>KK116581.1:223731-293800 GCA_000611955.2 Stegodyphus mimosarum
ATTACGAGATTTATTTATTAAGCATTAAATGCACGCGCTCTTTTATTTTTATTGTCATATTTTTTTTGACGTAGCTTTCTCTTCAAAAATCGTCTGCGTTGCACGGGGAAATAAAAAGGAATTTTAATTACAATTCTAAATAAATAGCCAAATAAATGTGGAATTCGTAACAATATTAAAGCTTTCATATCACACATTAAAAAAATCTGATGTGGACACGGCATGACTTCCTTGCGTGGCCTGTTAAATTATGCACAGTTTTTGCTTCGTTTCATTTAAACTTATTTCTTCAAATTTCATTAGAGGTATATTTCTCATTCAATTAATTCAGTTCTTACTTCGCGGCAAGGCAAAAATGCATAAAACTTCAAAATAGATATCTTCATTAAATATCGAAAAATATAGTAAAACATAAAATACCAAATACAGTTAAAAAAATTAAAAAAACAATTTTTACAATTAAGGTTAGAGTTTTGACGCAAAAACAAGCAATTCAGCCACTAAGCGGGAAGACATATTTTTCGGTGTACCAAACTACAAGTTAATTTTGTCCTACTCCATAAAAGGGCACTGAAGGTACAGAAACTGACTTCATTCACTGTTCTGCCCAAGTGTCAAATGTAAACAAAGGCTGCTCCGTTACAATTAGCCGCATTTAAATAACTTTTAAATTGTTAATAATTCTATAACAGATTAACTAAAGGCACAAAATCCTTAACCAGAACATAAGAACAACATAATTCAATCAAGTTTAAAGCAAAAAATGCGCAGTTTTGCTAATATATAAGAAAAAAATGAGCTAACCGAGACGAATAACAAAGTAAGTATAAATGCATATATACTTACATACTTTTGGTCCGCCTATTGCAACCGAAAAGGGAGGTAGACAATTACATCCTATAGCTGTCCCATATACAAAATTTCACCGTTCTGAGGCTACTTTTTTTTAGTTATGCGAGATACGTACGTACGTACAGACGTCACGAAATCTCTTTTGAATCCATTTTAAATTCATTTTACATTCCATTTTGGGAAAAGGGGTCGTTTATTCTGTCCTTATGTAGAGGTGTTACGCAAAAACATCATTAAATTGCTTTCGATAGCGGTTAATATTGATATTTCAGTTGAAGTATGAAACCCAAAATTTTTCGCGATTAGAATAGTTCCTTTACTTCATATAAGGAAGTAAAAAGGAGAAGCTCCTAACATTAATTGTGTGGAATGCATTGAAGTCTTTGTCACATTCAAAGCTAGCACCAAGGAATCGGATATTTATCCTATGAAGAATCTAACACGACACAAAAATTAGTGCTATGAAAAAAGGAAAATCGGCTTGGAATAAATGTTAACCCTGGAATTGTAAGAAAAGTCATTCTGGCATGTGGATACAGTGTGCGATCAGAAAGAAGGAAATTCTTCGTCAACAAGAAAACAATAAAAGTATATTTGGCGTCGCAAAATCCATGGTAAGCAGCGATTTATCACGTTATGACGAAGATATATTTTCAGACCACTCAGTATTTAATGTATTTAGGTCCGATGGCCGAAAGCCGAATGAAGATCGAAAACGCTCTTGCCTAGTGTAAGCTCTCGGTGGAAGCATAATGGTTCAAGGAATCTTCGCTGCCCATGGGATGGGAAATAATACTTTTGTAGAAAAATCATACGACCGCTATACGTATTTTAATGTTCTTCATAAAAACCAAAAAACATCAGCAAAAAAAAAATTTGAAATGCAAACTACATTCAAATCTATCAGGATAATGATCTTAAAAATATAACTGTAAATTTTCTTTGACGGTTATTACAAAACTGCCTTGAACTTACCAAAACTGATTCATATTCTCCTAATTAAAGTAGTTCTTATGGAGGAATGAACAAAATTGAACATTCTTACACGAAAACATTATTTGAATCCACGAGGATGAAAAAGTTAATTTTAAGCAATGTCCGAAGCGCATAAAAAGTGTAATTTTAGCTAATATATTGTTACGGACTTCACATTTATTTGGCTATTTATTTAGAATTGTAATCAAAATTGCTTTATATTTCCCGTGCAACGCAGACGATTTTTGAAGAGAAAGCTACGTCAAAAAAAAAATAAAATAAAAGAGCGTGTGGATTTAATGTTTAGTAAATAAATATCTCGTTATTACTGTTGCCATCCAGAAAAATCTAGAAAAATCGAGATTGTTCTAGTGATAATTAAAAAGCTTATAAAAGCCGATTTGATACACCTCATCTCAGCAATTGTTGTTGTAGTTGTAGCTGGTTAAAGCGAACTGCTGTTTGTTTACTTAATGCTGTAGCGATTTCGCTGTGAGATAGAATTATTTTATCTGTTTTGAATTAAGATTTGCTAAACGTTTGAGATATTGTGATATTGTCCGAATATCTCTGAAGAAATATTTTAGCATTTTGATTTATTTCTTGTGGAAAGAATAAATTTTTGTTACCTTTTTAACGACTTGTGCATTCAATCCGTAACGAACCCGTACGCACGCAAAAGTATATTCAACGAAATATTGAAGTTTTCTTTATTTCATGTTTATATTAGCTCAAACGGCGTTAGCCCAGAAGGGCCATTAATTTCGTTTTGGCATTTTGCTTTTAAAACTTTAAATGTGCTTTTCACTTTTCATATTGTTGCCACTAAATATTATCGTCCTGTGTTGCATTAAATGCCCGTATAACCACAATGGTAAAGTTAGGGCGTCCCCGTCTCTCCGTAACGAGTGTGTTGCATTAAAAAATTAAATAATGAAGAATCTGCATAAATGTATGTATGTTTCTCGCATTGTGATAAAATAAGGGTACCTAGAGCCATCAAATTTTGAATATTGAACATTTCCACCCGAATATGAGCATCTGGAACCCAAATTTGAAATTCGCAATTTTTTTTTATTATCGATTTCATATTTTGCAAAACTTTAACGAATTTTTTATTAGCAAACTCAAGGATTTCATAGCGAGCAATGGCACCGTTTTACGGAAAAAAACATTTTTATCGCCATCGCGTGAGACTCTGTATCGGAAATTTTAAAGATATGCTCCTTTTAAGATTATTTTGCGATATTGCTGTTGAATTGAATCTTATGGTTTAAGTGCGAAAAGCATGATATTTAATAAAAGGTAACACACAAAACGTTAAAAAACGCCCCTTTGGGCCTAATGTAAAATCTGAAAGTTTCTAGATTTTTCTTTTTTTTAAATTTATCCTGCTTGTTCAAACTGTTCGAATATTTTATCACGTAAAGAAAAGCAGGGTGAAAACTGTAGTTTTATTTCTGCTTCTCTTTCCTGTTTAAGTTATAAATAGAGACACGTTTATTAATATCTGCATTTTCCTTATGTAATATGTATAAAAATATTATATATATATGTATAATATTTATAATTTCCTTATACAATATTGATATAATAAAAATAATAATAATAATAATGTTTACTGCTTAAAAAATATAAAAGTGTGAGGAAAAAAGAATATATAAGGAGAATTTACTAGGTATGAATGAATAATAGAAATACAATTATGTCAGAATTTCATTAGAATATTTTTTCAATACAGAGACATATTGTACTAAAAAAAGGTGATGTGTTTGCTTGGACGCAAATCAACTGATCATTATTCACGTTTACAAAATGGTAAATATTCCCATATGTATATGTTCTCTACGCTATTTATATTTGCAATGTAAATTGATGAAGAATGTATCCGAATGATTTGCTCCAGATAACTTCACCTGTAATATTATTACTGCTTGAAGTTCTAAAGGAGTCTCTAAATTTTTTTTTGTTCTTCTGGTATGCTTATTTACAAAGTTGATATGGAATGTTAGCATACAAAACTGTTGATTCAGTACCTGAAAATAGTAGGGAATATCAAAATGTTAAATTTTAATTATTCTTTCTTTTGAAGCTTCAGATGGCACGGATTTGTAAAGAAATTTAAAATGGAATATTAAGTTTTAAAATATTGTTTTGGAAAACAAGTGAGATGTTATTTTATATATTTATAATAGTGAATTGTAAGATTCCACTGATACACATAGGATGTAATAAGCATTATTATTACGATCTAATTTTACGATTTGCATTTTCTGAATTGTTTTGAGATATTGTTAAGGAATTTGTATTTAAATTGCTATTTTTAGTAGGATTGTAATTCAATTGTTTCATTTCCCCGTGCAATGCTGCACGTGACGAGTTTTAAGAGAAAGCTACTCCGAAAAAGTAAAAATATAGGAGCACGCGCATTTAACGTTTTAGTAAATAGGTATCTAGTAATTGTTTTGTTATCCAGAAAAATCTAGGAAATAGATTTTACCAGAATGTTCTCGTGGATGATTAAAAACTTATAAAAGCAGGACGGAAACATCTCAATTCAGTAGTTGTTTTAAGCGAACTGTTGTTTTTTACTTAGTGCTGTTATTGATTGTAGCGAATTCGCGGTGAGATCGAATTAGCTTTCTCTGTTTTGAACTGAGTTCTGTTTAACGTCTTAGTAGTTTAAAATATAACTACGGTGAGATATTGTGATATTGTACGATTATCTCTGAGGAAATATTTCAGTATTTTGTTTCATTTCTTGTGAAAAGAATAAATTTTATGAACTTCTTAACGACTTGTGCATTGAATCCATTATGAACTCCTACGCACGCAACACTTTTTGGTGTCAGAAATGGGATATTCTATGATGCCGTAGCGGAAATTTCTATTTTCGACTATTAATTCAGGAAGTAAAAATTCGGTTCTTGCTGTTACTGTGATATCGTCTTGAGTTATGATTATGTTCCAAGTTTAACTCCTTTATCATTGATTCCGAATAAGGCTATGTCCTCAGAGACAGAATATATTTCGTTATTGTTAAAGTCCAAGGAAAGTTATATTTCCTTAGAAGGTCAAATCCGAGTATGCAAGGATCTGTGATATCAGCCACATACGCCGTATGATTTTAGCGGCACTTCGAAACGTGATGTTAACGCTTAATTTTCCGTCGATGACGATTTTCCCGCAGGACACAGTCTGGAGGGTGACGTAGGGCAGCGTCCAGATAAATTTGCTTCCAATCTTTTCGAATGATGAATGATGGTAATGTTGGCTCCTGTATCTATGGTCATATTGCGGGAAACTCTGCAGTTTCTTCTCTTCTCTTCGGCACCGCAGTTCCAGTACTTTAGGGTCAGTTTCTTGCCACTAATATTTCTTCTCAAAGCATTGAGTTGTCTGATTATATTATCTAGACGAATAGTGACTTGATCCATTGGCTCCTGGACTTGAGCAACTCTGATTGGGTGGCGGTCTCTACGAGCAGCTTGGTGGGCTGCCTCAAAATTCAACGCATACACTAGAGCGCTTTTTAAATCCTTAAAATCCGCCATTCGTAGAGGTTACTGTATTTCGGGATCCCCGTTGCCGTCCGTAAAGCATTGCAGGCACAGGATTCCCCTTGTTTCTGTTGGGCACTCTGAAAAGGCGAAGTAGGACAGCCGTTCAACATGCCTGGCGACCTCCTAGAGTGTTTCCGTTGGCTTCTGTTTACGGGATTTTTATTGAAGCCTGCTGTAGTCTTTTAAACACTTCTCCCCAAAGCGCAGTCCAATGCTCCGGATAGCACTTCGAAATCTAGCCTTTGATTTTCTGGAAGAGTCTGCAGAATATCCGCTGCATGTGCTCTCAGAGAATCGGCGAGATGACAGGCCTTAGTTTCAGAATCCCATCGATTTGCTTCCGCCCCTATTGAAAATTGTGTCTAATAAACTTGCCAAGGAGTCTGCCCATCACACGTAGAGAGCTTCAGTGAGGGACGAGCAGGCATGGGTAAAAATTTAAACCCATCACTATTGCTCCCTGCCATCGCTACGACTTCTTTAAGGTATCAATTTCTTTTGCAACTGCAGAAACTTTGTCATCAATTTGTTGTTCCACGGCAAAAACTCTCTCTTCTATTTGTTTCTTGACAGAAGAATTTTTCTCCTGAATTTGTCCACCTTTATTTTCAACCACGTCCATTCTCCCTTCCATAGACTCAAATTTGTTTGCTATTCTTTAGGTAGTCTCTTCTTTAACTGATTCTTGACCAGCTTCCATCTTTTCTTGACTCGTTATCATGTCTCCATTTACCGAGCTGACGGCCCCTTCCATCTTTCTTGGATTGCAGTAAAGGCAGACACGAGGTGTCATAATTGTTCTTTCATCCCTCTCACGATTGCCCTCGCAGGGACTCGAACCTGGACCTCTCGAATACTTATCAAATATGCTTAAAATGCCTTATAATATGTTTACATTAATTTTAATAAACGGTTATAGAGATGGTACCACTGATATCACTTTGAGCATTTCATTGTAGAACTAGGCAGTTCCGAAGTTTTTATATTTTCACGTACCTGAAACAGAATTTGGTTATTCAACTGTGGTCCGTTCATTTAACTATTATATTTATTGCAATGCTTATATGGACGATCTATTTCGTATATTAACAACTTGAATTAACAAACAAAACAAGTTTAGGAAATCCTTCAGGCAAGGTGATTACAGTTAACTCAGAATAAACAAAATATACTCTAGTATTTAAAACTTGCTCTTGAAATCTGTCATATTGTAATAAAGTTGCTGTTCATCCCAAAGCAGAAATGTAGATACAGCATAGCACATCTGAAGTCACTTGTTTGAAACACATCAAAGTATGCATAATGTTGAAAATAATTCTGCTGCAGGCGAATAACGTAACAACGACAAATGATAACCAATTTTCTGTTTCTCTTTCACTCTTTTCGAAATAAGCATTCGGGAAATTTTCATAAAAGAAGTGAAATCCATTCTACAGCTTAAACTGATTTTACTTAAAAGGATGAATAAGAGTAATGCGAAGCTTCAGTTACTTCATAAACTTCGCATTTTAGAGGAATACGTAATTGTCTTTTATTATTATCACTTTTGATTTCCTTAATCGAAACTGAAATGTAATCTATTTCTCTTTCTCATAGCAAACGGTTTAAGAATTTTTATTCTTGAATAGACGACAGAAAATTCTGCTAGAAATGGATTGTAAATAGCATAACATTTGAAGCTGAATTTGAAGGCAAAAAAAAAAACAGATGTATTATCTTGTACGGTCTACTTGCCTAACTTTTGTGTGAAAAACGGATGTATAGTAACTGCACAGAAGAAAGGTTAAAAGTATTCTTTATTACACTCTTTAGGAATTTACAATGCAGTAACTCGACGCTATCAAATACGCCTCTGTTTGGGCGGTAACTGAAACAGTAAGAACTAAACTAAAGAATTATAGACATTAACAAGTAGCAGAATTACACAACAGGGCTTGTACTATCCTGTTTCCTCAAGGAACATTGAAAATCTAGTGGCAGCAAAGTAATAGCTGTTACGCCACGTTCAACCAACAATCAATGCTAAGTAGAAGCTCACGCTGCAACCAGCGCAGAGTTCGCCCACACTTTCTTTAACTCTACCTTCTAGAACTTGGTATTTAAACCTTTTCTCCCACTAGCAGAATTTGCATTACTTTACGTACGCTACCAAATTTAAATACCCTGGCATTGACAATTATGGGAAATGAAAGCTTGTAGGAAATGAACTTCAAATTAAATTAAGTTGGTTATTTAAAATAAATATAAATCCCTATAACTTTATGCATTATGAGAAATACTGATTCCCACTTACTAAATTGATACTAGTAACTAATGGAATAATTAGATTATTCCATAGCACGCTAGGGCTATCTCTTAAGAAGGGATCACGAAGAGAACATATTAAGGCAAAGTGGGTCATATTTATGTTACTCGTGGGGAAAACAATTGAATCCCCCATAAAGCTAGTCCATTCACTGGCCAGGAGCTCAATCGAACTATCATTGTTCAGTGGATTGACCGCTCTGACGCTGATAAGTATTCCATTTGTTAATGAGTTTATGGCACTATGCTGTTAAAAGGTTATGTACTAGGATAATAGGGAATGAAAATTAACTGATTTGAGTTCGGTGTAGGTACTGTGGTACTGGAAATATAATATTATCAGTGTGGATCGAATTAGTATTATACAAAATTTTTCATTTGTGCACCGAATTGCCTAAAGAAAGTAATATTCCATGAAGTATCAGTAAATAGCCAAAATTTTAATAGATTTACAATGAGAGACAAAAAATTTTAAATAATGTGCAAACACATGAATGGTATTATAAAGTTCTAGTTAATTTAGTGTTAATTATAAAGTTCTAGTGTCCATGGCTACTAGAATGTTATTGAAACGTCTAGAGACTATTCACTAGTCTTCTTGTAACTATAAAATCTAAGTCCAAAGAAAGCTTGAAAGACCCTTTAATTCACTCAAAGAAATACTACAGACAGCCCCTCTCGGGCTTACATGAAAGCCTCCACTTGGACTTTAACATTGTTGCGTGTGTACGGGTTCGTAATGGATTGAATGCACAAGTCGTTAAAAAGTTATTAAAATTTATTCTTTTCACAAGCAATAAAACAAAATGCTTAAATATTTTCTTCGAGATATTCGTACACTATCAAAATATCTTAGAGTAGTTATATTTTGAACTGCTAAAACGTTACTCAGAATTCAATTCAAAACAGAGAAAGCTAATTCGATCTCACCGCGAATTCGCTACAATCAATAACAGTACTAAGTAAACAACAACAGTACGCTTAAAACAATTCCTGAATTAAGATGTTTTCCTCCAGCTATTATAAGCTTTTTAATCACGCTCGAGAACAGTCTGGTATTTTCCCGATTTTTCTGGATAGCAAAAACAATTTCGAGATATCTATCTATTAAGTGTTAAATGCACGCGCTCTCGTATTTTTACTTTTTCGGCATAGCTTTCCTTAAAACTCGGCTCGCTCAGCATTGCAAGGGGAAATGAAACAATTTAACTATTCTACTAAAAATAGCAAATTAAACAATATTATGAGATGAATGAGTTTTAATTCATACGTTGCCTATTTTAGTTACTATTTATTGTTAATTTATTTATTATTTCTAGCGTTAGAAGTGACATCAGATCTTGGTTAATATTACTGAGAAAGACGGAGGGGAAAAAATGGCGAAGAAGTAAGAAGAACGAAGGGAAGAAAATGAGTGCAGCCTGGACGTGTAGCTGCAGTTAGCAGTATTCTAAAATAATTAATTACGTACTTCGTATTTAACCAAAAGGGAACCTTTGAAAAAAGGTCTTCAATAATAATAATACATTTTACTCTAAATGGTTTTGTTTTTCTGCGTTTTTTCCCATTCTGAAGTACTAAAAATAATTCTAACATGGGCGCTATTTGAAGACGCTATCAATGCAATAGTTCAGTTCCTGCGAGACTATATTCAACATGGTACTATCAACGGTATTGACAGCCCGTGCGATCCTTTCACGCAGTTCTGCTAAACCAAACGAAAAAGGAAGTACGAAAACAAGGAATCATATTAAGGCAACAAGTAAAAACATCACCGGAATTAACACTGGATGATGTTTTCTTGTGGAGCTATGTAAAAGACCCTGTGTTCTTAAGCCCTTTTGCAGTGTGATTTAGCAAAGGTTCGTGAAAGGATAACACATGCTGTCAATACCTTTGAGAGTTAGTTCCGTGTTGAAAAGGGTCCAGCAGTAACTAAACTATTGCATTGATGCATATCGTGTGACCAAGGGTTCACACATAGAACACATGTAAGGGCTGCAAATGAAACTTAAATCGCTTATGTATTTAGAGCAATGTTCTTTTTTGCTATGTTCGTCTTAGTTTTTCACTACAGCTTTCTGAAACCCCGGACGGAATTATGAACAATCTGTTATATCCGTATTCGTATCCAGGTACTTAGGGTGAGGAATGCTAATTTAATTGCAGCTGTAGAAAATACCAGCAAACAGCAGACGCTGATTGAAGTGAGGAGGTACAATACCGGCCAGTGTCCAGCATGTACGAACGCGTGGAATCTTAGCTTTATGGATCCCAAGTATCTGTCAACGGAAAATATTAATATCTATTAATATCAAGGGAAATATCTTCATATACCAAACTATTTGTGCCGGTTTTTTCCTTGATTCATCTATATGGTTACTCTCTGTTTCTCTGTATTACAAGAATTGTCTAACCGAACTTGTTTCCTCCAACAATTTCCACACCAACTTAAAGTCATGAATTATCTCAAACGCGTTCAGTAACGCTTTCAAAGATATTTTTCATTATGTTATAAGGTATTTCTCACGCCGCCTTCGCATGCCATCGTGGTGTAGTAGTTAGCACACTCGACGCGTAACCGAGAGGTCAGTGGTTCGATTCCCGACGAAGTCGTTGCTCATTTTTTATGTCTCCTGATTCCAAATAATTTAACGTCTCTACACTAGCGCCCGAACTAAAAAGGTGGTGGATGACAATTCTCCGCCACCGGGATTTGGCGATTGGTCCCCAAATCCCCAGTCGCCCTTTAAAAGGGGGAGTATATAAGGTATTTCTCCCGCCTTCTTCGCATGCCATCGTGGTGTAGTGGTCAGAACACACGACGCGTAACCGAGATGTCCATGGTTCGATTCCGGCGATTACGTTGCTCATTTTTCATGTCTCCTGATTCGAAATAACTTAATGTCTCTACAGTGTATGTAAATGTATGGGTTGTTTGGGAATTGTCTGGGTTTACCCAACACTAAAATCAGAATATAAAAAAGAAAAGAAAAGAATATGTGTGGTTAAAATATTAAAAATGAAATGAAATTTTAATTAACAGTCTCAGAGAAGAGTGAACAGAATTAAAACATGCAAATTCGAAGATAATTAAAGAAAGAACAGCTCAGCTGAATTTTATTAATCTTAATTTACAAGCATTCAAAAAAATAAAATTCAACTAGTTTAAACCTCTTTTTTTGATTATAAAGGGGGGAAATGCTAGAACCCTATGAAATAATTAAACTTTTAAGGATGGATGTACGCAAATAAAAATTGTAAGTAAATCTAAAAAGAAATTTATTAATTATTAATGACATAATAAAAGCTCAAATCTGCCATAAAAGTACAAGGTTTAAGATTTCCTTGAGTTCTAAAACCTGCAATTTTATATTCTGCTAATTTAATACATAAGTTTTATTTCTTATTAAAAAGAAGATTAAAAAATCTTGCATAATGCAAAAAATACAGTCGAACGCTTGAATATTTTTTTTTAATGGCAAGCCGTAGCCATTTTAGGCTATTGCCACTATTAAGGCCCAATACGGAAGTCATATTGTTGTGAAGGCTAATAGTCGGCTACCTTTACCTCCTACGAAGGTACAGATATTTTACACTGATGCCTTTTCGGAGATTCAAACCCGAACTCTTTGCTACGCAGTCAGAGTCACTTACATCTTTCCAGTTTGGACGACACACGCTGAAATATATACATATATATATATACAACTTTAGAACTGGACTTGAGGAACTTACTTTCTCTGTTGTTTTTCGATGTCGGCGCTTGAGCCAAATCGTAATGAAATAAATCTTTGATGAGATTAGCTTTGGAATTACATCGAATCAGTTATGGAGCACTTTGAATCATCTTGACTTAACGATCTTGTGATGCAAAATCGTGGAAAAAAGGACCTTTGATTATATAATGATCTCCACTGTAACTAACTCCAAATCTATTCTTGGAAATAATTCTTCAAGATTCAGCATATGATTGAACAAAAATGCCACACACATACAAGACAAAATGTCTGTTTTTTATGGAAATGCAGATAGCTCAAGGTAAAAAAGCTTTGCTTTTAGATATGTAGTGCGATTCTGATCAAAGACTACTTGACTTTAAGGGCTACAATATTTCGAAGTAAAAACAACGAAAATTAAGAAACATCATTATATATCAAAAGTATAACGGATTTTAATCATTGAAATAAGAAATAAAAATAAAAAATTTTATTCATTACTAAAGTATATAATATCTGATTTTAGATTAAACATTTCATTAATTTCAATCGCAGTGCAAATGTCTATAAATAGTTAATAAATTATGAATTACATAAATTAATATACAATTATAAATTACACCAATTAGCTGCATTATTGAAAAATAAGAGAATAAATACAAAGCAATTCAAAACCTAACCCAACTGCGCGCTGAAAGCAGCAACAGGTAATGGTAATACTGCAAAATAAATTATAAATAATTTAAAAACAAGTAATAGGTTTAAAATTCATCTCATATTCAATACGGAAAAAACAGAAAGAAAGGGGGAAAAGAGAAGTACATTGTAAAACTGAAGAATAAGAGGCAAAACATGTCAAAACAAAAAATGAAATAAGAAATTTACCGTCTTTCGCTGCATCATCATTACGGAATTGGTGCAGCGAAAAAGTAGATAAATTAGCCAGTTTATGAAACAACAAAAGCACATATAAAAGTTTAAACTAGATTATAAAGTTTATAACTTAAAACATGTTTTCCTGAAATTATTAAGTTTTAAACTTTCATTTGTGTCTCCGTTAGTTCAAAAGCTAGCTGATTTACTTACTTCTTTCGTTGTACCAACCCCTGATGATGATGCAGCGAAAGATGTAAATTTCTTAATGCATTTTTGGTTTTTATATATTTCCTCCCCTTTTACTTGCAGTTTGCCAGTGGGCTTCTGCTTTTCGACTTTTATTTATGTATTTATTTTTATATTTATTAGCCCAAAGGGGCGGTAACACAGAAGGGCTATTAGTCTCAAAATAGCATTTTGTGGAGTTTCACTATAAAGGCGAATCACTTATTAAATTGCTGCCACCAAATATCATCGCCCTGTATTATATTTCAAAAAATTAAATAATAAAGAATTTGCATGAATGTATATATACGTTTCTCGAATTGTGAAAAAACGACGGTATCTAAAGCCATCAAATTTTGAATAACGTGATTCTTCACCTGAACATGGCCACCTGGACGCTTGAATTTAGAATTTCAAATTCGTTTTATTATCTATTTCCCATTTTGTAAAACTTTACGAATTTTTGATTAACAAACGCAACGATTTTAAAGCGTGCAATGGCAACACTGTAAGGAAAAAATATATTTTCATCTCTAACAAGCAAGACTAAATATCGGAAATTCTATATTTTTTGCCCAAAGGAACATTTTTCCAAGTGCTCTCGAAACGTGCATGTGTATGTAAATGAAAGTAACACAAAAAATAAAATATACAGTATAAAAGCGTGCTTTTAAATACAGCTTTTGCTATTATAATTTGAATAGCTTATGCTGTTATAATTTGAAAGGCAAATTTAAGATTTTAATCTACCATAACTAATAAAAGAATTTGACAGGTAGCGTAGAAATATGTTCTGTGCCTTAAAAAGACAACACCAAATGCCATGATAAGAAATAAAATCAAACCCCGCTATAACTAAATTCAAGGATTGGAAGTTTGGTTCGCTATATCCAGGTAAGACAAATGGATTATTTTTAAAAAAAAGTGTAAAAATTGAATGATGAATGATTGAATGATGAAAACAACATTGTCTGAAACATTTTCCCCTGATATAGGCAGATTACAACTTCTTTGAACGGGAACCCATTCAGCAAGACATGTTCAATATCTCTATGCTCCCCCTTTTTTAATTTTTATCGTATCTAAATTTTTTGCTTGAATTATACATTTTCGAGTTTTACATACAGTACCAAACAGAAAAATTGTATATCTGTCAGATACAGATCTGCCTGCATCTAAGCTGTGTTCTTCGAGTAATGTTCACTTTATTTTCAGCTCAGATGCGTTATGTTTACAGTTCGCCTGTAGATAGTTTTGACACAAAAACAACGCACAGACGACTTGGTCAAAGAATTCTGTAGCAATTCTGGTCTTTTGTAAAACGTGAGAAATAAAAATAATTTTGTTAACTATGTGCCTTACCTAATGTCCATTGAGACACCACCTTTTCCTCTCAAAATAAATATGATTGCAACACAAAGACTCAGGAACCTTGTAAGGATTTTAAGTTTTATTAAAGTTTATTTTATTTTGAACCTTTACAATCTTCCTTCATTTCCCATTTCCGGCCGGATAAAGCACGAATAGATTTAGTGTATGCAAATGAGGTTGCAAATTGTAGAAGTATTTAAGCCATGGTTTTAGCCAAGTAAAAGTAGTGAAAGAGAGATTTCTCGCGGCCTTTACCACGAATGTGATTTTCGTTGTCTGCCTTTAAGGCCAGAATTTAATTATCACTGATATTTGAAAACGTATTGTAGTTTTTGCATTCTGCTCATTACATACGTAGTATTAAAGGGCCAATCTTCGAGTTACGATTCTCTGTAAAGCACCTTAGTTTTTATTTGGTTAAGTAAGTTTATTTTCTTATTTTCTGCATTTTGGACCAAAAATATTGGTTTTTGTATCTCGAAGTGCGGGAGCGCTTGTACGCTGTGAAAATAAGGGGTAAAATTTAACTCTCCTTATCTTTATTTTTTTTTCTCACACGCACGAACATAGCTTTGAGTAAGCTCCCTGTTCTGACCAAGGACTCCAGTTATGTTTGCAAAATCAACTAGAAGAAACAGCAATCCTGACAACTTTCATAAAGAAAGATTATGTCTTTCAAAAGACCTGTAATTATTGCAAAAATTCTGTTTGAAGGATACAACTTAGGTAATATTTATGCTAAAAAAACGATAAAAATCAAAACTTTTCATTCCTAAAAAAATCAACTGAAAGATAGTAAGATTATAAGCTTCCTCTTCCCCTGATTAATGAAAATTTCAGAATTTCCATCATAGCTTCAAATAGACTTCTCCACGGCAGCTCACTCAAATAATTTGAATGGTATGAGACAAGCTATTCACATTTTGTGGTCCAACGGTTATGTACATCACGTAGTGTCCTAAGATATACTTAATGTATTCTCCTTCTCCTAGAGTTAGGTATCAGACCTGTTTCATAAAGCTTTTGTTTAAAACATAGAGAAAATTGAGGATGAAGATACAAGAAAAATGATGTACAGGTTTACTCTTTTACGAATGGAACGTGGATCTTAATGTCCTAAATGTGGATGATTTTAATAAAAAGTACAAAAGCATTCCTATAAATGATATACATTTGTCAGGACTGAGTGTTCTATGCATAACTTTGGCGAACATATTCGTGAAGTGTTAAAGTCCTGATCTTGAACAGGGAGCTGAATGCAGCTATGTTCAGTGGAAGTGGTAGAATAACTGCACGCAAGGAGGGTTTTAAAATTAGCCTTTTATTAAACCACTATTTACAGCCACTTCCCAAGTCGAAAGGGACAACAGAAAAAATGACCGCTCTTAGGTCTAAACTGAACAATCAAATAATTTAAAATAAAGTGAATAGAAATTAAGTAGTCGTTGCTCTCAGAGCTATAAACGCGAAGTTGGCTTCTATGCTAAACTATTAGTGGTGGTTAGTAAGATTTAGCTAATACTAACGCACTTAGATTTCTTCAATAAGTAATAGCGTAACAGCGCTAAGGCTTAGAACTTAAATACTAGCTAGTCAGGTGGACGTCGAACAAGGCCGCAGTGATCTGAGACTAAAAGCTCTCTCACACCGAGAAGTTCCTTGCTACCCTTTTAAATACAAAAACTTGGCTCCACCTCAAATTAGCATAAAGCTTAAACGCGCGCTCATTCTAACGGGAAGTTGAAATAAGAACTCATAGGAAAGAAAAATTAACATAAAACTTTGTTAGTTTAAACTTAAAACTTACACATTCACTTCGTTATATCCTGTTCTCAGAATCTTGGAGGTTAGCTATAACAGAATGAAATGATATTAAGTGAATAAGAAATTGGAAGGGACCACAATGTTGTTTATATTGGGCGTTCATTGTAAAGGGGTTCGACTGTATTTCCATAGCATAATAATATGTAATTACACTAGTATCCAAACTGCAAAAACTGTGTTGTAGACGTTTCTAAAATAAATTTGTAGTCTACTGGGAAACGTATTCTGCGATCTGTTATGTGCGTACGTGTTCTGGTACTCCTTGAGGTTTCATTACACGACTACTGCTGACATGGCCAACTGTTTATGCCCTTTTTGCTCCACCCCTCATGCAATAGGTTTACAGGGATGAGCAGGTTCATAAAAATGTGCCCTTGCAGGAACTTAAAATTCTAGCTTGAAGTCGCATAGATCTGTATCTAACTTAGAAAGGCGGACTTTCTGAAATCAGTAAGCACTTGAAGAGCTGATCCAAACGATTTTTAATACTCTGCCTTTCTACTTGCCCAAATAGATTACAATTAGAAATATGATTCATGTGCACAATATACCATCTCAGCTGAGCCTGTCCTAGTACAGATCTCAGCCAGTACAGTATGCGACACTGGGAAAGGATGGGAGAAAAACAAAAACAGTTCTCTTTTAACATACGTCTTTGGATATATACTTTATTGATTACTCTAATGGAACAAAAATTAGTAATCTTTTTTCAAAATAATTAAAAGAAGTACTAAATGCTGTTTTTAAATGGATGACTTCATAATACTAAATTTTGCCAATATGTGTCGGTCTTTATCTCGAAGTGAAAACAGTAATATCTATAAAGTTTTTAAAATATTAAAAATTTACTAACTGTAAAGTTAGCTAAAATTTAAGCAGTAACCAATTAAAAATTACCTCCATTTTTTGTTTATTCATTTTTTAATTTAGAAATAAAATATAACAAACATCCAGGAGCGTAAACGAGCAGACAATCTCTGTTAAATACAAGGTCACGCTGAAATTTTTAAGACACACATAGGTTTTTAAAGATACTTACGAACGTTTAGGAGTGTTCAAAATAGACTCCTATCTGTAAGCGAAGATCAATGCCATTTGTAAGCGAATTTTCCAAATATTAAATGTCTCAAGCCATTCATTTATTGGAACCGATAAAAAAATTGCATTCATTGCCTCATCAGACTCACTTTCGAAATGAAAATAACGGCCACCTAAACTCTTTTTTAATTTAAAAATTAGTCAAAATCACACATAGATAGATCGGGGAACCAGGGTGGATGTTACATTAATTTGATGTGTTTCTATTCAAGAAACGCAACTGTCAATCTTGCTGAATGAGAAGATGCATTGTCATGGTGAAACATGTGTCCTATACCATTCATTTGTTGAAGACTTTCCTGAAGACGTTCAGTGGTGTACTAGTTAGGTTGTACTAGTAGTTCTGTCCTTCCAGTTTAATGGCTTTGATCAGTCCCGCATTTCTGAAGACATGCATTACTTTTTTCATGACACGTTGTCTTTTCACCATTGTGGGCATGGGATCATCTTCAAAAACCCACACATTACTTTTTTGACGTGTTGCAACATCAAGAAATGGTATGCAGTTTTCATCACTAGTTACAATTTTAGAAATAATGTGGTGACCACCATCTTTAAATAATTTAAGGGTTTCTTTACTGATTCTGATACGCTTCTCTTTTTGGTGATCAGCCAAATTATAGGGAATCCAACGGCAAACTAGGATTTTCCATATGCAGTTCTTCATAAATAATTTTATATATGGTGACGGATTCAATCCTAAGTTCTTTCTGTATCATTTAGCAGGTGCAGCGATAGCATGATCCGTATGGCAAGCACAATTAGCTGGATTACTGCTGACAACGGCCTTCCTGTGTTCCTGTGTTTCTTCATCCTGAATAAAGTTGCGACCTCTGTGAAATTCTGTAAACCATCTGAATACAGTAGCACGAGATGAACTTTTATTTCCAAATGCTAATTGTAGACACATTCTTCTTGAGTTATTCGCACTTTAAATCATAGGTCAATAATATTCTCGCGTCAATTCCATTTTTCCTTCTACCTAAAATTTATTCTGTGTGAAGCTATATGCAACTGCTCAATAAAAATGTCTGCTAGGTTAATATAGTTTATATTTTCAAATTTAACAGTTAATTTTTTTCTGCCACTTATTGTCCACTCGCGAAACTCGAAAATTTCAGACTAATCTGCTTATTAAACCAGTTAGACAAACTATCTTTATAAGGTATTTCTCCCGTCTTTTTCGCATGCCTTCGTGGTGTAGTGGTCTGCATGCTCGACGCGTAACCGAGAGGTCCGTGGTTCGATTCCCGGCGAAGGCGTTGCTCATTTTTCATCTCTGCTTCAAAAAAATCCTGATGTCTCTACACTGGCGCCCAAACTAAAATGGTGGTGGATGATGATTCTCCACCACCGCGATTTGGCGATTGGGTCCCCAAAACCCCAGTCGCCCTTTAAAAGAGGGAGTATATAAGGTATTTCTCCCGTCTTCTTTGCATGCCTTCGTGGTGTAGTGGTCTGCATGCTTGACGCGTAACCGAGAGGTCCGTGGTTCGATTCCCGGCGAAGGCGTTGCTTATTTTTCACCTCTCCTGCTTCGTAATAACCTAATGTCTCTACATCTTTACTAAAAGTAAAATTTATATTTGCTCCATTGTAAGAATTTTTTTTCTCATATAAAGCATTTAACTTCAAATAGTTAATTCACTATATTTTCTAAAAGAATATGCGAGCTGATAAAATTATAATATACGTGTGGACCTTGAGATAATACTTTTTATCAAGTAGTTTAAAATGTTCTCAGTGGGCGTCTGTTCTGTTGTATATCGAGATAAGAAAAAAGAATGTTGAAAAAAGAAAATCATTAAACCAAGTCTGTTCCTTTTATTCTTTTGCTCTTTCTCCTAGTTTGGTTGCTTCTTTATGTTTGGATTTAGTTTCATCTTTGTCAAAATACTAACATCAATCTCTGTCAAAAATAGTCCAAATGAGTTAATGTAAAACTACTTCAGAATAGAAAAATTATTAAAATGCCTTTCAGTTGAATAAAAATTACTAAGAAATTTATATATAATCTTCAGACCGCTCAAAGAGAAAAATGAAATAGTTGAACTTTTATTTTAATAACAGTTCTCTCCGAATGCAAAAACGGGATAAAAGAAATGAGCATAATAAAAGAAATTATTATTCGAAGGTTTTGGTTTAAAATGCAATATTCCAATAATTTTCATTGTTTTTCTATTACTGTCTGTGGGTTACTTTTATGTGCTCTCATCCATTTAATGGGACTTCAACAATCTAAAGATTCTTGTCTTAATCTTGGATATTTTTGGTGAAATGATTTTATACATGTGTCTTGAGTTTTAGAATTTTATGTATAAATACATGCTCCACTCTGAAAGAAAATGAGATAATTCATATGTATTTATAGAAAATGAATCAATTAATTCAATTTTACTGAACAGCTATTCTTTATTTTTTCCTCTTCTTTCCGCTCTTTGGACTTTTATTCATGTTATCATGTCCGTTCTTTAATGACTTGCATGGCGCGCTGATGGTGTATTTTGATTAAAATGGACTTGTAACTGGAAGCTAAAAATATATGCTTATTAGACTCAGAGCATTAGAAAGTTACGTCAAAAATTTCAGAAACCGTGATAAATCTGTCAGGTATTTTAAAACTCCACTCCCAATTAACATGTTAGGGAGGAGAGAACAATTCTTTGAAGAGCCAGGAGCAGGTATAACTTGATTGATAATTTGCAGTTGCAAAAACAATTGATATTTTTCAACCAGGATAGCAAATGGGAAATCGTGCCATCGGAGCGAATAAAAATTGGGTCTTTTTATTGATTCTGATGTAGTGTATGTACTTTATATTGACATGCATTCTGTAAGCTACTTGTGAACTCACGAAACTAAACATTTCAATAAACATTGATTGATGTAATTAGTTTTCAAATCTCTGTTTCCCTTGGAAATGTTTTGTGAAATCCTGCTTGATCACTACACATGCGAGAAAAAATATCTTAAGCATTCTGTGTGACATTAAACATATTTAAAATTTTCATAATTATATAATTTACTGCATAAGGATTTGACATTTATAATAAGCATACGTATTTCGCGAACCTCATAACTATATCATAGAAACTCATAGATATAACTCATATATAACTTATATATAAACTCATATATAACTCATAGAAAATTAACTCATATATAAACTCATATATAACTCATAGAAAAGCACCACTGAGATTTAAAATAAATTAGCTGTGAGATATATTAGTTTTAAAATTTTGCCACATATGGCCAATTAATTTTAGTTAACTTTAATGATCAAAACTTGGCATCAGATTTTTATTTTTTATCAGATTTTCGGAAAACCACAATATTTTTAAAGAAATCCTGGTCTACAAAGCAATTATTAAAAGAAGGCCGTTTAAAATAATCATTAACTACGAATATAAAGCAGCCATTAGATGAAAATTAAAAGTTTTAAATCATATTGTGAGGATTTATTTAATTTTCTTAAGAGTTGATTTTACTCTGAAACAACCTTTCCTATCTCTCCTACTTTCAGCTCAAGCTTTCTTGCCACAATATAAATGAGTTAGTGTGCGTATATTCAGTTGAGGTAGAACGAAGTTAGTATTTAAGGAAAAGTTTTGGAAGGTGAATTTAGAGCGTGTGCTGTCTGCCTGAAGGTCACGTTTCTATCTTTGATTTACTAACGATTAGATTTCTGTGATGTTGAGTGCTTCTTGCCACTAGACTTATGCCGACTCTTAGGAGTCAGAACCAGCCTGCGCGTTAAGTAACTTCTAAAGCCGTTAGGCTAACTTAACTCCATTTAATTTTACGTTATTCGTTATCTTTCTGAGTTAAGCGAAAAGTGTGGACTTTTGTAACTACAAGTTAGTGCTATCTGCGAAATTTTAATTGATTTAAGAAAGGATTCTTTACATCCTTCTCTGTATTTTGTCGAACTGAGGGATAATTCCATATGCAGCCTCCTAACGTCTAGTTAGTTTATGCTCTCGAAGTATACGAGACCTTACAATATAATGTATTAATAATCAAATAAAAAATTCCGAAAGGACAAGCAGTATCATTTCTTATTTTACTATTAAGGTATTCCTATTGAAATGTAATTCAACTATTATATAAAATAAGCACAATTCCATATCTTTTTAAGTAACAACTGTTATATAAATGACATTCAAAAAGTTAAATTATTAAATTAGTTAGTTAATTCAATATGAATTTCAGTTAGACATTTTTCATCTCAGCAAATGTCATGCGAAATAAGCTTTGATTTAACTTCCGAAGTTCAGATTTCTTTGCGTATTTGCTGTTAATAGTAGAGCTTAAGGTTCGTTTCAAGATGTTAAAATACAGGGTGTTTATAAAGTTCCGGACCCATTTTGATGTTTAATAACTCATAAAATAATGAAGATATAAACAAACTTACGGCATTTATTGATGGAATAACTTATTTTCCTTTTCAGGTTTGAATATCTTTACTTTTGTAAATATATTCTGCGCGTGTGGTTAATTTCAGATAATTTCATTTTCCAGTGTAAATATCTGTACTTTTCTAAACATCGTTTGCTTATTAATTGTATTTTCTCTCTTTTGTTTTTTGTTCTCCGACGAAGCATCCTTTCATCTTTCTGGCATTATTAATTGCCATAATGTACGCATATGGGGATCTGAAAACCCCCATGAATACAAAGGCACAAAGGGATTCCCCAAAGGTTAATGTGCGGTGTGGACTAATGCAGGACCGAGTCATTGGGCCTTTCTTTTCACGCCACATGTCTTTTTGCAACAAGATGGTGCACCACCTCATAGGGGTACCATCGTTCGTAGTTCTTTGAATGACCATTTTGCAGGAAGATGGATTGGGCGAGGAGGTCCAATTCCTTGGCCACACAGATCACCTGATATAACGCCGCTGGACTTTTTCCTTTCGAGATTTGTAAAGAACAACGTTTACAGGAGAAGAGTGTCGAACATTGATGACCTAAAAGCCAGAATTACAACCGCAATAGCCTCTGTGGATGCCGACATGCTTTCCGGTACTTAACGTGAAAGTGAATATCAACTTGATATTCTCCGTGCGACGAAGGGGGCACACGTGAAAGATCATTGGCAAGGGTCATGGAACCTTTTTGAGTCTATCTAACCATTTATGTTATTAATTCTAATCTATGTTTAGTGTTTTATGAGTTATTAAACATATAAATGGGTCCGGGACTTTATAAACACCCTGTATTGAAAATAGACATCGAATATTGCTTCTAAAGCTTGCGAATGAGATTTAGGGTAAACCATAAAGCTATATTATGTAAAACGTTGTAATATGTTTTGATTTCATTTAGCAATACTACAAAAACATATTAAGTTTACGTGTCATTAATTGACTTGTATATTAATTTTACAATTCAAATTATTTTATAAAATATCATATGTAACAGTTACAACATACATCATTGTTCTGTCAAAGCAAGAAGAGAAAATCATTAAGATATAAGGTAAATTGTTGCATCATTATTTCCATTAGAACTGAAACGATTAAATACATTTACACTCTGTTTATAAAAGGTTAATGGATTTCATTAACAGTTCTTGTTCTCAACACGTAAGAAAAAAAAATAAAATGTTGACCTGAAGTCAATAAAGCATAGCCAACCACGTGGCATCTTTAATGTAACTTACAAACTGAAATAGAATAATTTTAGCCAGGCCAGAATTATCTTAAAAATATTTTGATGTAAATCAGCGGTAAGAAGAATGTTGATAGAATGCTTGCTAACTAAGTAACTATTAGATTACATGTTCTAAGTCATTGGTGGCCAAAATCTTTTTAAAGAGTGCCACTCTCCGAAAAAAAAAAGTTATGCGTGCCACTTCCAACTTTTTGCGTTTTTTGGATATGCAATTTTTTTACTAGATCATCTGTATTAGGATTAGTTATTGAGGATTCTAACAAAATTTGGTGTATTACGTGCATGTTAGCTAATCTTGAACGAGAATTTAATTTTATTATGCTCATAATAGGAAACATTTGTTCACAAACGTATGTTGATCGAAGCATAAAAGACTGTCTGACAGCCAAATCGTGCAGATTTAGAAAATTGCTTGTTGGTACAAATTTCCAAAGTTCAATATAATCTGCATCACTTGTAGGTGAAATAAATTCGCTGTATTTGCTTTTCAGTATAGTATCCTGCTGTAGGTCTGTAATTTCGATTTGGATTTCAGTTGGGTAACAATTAACATCTTGCAGGGAAATTGAATTATTTACATTTATTCTAATGTGTTTATGTGTCTATCTATCAAAGGAGTTGATAGAGACGATATTATTATTTCTTCAAATCTTTTAATTTAATAAGTCTTCTCGTACCACTGTTAAACCAGCAGCGTGTCACACTGTTGTACGCGTGCCGAGGGTTTGCCACTCCTCTTCTAAAACAATCCAGAAGTCGAAATGGTAATTAATATTAAATAAAAAGAAAAGAGTAAATTTCGTAGTGACATTAAATTACAAAAAACAGACGAATAAAAATACTTAGTACAAAAATATAAACTAAAAAATAGTAAACATTTCCAAGGCAATAATGCTGATCATTTCGCTGTGTGGGGATATTTTTTTAAGTAGAATATTCAAGCATATAATGTAAAATATTATAGCATAACAAAATATAAAGTAACGGAAACTGTTTTAAAGATTACATTAATGCGGCAATTTTCATATAAAGCAAAAAAAGGAAATAATAATGAAAACAGCTCTTGAAAAGATACAGCTTAGTCAGTGTGAAGCCAAGTAACTTAAAACGAATAAGCAGCTAACAGAGAAAGTTCAAATTTTACTTTTTAATTTCAACACTTGAAAGGCATTAAAACGTTATATATTCATCAAAAATGCAAAAAGGAGAAAAAAAAAGTTGAAAGGAATCTTCTCCTATGGTGTTCCATTCTTGTGATAAAATAAACTTGTTAATTTAATTCTCATCTCTAATTGACAATTTTTATGAAAAGTGATGTTATACAAAAGTTTCACTGCTGCAGACGTGATGCAACACTAGACTGGAATAAACAGCAGGTTTATATAATGATTTGAAATAACTGAATTATTTTTGAAAAGCCATCAGTACTTTATTCAACTAATATTTGCATGACTGATGCACTACAATAGCTATATATATATATATTGTGAATAAATTACATTATGTTTATGATATTATCAGATAATCTTACATACTTGAACTTAAGAAGTAGGTTTCTAGCGGTTTATTTCAGCACTACCCACGACGCTAATAATGCGTTGATGGCAAGACGCTATTTACAAGCAAATTTAATTAAAAGTTTATTTTTAAATTAAACTGAACGTTTTAAATTGACAATCTAATTTACTTCGTGGGAGGGGATGTTTGCTTGCGTGCGAGTATTAATCAGAACCAGATTGTGAAGAAAAATTGCAAATCTCGAGCAAGTTTGTCCAACAGTTTGAATGAAGTTTGCTTAATTAATTATATATTTACAACATCGAGTTCCAATTAATCAAAGCTGAGGTAACTTTCCGACGTCGAAAACCCACTACAGAGACAGGACTAATCTTATTTTCTTCCGTACTTTGGCTTTAATTAATTGCTGTTGCAGAAGTGAATAGCAGATGCAGTTGGAGTTGTTTCATTTTATCGGCTGTGGGTTGCATAGGGGGTTGGAAGTAGGTAGTTGCTTCGTTTCGTTGTGTTCTACGACGAAAGAAGGTTTGGTTGAAAGGATATGTGGGTTTCGGTGTCGTGAAGATTACAAGCAGAGGATTCTTTAAGTGGATGAGATTAGGGAGGCGCTTCTACTCCTTTTGAATGTCAGGAGATCAAAGACTTTTATTTGCAGATAAAGGCGACTTGACGAAAAAGCTGCTAAGAGATATGATCTATTTAAATTTTAAAGAAAGCGAAATGAGTTCAAAATTGAAAATACACCCTAGAAACGAAGTGAAAAACAAATTAACATGTAATGCTGAAGTATAACTAACACGCATGCGTCATAAATTTAAACGCGTACCTCTCTTCTAAAATTCCTTATTTTTAATGGAAATGACATAAACAAATGAATAAATTTCTTGCGTAAAATATTGAAATACTTATGCCAGCTGTTGTGATCCATTAAATATTTATTTTTCACTCTTATTCGCGTCGGTTTTAACAAATCCTCTATTTCTGCTGGTTAACAAATCAATGTTGTTAAGGGAACCGATTTACTTTTAATGTAACAGCTAAATATTTCGTACATTATTCTTATTTTTAAACTGCTAATCTGGTGACAGAATGAAAAGTTGTGAGCAACGCAAATGTAATTGCCTAATTACCATTGTGACATAAGCAGCGGTTTTCAATAATGCAGTTGAGTACATTAAATGCTTAGCTGTCGAATTCAATTACATTTAAAATATTAAAAATTTTATTTGCGCTTCCTTTTTTACCTTCTATCTAATGAGGAAATTTGAGTTCTGTGAGTGTAAGAATTCTATATATATATCTGTTTGCATACTTCCCTTTGTGGTGCACCTACATCTAGCTCCCTGTACACTTTCCAAAATTAAAATCTTTTGCAGTAAATGTAAGTGAGTCTAATTCCTCAGATGTCATTAAATTATTACAAAATAATTATTTTGAATCTCCGTAACTTCCGCACTCTGCAGTTTGAAGGAAACGAGAAGTCTTTCAAAATATATACTTACATATGAATATTAGGCAATAATACATTACTGTTGAAATAAATAAGATATTAAAAATCTGGAAAATAATAAATTTAGAAACATTTTTAAGTATTCCAAACTAGAAAGAACGGTTAGGACGATATTTATCCAATGGTAAGCTTTTGTTATAAACCTTCACAGCGGTTCAAAAAATGTCTGTCACCTTAAAATCGGTATCTTTAATATGCCGAGTAAATTAAGCGACACCCTTTACTGAGGTAGTTGAAATTCTGTAAAACATTACCAAAGACTGCCACAGGTAAGTTTTCTAAAATTTTTCACTCATTGTTAAGTCGGTGAAAGTTGAGGAACCAGATTTCTTTTCCTGAATAATAACTAACGAATTATTGACAAAAAATGTGCTGTCTCTATATTAATGGTTTAAAAAAATTATTTTGTTTGCGGACAAGTTACTACACATTGCTGGGCCGAGACGCTAAGGAACTGATAAAATAGTGTTAGATGGAGAAGGCAGTGAGACGAAATATGTAGGCACTTCAGAGAAAGGAGAACATTTAGGAGCCCAAATGCAGCAGAAGTGGCAGCCAAATACAGCAGCCCAAATGAGCTACAATGTAGTAGAAGTTATTTTAAAATAATTATTGAAAGATTAATAATGTTTAGTAATGTTTAACAGCTGATGCGAAAATCACATTGACACAATTGCTGAGAATAAAGATCGCGTAGTTCCTCCTGAGAAGAAAATCAACAATTTCGTAACAAGTCAGCGTTAGATTCAGTTCTTCACTAAAATTCTGGGAGCACTCTGCACTAAAACGCTGGAAGTGTGCACGAAAAACAACTTCCAGTGCTATCAAAACTTCATAAAATGGTGTGTGTTTTCGTTTCATATCATTTTAGCATAAGCCAAATGCATACAAATTTATAAAAATAAATTTTTAGAGTTTCTATGCTTCATAACGAGGCGGCATACTGACAAGAGCAATTTTCTTAGACGCATACAAAATGTTGACCAAACTCCGATATATTTTGATATGCCTTCAAATTATACAGTTCATAGTTTACGTTAGGTAATTTGATTAAGACAAAATACTCTAGGGTTATTTGCGTTGTCATATGGTAGAAAAAATAATGAAAGAAAGAAAATTTATCAGCAAATGGTGAAATCAGGGCATGAATATTATGTTAGCGTGAAGACATGTCAGACTGCAGTCAGAGAAGTACATGTTTCACCTCTCTGAGGATTCTATTTACTTTTTTATCAACACTCGTAAATGTATGCGATCTGAGCTTTGTTCAAGAATGGTGGTAATGGTGCTAAAGATTTTCAGCTTTTGTTAGATGCTACGCGTTAGTCAAAAGGTTAAGGTCCGCTGGTCTATCTTAAATTGTGCGCGCAAGTGTGGAGTCTTAAGTGTGCAGGTGGGGTGCTGATATATGGAAGAACGTTTCTAGAGACGTTTTGGCTTGAGCACTTAAAAAGTGTTCAATCTCGAATTAGCTTGAGGGCGCAAAAATAATGCCCTGAACGAAAGCAAAGAAAATAAGCTTTTGACGATGAATCTGAATTATTTCATGATTGCGATGTTTTGATATGCATTTCTTAAATTTATGAATACTTTGCAATTCATATTTATTTTCGTTTCCGGGCTTTTAGAGATTATCTTATTGTCAAATATACCGTAATTTTTGCGCAACATTTCATTTAAGCTATTTCTTACAGCATAACGATCATAGTATATCTGCATATACGAATACTTTTGCACAGGTATTTCCTCGAAACACTTTCTTATACGCAACTTGAACATGTGAAGAACACTTAATTCCCATTCCCTTTATATTCAAATAATATTAATTCAGAAGGTTTTAAATAATTAAACTACCGATATTATTTTCATAACCCAGCTAAAAATACCCCGTAGAAACCCGTTAAAACCCATAAAAAGAAACTCGTACAACTGTGCGGGTACCCGCAGGCCAAATCCCCGTAAAAATCCATAGAAGGAAACCCGTACAGCTGTACGGGTACCCATAGGCCAAATCCCCGTAAACCTCCATACAACTGTGCGGGTACCTGTAGGCCTAATCCTCATAAAACCCATAAACAGAAACCTGTAGAACTCATGGGTACCATAAACGAAATCCCTGTAAAAACCCTTAGCCAGAAACCGGAACTTTATGAGTATCCATAAGCCAAATCTCCTCCATTAAAAATGGATATTCCGTAAGTGTATTTCCCATAAAAACCAGTAGATAAAAACCCATACACTTACATAGGGCCAAATCCCTGTAAAAACCAGTAGACGAAAACTCATAGACCTATACGATACCCATAGTCCAAATATCTGTAAAAGCCAGTTCACAAAAATATACAGACTAATACAGGTACCAATTGGCAAAATCACTGCATAAAACAGTAGAGCAAAATCACTGTATAAAACCCATAAACAAAACCAATAGAATTATACCGCAGCGGAACATGGAATCGTGCGTAGAATGGATATCCATACACAGGATCCCGATAAAAAACAATACACAAAAACAGAAGTGTAGATAAGATTTCCATAAAAACTAGTAATCAGAAGCATAAAGCAGCGAAAGTACACAATTAGCACTGATGAAATGTACAGACTTAAATGGGGGAAAGCGTGTAGAGTAATTTTAAATAAAATTCAATACGAATAAACTTAACAAAATTTTATAAATATCTAGAAGCCTAAAAGCCGCTGTCCTTCTCTATGCACTTCAGTACCGCTGTCCTTCTCTATGCATATAAACAAATTACAAAGAATTTATATAAATTCTCTTTACAAAATTTTAAACTTCCTTTATAAAATTTTGAAAATAAAATTGATAGAAAGATAATAATCAAAGTCATGATGATTCGCAACCAGCGAGTAATATATGTGTATAATTTGATCATTGATATGTGTATCATCGAATGATATATACATATCATTTGATGGTTGCAAATCAGGATTTTGAATATATATAATATTTCAAGATTTCTAAAAAAATTAATTAACGGAGCTGCAACATTCATAATGAATTCATAATTAATTCTTTATAGTCATTACTTTTATTCATCTCCCTTTAATCTCACTAACTGGATTAAAATGATCTTAAAAGATTGGATTAAACGTAAATTGCCAATTTGGCTTCATACATTTTACTTGAGTGAAAGACGAAACACTTTCGCATTTACTAATTATTGTTAATTGAACGGGTGTTAGTTTATTCCCCTTGAAAAGTCAATCAATTTCCGATCAGTGATGATAATTATTTAATTTATTGAATATTTTTCATGATTTATTGATTAATTATCAATTACAAAGTTTCCATTTCTATTTTTGAAGATACAAATTCAAATCTCTCTTTTAAAACATTTTTCGGCTTCAATTTTCAATGTTTCTGGATTACTTAATTCAGATACTTCTACTAACTTTATATTGGGAGATAATATAATCTTTATTACTTAGTTAATAAATTGCACATATATTTATATATATATTATTGATTTGATTATAAATGTATACACATAATACTATATCTCATTGCTTATATATGTATAACCCTGTCTTTCAATTCTTTAATTGGGAAATTAAGCATTGGGATTTAATCACATCATCTTGTTTAACAATTTGATACCTAATCAGAAATGTATTTCCAAAGGATGGTACTTTCTAGCATCTGCTTACTTTTAAAGTTACTTACAATGCACTGAATAATTTTAAACAAAACTAGACGAAATCCTAATTTTTAGAAAGAGAAACACTATTCTAACTAAAAATATTAAATAAAGAAGCAAGTAAAAAGAATAAGGGACTTGCATATTAGAAATTTAACAAAGACTTCAAATTTAGCATACTTGCTATCTCCTTAAAACTCGCTTACCACTGATAGCAACACCCTGCAGCTTATTATGACACGCATTTTGCGTGGAAAAAAGGATGAATTCTAGAATATAATTGTAGTGAAGAAATAATACGTAATATACAAATACTGTGCCGACCATCTCTTTGCAATACTTTAAACGTTACCTGTATCTGTCAGAATACAAATGAAACACCAATATATTAATATAATAAACTTGATAATACTCAAAAACAATAAATTATATTATATTATATATATGTATACGCTGCTGGCCACCCAAATTGCAAAACCAATAAAGACAAGAGATATCACAGCAAAATTTATTTAGTAGATAACATGTTGACCAAGTATCAAATGATTAAATTCATAGGCTTCTGTGAAGTGTGGTTCCTTCCACAATCAGTAGCCAGACTAACCGCCATTGTTGGAGATCACCGCTGCCACACGCCTTGGCATTGATTCAAAGAGACTTTGGATGTGTTCTTGGGACACAGCAGACCAAGCAGCTTCCACACATTGCCAAACTTGTGGTGCCTGGTGGGGCAGCTTGGGATGTAATCTGGGTCAATCGTTCAGCAACCACGGACCACATGTTTCCTATCGGCGAAAGATCCAGAGAGCGAGCCGGCCATGGAAGCAGTTCAATCTGGCGATTGACGAAGAACCCTTGGACAATGCGTGCCACAACGTGCGTGTGGTCGCTCATTATCCTTTTGAAATATGCTGTAGGGAAGCCCTGAAGGTAAGAAAGGACAACTGCCTCCAACACCTCGGAGATGTAGCGCTGGCTGTTTAAAGTACCGGCAATGCATACTAGAGGAGTACGAGAGTGATATCCAATATCGCCCCATACCATAATACCCGGTGCAGGACCAGTGTGGCGGTGAATAACGCAGCTGTTCAGCATCCTCTCTTCACGGTGTCTCCAGACTCGAATCCGACCATTGTGGTATTGCAGATAGAAGCGTGACTCGTCAGTAAAGACAATTTCATTCCATTCTGCCGTGCACACCCTTCTTTCATCGCACCATTGGCGGCAGAGACAGCTGTGGTTCTGCGTTAAGGGTGGACGAAGCAATGGACTTCTTGCGGACAGACTACTCTGCTGTAAACGGCGTCGAATGGTACGCGCAGACACTGGATGATGCGTTACAGACTGAATGTGCTGTGTTCGTGCTATGGTACTAAAGTGAAATGATTCGTGGTGTGACTGAGCGATCCGTCACTGCCACGCGCACAATGTTTCTGTCATCAGTAAAGTGGTGCATTGAGGTGGATGCGATCGAACACTTCGGTCCGTCGCACCCTCCTGCATCCAACGGTCACATATCCACGTTACAGTTGTTTGGTTTCATCCAACACGATTACCGGTTTCCCTGAAAGATAATCCACACTCTCGGTAGGCCACTATGCTTCCTCTGTCGAACTCGGATTCTTGATGAAACGATGATCTCTGTTTACTACGAGGCATAATTGATTTTTTTTAGATAACCACAAAAATACTATTGCCGAACTTGAAATCGTCGGAAACTGCAAGCCTTAAATAGCGCTTTAAAGTGGTGACACCGGCGCGCCTGATGTGCGTCTGTGCTGAAATTCTAATCATTTGCATATCTCACCTCCGCTAATGCATGTTGTAAATTTCATGTTATTTGCATGCTTCCTTCAGGGTGTTGCATGTACGGTGGCCAGCAGTGTATGTAAACAAAACAAATTTTTAAAAACTTTACGAGATCCAACAAATACCGATTCTCAGCCCACAGCTCGGAAATTGAGGAAATATCTCATAATGTAGAACATCTTATTCTGTATCTCACTTTTAGTGCTTTATAATCTTCCATAGATTTTATATAAATAAAATTTATAATATAATAAGTATTTATACAACATGTAGTTCTCGATGTTAAATGCTTAATTATTAACTTTCGTTCTGTAAAAATTTCATCTCTGTGATTAAGTATGAATATAGCCATAGTCGTGTACATAATACCAATTATAAGTATCTATTTATTAAATACGTAATAATACGTAATAATAATAATACGTAATTATAAGTATCACTTTATTAAATAACTAATTTAGTGAAACTAAATCTTTACAGAAGAATATATAGAAATGTCATTTACCTATATATATTAATAATTTATTGTTACAAAAGATGTTTTATATATCATCTCGAAGGAACATTGTTAAAGCTGTGCATTATTGGAATAAATTTGAATCTGTGTTTTAGATATAAATTATTTAGATTTCTCTTGCAGAAAAAATACTTGAATACTAAACTTGAAAAACTCTAGATAAATATTATTTTTAAACATAAAATTTCTAATTAGTAAAATTAAAAAGTAAAATTTAAAGTACTGAAAAGGTAGCTATTGTTATTGAACCTAGCTTATATACTATAAAAATACTACTTCGTGCTGAGTATTTCCTGTATTTAGACTGCCAAATGAAATTTATATAGTGCAGTATTTAGCAATATAAATAAATCTTCTATATAGCTTATACACTCACAGTTAAAGTTACTGTCATCGCAATTAAGCAGATATGGCATATATAGTTACATCTGTTTACGAACAGTTTTTATTTTAATATCCATACAGCCAGCTAAATTTAGTGAAGAAAATTATAACTATTAGTTCAGCAGTGTAATTATAGAAAGAAAATAATGCTTAAATATTACTCTATATTTGAAAGTAGTGCTAAAACAGTGCCCTTATAAGATTCAAGGTTTGAAAAGCTTTGGTTTTAACTGTCTTTTAAAACCTTTCAATTATTTCTGCAAAATTCTTACCCACGTAAAAAGTATTACACATAAACGATATTATACAGTGAAACTTTCCTAAAACAATTAACTCCACAATTCCTGATAATGCCAGTTTCTTGTAGCCTTACAAATCTATCAGTGATTTTAACTACTGTTATTTAATTATGTTCCTGACAAATATGTCACTGCCAGAGATGGTTATCTAAGAAAATAACCACTATATGAGGTTTCACTTAATGCAATTTTTTTCAAAAAATAATTCATATTTTATGCTCCTAAGAATAACACACTTAAAATTACACAAACTCTTATTAATCATTCACAACTCTATTTCAAAAGCAATTTATGAAAAACAAAATTGCAATTTTCTTCAGGAAATTAACAATAATGAAAATTAAAATATGCACAAAAATATTTGATTATATGTGTTTTAACAAAATAGCACCAAATATTTAATGTAACAGTGTGGTTCTAGTCTCATACTTGTACAGAAATGTAGATCAAAAAGCAAAAAACAATGCAAACAATGCAAGGCATTGTGATCATCTAAATTTTCACACAATTTTAATAATGCAAAAAAGATTCCTTGGCTTGTATGTCTTGCCTACCTCATTCACACATTAAATAATAACAGTAATACACACATTAAATATTTCAGTGTTTATTTCATTAAAAAAACTTACCTTTTCTGTTTTCGAAATATAATGACTACATTTTTAAAACATAAAAAAAAATTCCTTCTGCTCAACCACATCAAATTAGTCGAAAAACTGAAAATTAAATCATGCAAAATCTTTTTTAAGTAAGCTATGCTCAAATTTATTAGTTCATAATATTCAAATGATAAAGCATCTACATGAACAAGCTTTAAAAAGTGTTTATAAATTATAATCAGGAAACAAATTTTCAAAAATTCAGTTTCGGTAGAATGCAAGAAATGTGTTCGTGCATCTGATTGACGTAAACACCCTGAGCCAAATTATCAAGTTTGAAATTATCACTGTTCAATGAGCACATTTCAGTGAGCACACTTTAAGCACATTGTTTTTCAAGATAAAAGTAAAGACAGAAAATCAATTTCACGCACAGAAAATTCATTTCAGAACTATTTAACTGTCAGCAAAGTTCGCTCAAACCATTAGACACGATTACTCGTGCATCGCTTTACTGGTATTGCCTTCCAAATTCACAGTCAATGTTGGTATTTTATTTTTCATTATAAACATCTAAACAGCAAAACATAGTAAAAACTGTAATATAGTAAATTATTTATTGCATTACTACAGTCTACTATCCACCAAGATGATAATACAAACTTCCCATAACAACATTAACAAGAATGGCGGCATGCTTCTTCTTCTGAGAGCGTGGGAGGGAGGGGAATTTTTTTCCTCCCAGTCAGTGTTAATACGGAGAAAATAGTTTTGCAATTGTTGAATGAAAGCGGTCGCGTTAAAAAGATGATACCGGTGTTTATTTGTAATATCATAAATGTTGATATGCGCATATATAGTGTATGCGTATGTATTCAGAGAACCAACTCATGGTCCCTCCATAAGATGACCGCCTCTGAAAGAGACCAGTATTTCTAAAAACATAAGTATATTTTGGTAGACGACCACCCACAAAAAATACCGGAAGTGTGGCTGATCGCCTTAGAGAGATTCTTTTCGTAGAGGCAACCTCCCTAAGACGACTACACTCCCTCCATAAGGCGACCGCTTGCAAGGATACCTATTTAATGTGGGCTGGTCGCCTTAGAGAGACCTCGCTGTGTGCCGTGTGTATAATTACTGTTATTGTTTCCGACAAAAGTTTTTAAAAAATCAAATAAATGAGCATATATAGTAAAAAACCGCTTAAAAACGACCACCTGCATTTCCAGGTTGCTCTTATGGTCTTAAAGAGATCATATTTGCATTCTTAGAAATACTGATCGTCTTAGAGAAGAAGTGAAGATGAGAGGGTTCACTGTACGTTTTTTAATTTTAAAGCTTTCTGTTGAATGCAAAATAGAAATAACCTTATTTTCAACAGTATCCAAATAAATGAAATAAAAGTAAATAATTTAAAATAATCAGTAGACAACAAGAATACCAATAAATTTTGTTTTACTGATAGCAGTATTAATTTCGTTGTTTAGAAGAAGTCTATTGACGTCAATTAGAAAATTAGTATAAACCCATATAAACCAACAGAAGATTTATTTTGCATTTATTTCTATTATATTTGTACCAGTAAGAAAACCAATAAAAATTAATATAAACCAATACAAACCAGTAGAAATTTCTGACATTGATGTTGTTTGTATGGGTGTCAGTTGATACCAGTGAGAAAAACACACAGAGATCCATAGAAACTAGTAAAAGTCAGTAGAGACCAACAGAATTCTATGGGTATCAGTAGAAAGCTTTACTGGTTTCTATGGGGCATTTTGAAACCAATAAGAAAAAACCACAAAGACCAACACAAATGAGTAAAAGTCAACAGAAACCCATAGAATTTTATTGCTATCCGTTAAAAGTTTTAATGGTTTCTATGGGGCGTTTTTAGTAGGGAACCCATCGGCCACTAGAGGTTATTTAGAAGTGTGCATTTATTGACGTTCCATTTGCTTAAAATCATTACTTTGCCGGTATAAAATTTATTTTAACTTCTGTAGTTTGCATAATGATTTTCCATAGATGATAATTAAAGTATTTTTATGTTAAATCTGTAAAACTGATATTAGTTTTATGCTTTGGGAAAAACATCATGAATTATCATTTCGACAAAACGTAAACTACAGAAAATCTATAGATGAGGTAGAAATGTTCCTTAATTATTCGTCGTAATGATTAAAAATTACGTAAGAAATTGTAGCGCAGCATTACAAGATTGCTTTACTAAAGGCATAGTTAGTTCAGATAGTTTACTTATGATTAGTAAACAAACATAGGAAGTCTTCCACTTATAATTGCATCACTAAGTAAGGACGATATCCGGAAGCAACATGCATTTGTAACTCATTTTTAGTAAGTAAAATTCCGTGAGTATATTACTCCTTTTGCTATAGTGACATGCATATGACTTTTAACTTTTCGTTTCCAAGTTTCAATTAACTTAAGGTAAAAGTTTTATGCGAAAATTGTTATTTCGTTCTTCGCACAATGGCATCTCTCGGCTCTTTTGGAAGTTTTTAAATCACAAACCTTTCGTTCATGTGTTAATAATGCAAAATCCATTTGGTGTATTAAACTTAAGTAAAAAAACACAGAATGCTTTTGGTAGACATCCTGTATATTACATAAATTCCGCTTCTTTTTTATTAGTAAAGAATGAATCATAAATCAGAATTTTGCTCATTTTCAGTTTTTAACAGATAACTAATAGCTCAGCTATCTGATTATATAGGACATCTGTGAATTTTTTTAAAAGAATGTTGTGCTACATGTTTTTTTCTTTTGTTTGATCTATTCGGAGTAGTAGCATTAAAAAAGTCTTTCCGATTTAATTCGCAGATTCTTTAGTCTTTTGGGGTTAAAAAAATTAAAGAATCTACAACTTCTTACAATAAGCACTAAACTCTTATACCTAGTCTCTTTTCTTCGTATTGGTCAAATAATGTGTTATACGTTCTTGAACTATTTTATCCGTATTTACTATAAACAGCATTTTTCATATTATTGAATTTTTCTGTTCTGCTACTAAACTGATATACATGATGTATTTGTTCTGAAGCTCTTTCATCTCCAAAATGTAGTATACATGTACAGTATTCAAATTTCAATTTTAATACTGCTTTTCTATCATTCTTTTTCCTATATGGCTGAAAGCGAATTTTCGAGGAAAAGGGTTATCTTACAGCAACTTCATGTTTTTATTCCAAATATTTTCTCCAAAAAACGAGGAAAGTTTAAATACGTTTCACCAGAAACAAGAGAAAGTTACGTAAAAGTGTATAGCTCTAAGGAAAATTGAATAGAACAGAAATTCTACGCTGAGGTTTAGAATTTTATAGCATACGTTTATGTGAATAGTTTTAAAATGGATTACAGGACTATCAAAAGTTTTTGAATAAAAGCTTCAGTTAGCTTTTAGAATGTTACGGGCTGTCATACAGTACTGAGAACGAAAACTTGATATAACCGCCCAATAACTGTACAGTAAAGAAGCATGTGAAAGAAGGATTTCTTAATAGTAAACTGTGCTGTTTCCCGGAGTAGAACTTGGGCATTCGAATACCTGGCGCACTCTGCTGACCATTACACTGCAAGAGCAAGTAGGAGTAATGCCTTTTATTCTTTGCTTTCCTCTCTGGAGGAGACTGAGCAGGATGCAAAGAAGCATACTTGGATTGATTCCAGAGTAATCGGTTCAAGTAGGCGTCATGCTATATACCGAATTAGGGAATCGTAGGTGAAGGACAAATGAGTATTCCACAAAATAACCTTTGAAGGTATATTGCGCTAATATAATTTTAAATTACGGGAATGAAATAAAAAAATTAACTGCTAAATATGTTTATAGATTTAGTTATTTTTTCTGGATCTTTCCGACATTCTATACTGATTCTCAGGGTACTTTAAGGAAGGAAATACACTCACTTCCAAATGTTAAGCACGAAGATGTAAAATGCAAAAAATCAACAAATACTGCTTTTATTGATACAACATTCGGCAGGAAATTAGCATATATATTTATGTATAAAACAAAATCAATGATCATATACAGAAATGAAAACAATATTAAATTTTGCAAGTTATCAGATAATGACATACTGGAGACTTAAACAGAATTATGTATAAAGTGAAAACAAACAGCATAAAATGAAAAAAAGGTCATTAATAGAGTATGTGATACCCCCTCATCTCTATACAGAGTTTACACCTTGTGACCATGCTTTCAATTAGGTGGTCAACCACCGCAGAATTAAGAAACCGCCATTCTTCTTGTAGAGCAGTTTCCAGCTCAATAAGACTGGCTGGAGGTGGGAAACGTGAAGATACAGCACGGCCGAGAGCATCCCAAAGATTTTCAATGAGATTAAGGTCGGGCGAATATGCTGGCCACGCCATACGCGCAATCCCTTCACTCTCGAGTCATCTTCGATGTCAGCTCTAATCGGGCGTGCGTTATCGTCCATTACAACAAAAGTAGAGCCAACTACAATCTCACAACGGGTTCTAGGACTTCATCTCGATAACGGACAGCCGTCAAAGAATTCCGTTTAAAAATGTGCAATTCGGTGCGATATCCTAATGAAATCCCTGCTCACATCATAATGCTTCCGCTTCGGAATGAGTGATGTTTTGGGACTGATTGCGTGTTCGTTGTTCACGCCATATCCTAATACGCTTGGCATCCGACTCCAAAGCAAATCTTGACTCATCAGTAAACATGACACTGCCCCAGTCAAACACATTCCAATTGACATGTTTCCGGCACCACTGTAATCCTGCCCCTCTTAATTGAACGGATAGAGGAATACAAACGCGAGGTACCCGGGCGTACAGTCCACTCATATGTAATCTTCCGCGCACAGTAGCTGCAGATATCGCCTTACTAATGGACGCTGTGTCAGACGTGTGGAGGTCTCTCTGCGATTCCGCTTGGCTACAATAGCAATATATCGATCTTCGGCGGGGGTTGTAACCCTTGGACGACCGGCTGCGGGTCTTCGGACAACTGTCTGTATGGTTTGGAATTGTTTCCGTAAACGTGAAACTACAGAATGATGAACGCCGAAGAAAAGAGCAACATCTGTGATCGACTGTCCTGCTTCAATGCGCCCCACAGCCATAGAGCTGTAATGTATAACAGGTCTATGCCCACAGCACTATCTCGAAAACAAATTGTACGAAAGTTTTAAACACCTTCTCTCAGCACTTACAATCAACTTCTGTAATCCTTCATAAAGCTGGCTTCTTATAAGAGTGCCTTTTTTGCATATTTCTTGACTTGAAAGCGCGATTGGCTGTTACCTAACATATTTGCATACTTCCATCTACCTCTGCAGCGAATTGCATTCTCTTCAATTCTTATTGACTTCCGAAAATTAGCATTTTCCTCTCTGTGCGTAACTTTTGAAAGTGAGTGTATTAGTTTCTTAGCCACGTGGAAACTGGAAGCCAAAGCTCATAGCCAGCTGCAGCAATACATGTTAAATCCCAGACCTATTTTACGAGAGTTATTATAATATTTGTCGTGTGCAAAAGACACCGTTATCTCCTTTGAGAATTACTCGTAAGACCTCATGAGTAAGAGACATCGGTAAGAAATATAGCTCTTGCAATAAAAGAATTTATTTTCTCACTTCCCTTTTATTTCATTCAGCATTTAAAATCTAACAATATTTCATCTTAGCCATTAGGTTTTTCAGCGCTTCCCAGCCGATGTGCCACGAGGAATTTACCTGCAGATTACGGGACAATGATACGAGAAGCTGACCTGCAGCGTGATTCCTTTTCACATTATTGCTCTTCTTTAGCTACGCACGCGTGAAGGCGAAGTCCTAAGATATCCATAAGGCCCATTCCTTCCATGATTCTCTCTGTCACATTTTGCATCTACCACTCAGAAGGTCATTATTTTGCTCAATTCTAACTAATCCATTGTTGTGAGAGCATCTTTCGACTGTTTCAAAAACATGTGAAAGGACTGCCATAAATTATATGTCAGCGCTGCTGATGAGTGGTCTGTGTAAAACACTTTTAAGAGAGAAATGAAAAGAATGAGGAAAAAAAACAATATCTTGCTACATCTTTTTCTGAATTTATGTTTCAATAAATCTGATTGTTTTAGTAACTTGAGTAGAGCTGTTATTATTTGCTACCAAGATGCTTTTCGTTTTGCTACCGTCGATCGAACACATTAACTATAACTGAAGTTGTAACTGTTATGCAAGACAGAAATAACTTTGTATTATAAAATAAACATTCTCTAGTCATTTTCTTTCTTATAGCTAACCATATAATTGAAATTAAAAGGTATCTGATATATATTTAGACAATAGTCATTGGCACTACGAGTTGCAAAATGATTTATCAGTAACTTGTATAGCTTAATCATGGTAAACGTAGATTTAATAGACTTTTAACTAATTGATATTTTCCTAAGGCAGTTTTTTGCTTCTTTGTGTATTTGGAATGGCCTAATTACAATGCTTGTTTGATATCCTTGGCTATAATGCATAAATTAATTTCATACGATTTATATCTTTCTATTGAATGGCTTGTTAATTTTTGCATTCTGCCTATATTTTAATTATATCAAATTTAATTCTTTGTTATCCACAGTAATGGAAACATATTAGAAAAGGAAATTCCATCAAATTCACTAGGTCAGGGAAGTGAACTAAAGAAAAGTTTGAATATGTATTATATGAAGAGGAATTTCTGAAATTCTGTTTCGTGTGATTTGATAGTTCTATGCTTCAATATATCACATGTCTGAAAATATTGTCAGGTGTAGAGACGATGTCAAGTAAAACCACGTAAGTCTTTCTACAGACATCTATAGGATATTTACAGGTAAGGGTTTTGACTGTTTTTAAATGTTTTAATATTTAAACTCAAATACAAAATTCTTTCATTTGTTAGCAGCAATGGTATTTAATCAGCCTCTAAAAGCAAGTTACAAAATTGAGAGAATCATAGTTAAAACTAAAATGCCTAATGTAGCGGCAGTCAGTCATTTTACCTGAAAATTTACAAGTTTTCCTGCCTCTTGACGAATCAACAAGCATTATCATCTGTTGTAACCTGAGTGTTTTCAAATTACTGACAAAGAAGGTTTAAATGGCATTAATTATTCTATGAAGAACTCCACAAACACGTAAATGACGAGAACATTTTAGTGAACACTGAGTAGCTTGTTGCAAACAAAGATTTATGAAAAAATTGCTTACGTTTATGTACATATGGCTTGGCTGCAATGATAGAAAGGGTCAAAGTTTTAGCGCCGGAAGGCGTCGAAATACTACTTCTTCAAACAATACACTGCTTCATTTATACAGAAGTTCACATATCTTCTTTCAATTTTATCTGATGAAATGAGATAGGAACATCAGCTTTTGTATTATGTGCTGAAGTTTGTTAGCTGTCGAGGTGAGAAATTCAGAAGTTAATTCATAAAAGAATTAAAAGGAGTTTTTGAGAGAGTAACTCTCAGTATTTAGCTAAAGTGGAAGACAATTACTGAATGCAAAAAGTGGCAATATTATCTGAAAGAATTGAAAAAGTAATGCATTTAAACGAAAGATAGAAAGACCGCTAGTATATATATTAACTTGCCCTGACAAAATTAATGTATTCAAAAACTAAATTCACCTTTGGAAAGATGAGGTGAACAAATGGTTCCCTTGAAATCTTAAGTTTGTAGAAGCTTTAAATCAACACCTCTGCCTTCTTGAGAGAAAGTTGCATTACTAATTCGAATTAGGAAAGACAAAGAAATTAGTTTAAGTTCGAAATCCATTTGCACGTGTTTTAGAGTATATGGCATTAAATGTATCAACAAAAGATAAAAAAAAAGTTATTAAATTTAAAAAGTAATTGTATCCAAAAAAAGTTTCCACTCAACTGCGAAGGAACTGTAATTTTTTTGTTTTCCATTCGTTATAACATACATGTGTGAACGAACTTTCTCTTTTATGCTCAATTTCAAGATCTTAAAGATAGCATCACTGAACATTGTGGACCGGAAACTCCATGTAGCTGTTTAGACAACAGATAATAACGTTATGTTATTATATGTAAAGAAACAAAAATTTACTGAAACTAGAATGTAATATGTGCATTAATTGTGAATAAAGAATGTAATAAATATGCACATTAATACTTTGCAGAGTCGTTAAGTAACAGTGATGCAAGAACATAAAAAACGTACAATGCCTCGGCCTTCGACTTCCTAAATACGCATAGAAAGTATTTTGCATCGCATTTACTGTATTTTCACGTCATAATTTTAAAAAATAAAAGTTCGGAAAATTTAATCACAGAGTCGTTCAGTAAGATCTCACAATTTAGGATACAGATACATAAGAACTATGTCAAATATCAATCAATCACCGAGGAAGTATGGTTTATGCATTTCCTTTCCCCCTTTTTTTTTCTTTATCATGTGCTTATGACTGCATAAAAGACTTATCTGAAATGAATGTCTAACTAAAATGTTTAAGTATTACGCACAAATATTTAAAAGCAAGATCTTATTAATTGAATCTATAATATGTAACGGAAGAAATTATTCATGTTAAAAGATTTTCTTTCATAGTGTATCTTGAAATTATTTACTTTTGTGCGCTATGGCATGAAAATGGTTGCGAAGCTCTGATATGCTGGATCAAGAGGTAGTTGGCAAACAAAAGAGAAAGAGAACACTTCAAGTGAATAAGCATTTCTAAAAAGCAGTCTGCAATTGGCCATTGAATGATTGCACGGTTTAGCAGAAATAAATAGATTATGAATCATTTTTACCATTTTAAATTCGTATAGTAGACCGGTTTCTTTCCTGAAACCGCATACTGGATCTTATAATCGGTTTACAAACTGTTATGTCCTAAGAACTTAAGGAATCTTTTGACTTACTGTAAGGTTTATCCTAAGGTTTTCAGTTACCTTTATTAAAGCTACTTTCCTATCTTTTCTATTTTCAACTTACAATTTCTTGCCCGAATGTGTTTCTGGAGTGGTGTTTAATGCAAATTAGTAAGAGTAGTATTTAAGTCGAAGTTCCATTAATTTCGTTAGACAGCCAAAGTTTCTGACTAGCGCGCTTTCCCCTTTTGACTACCTCTTTCTCTCTAAGCTATTAACTACGCTCGGCCGAACTTCAGGCCCTTGATAACATCGCCAGCTTGTTTGAGATTTAAAGGCCAACTACTTAGAATCTTGACAGCTTCAGCTGTTACTTTTTAGTTAAACATTAGCTAAGTTTTAGTTCTTATTACTTTGAGTTCAAGCCCAAGTGCAGGCTTTGCTGTACGCTCTGAGAAAGGAGCCGACTGTACACTGTTATTTTGAATAATAAAGGGTAATTAGCCTTTCTTTAGATCCTACATCTCTGCTCACGAACTCAAGCGATTATTCGTTTATCTATTCGCAAGGTTCCCCACATTTAGCTATTAGATAAAAGACTGGAACCTCACATTACTATAGAAGTAACATTTAGATTATTCTTCAGAAAATATATGAAATCATTTTACATAATAAGAATTAACAATACATGCTCTCAAAATCTTTTAATTAGCTTCTTAATTTTTTTTAGTTTAGTACTTTTAATTTCGCAGGAGGTCTTAATACATTTTTGATATAATTGATTTTATAGAGCTTCAGGAAAATAAAAGAAGAATAAAGGGGAGGCCAAAAAAACAGAAGTGGCAAATGAACTAAAGATATTGCAATCGTGTTAGTTTTTCTTAACTGAAATTGCATGATAAGGGAAAAAAGGAGAAAAAAAGAGGGAAAAAAAGTTTAAAATGCTTTCATTCTTGTAAAACGGCTGATTAACAATAAAGATTCCCTTCAAGGTAATTCTAATTGCAGTTTTAAAAAATATTTCTCCTTACTTTTTTGTACCACGTTTGTCAGTTGTAACGTTAGAGTTAGAAAAAATACCTAATATATTCCTATTTAAGGAAAAGTAAAGCACTTTCTGCGAAAACCGTAAAAAAGACCATTAAAAACCAGAGTCATATATTTCGTCTCCCCTTGCTCCAGTGACTCCGAAGGGGACAGAGAAAGGGGAAAGAAACGAAGCATTTAGTGGAAAAACCCACGCTGAAGGAATAATGTATAAGCGAACGAGTGGTCTAGAATAAGTTTAGTTAAGGGGCTACAGCTGCCGCACGAGGGAAAACTTAGCGACCTTGGACAAGGTCATTGATTTTCTTGTTGTCTCGATATGCCAAAGACGTCTGTTGCCACTCATTCCGATTCACTGACCGCAATACTGCGATTCGTTTCCGAGTGGCCTTTGGCCCCAGCGTGATTAAAAACTTGGGGACAGAATTCGCTTTCAATTTCCTATCCTGTAAATGTTGTTTTCTTGCCTGTCTCGTTTTGCGCTTGTAAATGTTGTTTTTCGAATGTTTCAGTTCTTTATGTCGATTAGTTTTTTTCCCCTGTGAACTTCATCTTGCCCATTTCTCTTCAAGAGTTTCCTCTTCAGTCTTTTCAGGGTGCAAAAGAGTGTTTGTCATAATATCCATAACGTATTCACTACCTGTATGCAAACATAATTATATACAGGAATGTTATACTTGAACATAAATTTGACTAATATATGAGTCACTCAGAAGCCAATGCAGTTAAGTTCAGAAAACAAAAAATTGAGAAAATTAAAAATTCTTTTTTAATTTTTAAAATTTTTGGTTTATTAATTTGATCAGGAAAGTATATAAAATCTTTTTTGCAAGAGCAGGCTCTGCTACAAACGAGATATGTACAGGATGTATAAATAAAAACGCAAGTATTTATTGAGACAATAACAGCATTTTAAAAACGTTAGGCATTAAACCTTTTGGCAGCTGAAAAAGGATTAGAATTTTATTTACAAATAATATTTGTTATTTTATGTAAAAACAATATTATTGTTTTATGCTTATTTTATCATAACAAACATCTCTTCCTCTTCCGAGTTACCTAAATCTAAATTTTGATCTCAATTTATTGTTCTTAATGTCATTTAAAGTCGTGTTTTATTGGAGGTATATGCTTTAATCACCGGGAGTCTTGCGACAAGCTGACCGCTTGTCCAGTAAAAGATGCACAAGCACCCCGGAGCCCACGGTCTAGAAAGCAGACATCAGGGCACTGCCGGCCATGGCTCTCTAAGGGCTGTTTGTGCCGCCGAGGTTAGTTTAGTTTAGTTTATATGCTTTAATAAATTCGTCTTGTCTGTTTTTATTTCTTTTGAAATTGTTCTATTATTAGGATACAATTATTATTCTATTATTAGGATATTTTTTAATATTGCCGCCTATGATTTTTTGGTGGTCTTCTGTTATCCGGACCGGATTCTGCGCATACATGTGTGTGTATTCTTCCTTTTATAGAAAGGAAGTTTTTGGTGATTCATTTCGAAAAAGCTGAAAGTTTTAAGAAGCAAAGGATTGAAGTAAATTTGATAAAATAATTAAAAACCTTTTGTGGAGGAGATTTGAACAGATTTTCTTTTTCTTACATTTATGTTTACAGTAAAAGAAACATTGCGAATTAAAATAAACCTATATAATACATAAATAACTTGTATAATATACCTAGGCGCATGCTGTCTGCACCATACTAAACGCCCTCTGTATGTGTACTAGAATAAGGCGGACGCAAACAGCCCGGGTCTTCTTATATGCAGCCCGAACTCAAGAAGCCTTCAGACAACTCTAGACTGTGAAAACCTAGGCAGGTGCCATTGGCGGCATATAGGTAAAGTGACAGCTGTGAAGCTGTAGCAATTCTGTGTCTTCACACTGAAAGTGCCAAATAACGATCATCATTCGTGTTTGTAGATCTTGGTTGACTTTGTTCAGGAGCTCTCAATTTGGATCCATTGTCCTAAAACTGTTTCACAAATCGCAGAGAACACTGTGCGTCACATTGATTTCAGTAGCCGTCTGAGCTTTTGATTGGCCTACCTCCAATCTAGGGACAATCCTCCATCTCACCCCTTATTCACACTTTCGTAGATACTCATTTTACCTAATACCTTGCAAAGTTTACATAACTCTTGAGAGAAATACCGCGCACATCGAGAAAGTGTACGATTACATAAATCGCCGAAAACCTCTCGTGCGCTTAAATCCGCTCCACAATTACAGCTTCCAAACGTACACGTGTGGGTACGCGTGTACGTTTACGTATTCGACTCCGAATATTTACATTATTCTTTGGTCAAAACATACATAATTCATGTAAGCTTTAAAATAGTATAAAGATAACTATAAAACGTTACCTTAAAATTAATGAACTTAACACAAATAAATGGAACATTTCAGCCATAAAGATGAAGGACAAACGTGGAAGCACAGTGATGGAAATATCAGAGTAAAATGTAGTCAATAATCTGTGGTGAATTCTCTGTTTTTGATAACAGACATGCATAGAAGTCAACAGCGTTTTCGTTGTTTGACAACAAATTTTGTCTCATTCTTCTGGAAGAAACCATTTTATAGATCCACATTCAATGTACCGTATTTCCTTATCCTGTTGTCAGTTCTTTCCAGAAATTTTCGATGATACATACACCAGAGGATTAAGCCGAATGACTGAGAGTGTAGGGGCTATGATAGAGAAATTACAAATGGGCAGTATGTGCCGTATCTTTGGGATCATTGTCCTGTTAGAAACAGAAGTTGTTGCACAAATGTAGCTTACGGGCTCTTTCTTGAAGATTACGTTTAAGGATATCCAAATGGACGTGTCGGCCCATTGTGCCACCAATGAACTCAATATTGCTAACATCTACATCCGGCATGGAGCCCCCTATCACTTTAACAATATTGAAATTCACTTTAACAATATTGAAAAATTTTTTTGTTTTCTGCGTTTCAGCTTTTTTGAACGTCAGCTTCTTGGTACATTTACCACACTACCAGACTATGCAATATTTTTTTATCACAGTTCTTACTATGTATCGACTCACTGTTTCACAAATTTCTTTCAGTGATTTAGTTAGATATAAATGGATGATTATTTTTTTTCTTCAATCGCAGTGTCAACACACTTACTAGCCATTTCAAAATTTCGACAATTTAAGCAGAAATATTCGAGCTTTTCGTGCTACTTCAGGTAACTTGTGGGGTTTTATTTATTTAAATCTGAAGTTCTAACTTAGAACCTCACGAACACTAACAAGCGAATAATCGCTTAAGTGTGTGAATGAAAACGTAAGTCTTAAGAAGGGTTCAATACCCTTTATTTTTGAGAATATTTACTATCAGTTCCTACTTGGAACTTTACACAAAGCCTTCACTCGGGCTTGAACTTAAATAACTATGAAATTAAACTAAACTAGCTTAACTAAGCAGCCTGAAAGGTATAGCCGAAGCTATCAGCAATCTAAATAGTTGGCCCCTAAATATTAATTTAATCGGCGAAGCCAAGCAAGGGCCTAAGGTATGGCCGAGCGTAGTAACTAAGAGAAAACGTAGCCAAAGGCAAACACGCGCTAGTCAGGAAATCAGACTCTCTCTTTTGAAGTTGGTGAAACATCGACTTAAGTAGTACTCTTACTCATTTGCATTTACTGCGCTTCTAAATTTACATTCTGGCAGGAAATTGTAAGCTGAAATTTGAATAAGATATGAAAGATACAAAACTTAAAATAACTGTTAATGAACTTAGGATAAACCTTACAACCTCTCACATATGACTCTGACTCGTATGTACAGAACGGCGGAATATAGCTTAATTTGCATAAAATTTAGCAGTGCACTTTCAGTTTTGTCTTTCTATTTCAAGGGTTGAAATGTTCTATTTATTTTTGTAAGTTTATCAATTTTAATTCTAATTTATCATTATGTAGTTAGCTTTATAAATGTCTAAAGATAATATAAATAATATTTGTAGTTGAAAAAAGTAATGAATTTTACAGTTTTCCTCCAATTCCTTGAGAAAATGCAATGTGTGCTTTCACTTACGTCCCTCAATTTATTTTCAAAGTGTTTCTTCCGCACAATTTTCCGTCTCTATGTACGGTTCCTATTTTCATTTTTTTTCATTAGGAACCGTCAAACACTTATAACAGCCTATGAGGACCACAGATTCTATTTATTTCTTACATTCTGAATATGTTGTTTACGTAAAAGGTATTCTGCTATATGGTTAGTGTTATGGTTAGCTTTATGGTTAGTATTTAGCCAATTACAGATTGTCACGTTTCGTGTTTATTTCGAGACTAGAAATTCTTTATCATATTATCTAGGATATATGCATTTCACGAATTTGTGACAATATTGCAGTCAACACGCTATAGAAATATGAGAGAAAAATTATAAGATGCTATTAATTTTGAAAAATATTATGTCACGAGTTGTGTTATAAGAATACGATGTTTTGTAAAATATTCCATTGCTCTGTAATTAAAGGGAAAGATACAATTTCGTGGCAAGATATACGTTACAAGACATTTTTATATTTATTATTAATTTCATATTTATAAAAATTTACAATTTATGTATATTTCTATAATTTTTATGATCTGGTGACTTTATTCTACGCTCAGAAAAGCAATACAGGGAACAGAAAAACATTGAACGTTTACCAATCAAGTTTTTACTTCCTCGTACGAAGTAAAAACGAAGTACTGTAATCGCGAAGAATTTTCAGTATCATATTTCACAGAAAATATTTACTTTTATCGTTATCGAATGCATTATAACGGTGTTTTTGAGTGATCCACACGTAAGGGTAGAATAAAGCTTTTTAATCAAAACATTTTATAAAACTGCTTTAAAGTGGATTCTGAAGAGATTTTTTTCATGGCGTCTGTGAGTACGTACGTATGTATGTACGTATCTCGCATAACTCCAAAACGGGTACCCTCAGAATATTGAAACTTCGTATATAGGACTGCTATAATATTTAAATGTGTACCTTGTATTTTAGTTGGAATCAGCCGCACCAAAAGTATATAAATACATGTACATCCACTCTGTTAGGCGGCTCAGTGAGCTCAATTTTGGTATTCTTATATGTTTGCAAATTGTGCATTTTTTGTTGTAAAAGTGATTGAGTTATGTTGTTCTTATCTTCCTGTTAAGGTTTTTATGCTTTTAGAAAATCTGCATGCAGTATTTATAGAATTATAAAATTTAAATGTTGTTTAAGTGCGGCTAAGTTTAATTGTTGCCAATGTAGAGAAACTAAGCTTCGCAACAACAAAGATAACGTCTTCTTTTATTATTACGAATTAAATTATACTTGATTCATTCTGAAATTTATTCGAGGGAATAAGTGTTTAAGATTTACTTAGCATTTTTTAATACAGATATTTTGAGTTTTTATGCATTTCAGCCTTTTCATGAAGTGAGAACTGAATTAATTGAATGAGAAATACTAAATCGTCTGTGAAAAACTGTTTCTTTGTTTAATTTCTTTTATACATCGTTTAAAATTTATTATAGCATTTGAATAGAACATGTGGCAACGATTAGATAATTTTTCAGATGATATACATAAATTTTGTGCATTCTGAGTTATAAAATGAATGAAATGTAACGCTGCTAAGTGAACCTAGCGCCAGAGTGTCGCTATAGTAAACAAATATAATAAATATTAAACAGTGCATTTATTCTATTGTGGTTTATGCGCTATCGACGGAGTAGATTTAATTCATTTTAATAAGTGAAATGCAAGAAAAAATGCATATAATTTAATATTCCGTACAAGGAAATCATGTGGTATACACATCAGATTTTTTTCTCTTATATTGACATGTTTCAATTATACATTAAAGTCAAATTCTTACCGTTTGACATTACTATTTGATTACTATTTTATTATATAACATTTTATGCTCGGAGATATTTATTTTAACCCCTTGCATAAATCCCCATTTAAGTAAAATGTATCAAATCGTCAGTACATGATAGAAATATTTCCCTTCAGTGGATACATAGAATGTTTTAAAATAAAATCTCAGAAATGAGTAACGTGCCTTTTTCCTTTTAGAGAAATATTTATATTTACCTAAGAGCGTAAGATCATCTAAATATTGAGTTAGAATGTATAGTTATTGCATAAAAGGGAAACCTAGATTGAGATAATTAGAGTTCTTCCAGTTTTCATAAAAAAGCTGGAAGAATTCTGGTTATCTAAGCAGAAAATATACATAACCTTACATATTTTCTGTATACAAGTTTTTTACCTTTACTGCATACGTCTTGGGTTTTATTTATTTATTTCTGCACGTAGCATTTTAATGGAGTTCTAAGTTATCTTCTCTTCATATTTCCGTTTCAGAAACATATGTCGCTGGCCTTTTTCCTGAACTTTGTTCTTACTGCTGAGCAAAGTTTCTTTTTCTAATTCTGTGGATTGCATTGTTGTAAACTATTTGTGAATTTATTACAACGAGAAGTATTAATATACCATACGTACTAGTCGTACTAGTCGCTATTTCAAAACTTCGAGGAATAGCATTTTATGTAAATGAGACTATTTTTTCACATTTGATCTGAAACGTTCAAGCAGTATTTGAGTTTATTGAAAAATGTGTTATTATACCTAGAAGTTAATATTTCTTCCACGTTAGCCTTTAAATATGTTGTTTTTTCAAACTGCCAGACACTTGCAACTAAAAACGTTCACTGGGCATAGGCGATGCCCATCTTTCATTTAGCCTTCTCATCAAGGCTAAATAAAACGTTATCCAAGTTGGCTCACTACAGGCGGCGAGAATTTCACACTACAAAAAACGGAGAACAACCGCTGATGCAGAATTCGTGAAAGAATGGATCCGAGTCTCTCCGACACCTCTTATCCTACTACCAAACATCACGAGAGGACTTTCGGCTGACCAATATTTTGAGTGCCCCCCCATTGCAGAGACGCTATATATTTGTAAACATCCAAGCCTTTTCTGATATTCAAATCCAAGCGTTTTGAGAGAACAGAAGTAGCGCTAACACTGCACCGATTAAGGCGGTATATTCATTGAATATGAATTGCATTTGAATATCAAGGTTCACGATAGAGTTTGAACAAAAGGTGTTAATAAATGATACTGGTTTTGTTTAAAACTTTTGTTTATTTTTCCATGATATATATATTTAAGCACTCTGTCAGGATATTTGACACAGCGAGTAATTTGGCACTTCAGGCAACGAGTGTTAGGTCATCCATAGTATGAAGTTCAGAGCAATTGCGCTGAAAACGATACTTTTCTTAATGAGGTTTATTCGTCGTTTCATTTGGAACCGTGCAGTTTTCACGTTTTATGCAATTGTTACGAAAGCATTGTAAATAAAGTGCACCGTTCAATCTAGTCGATAAGACCTCAAATTTTAGGCAATTCAAAAACCTTTTTTATTTTGGTTAAACGGGTTAACTGCATGACTGCTAGAGCATTTTTGTGCTTCTACACATGTAATAGAAAATACAAGGTCAGAATTCCCTCAGAAAGATTTCAAATGAGGCAGTCCTCGTTTTAAGCAAATACTTCTGGCACGCTCTGTTAACGCCAATAAACAAACGGCAACATATGCAATTAATCTATGAGATATTTTTTTAAGGAACCAGAAAAGCAAGGCCTTGTCAAAATAGGCCATTTTCTAACGTAGGTCGCTATTTAATAGATACGAGAAACCATTTCGCTTTGATATTCTTTCGTTTCTTAAATCTGAGATGATACTTCTACCCTAAAAACTGGCAAATAGTCTCTACATAGGTCTTTCGTCATATGCTGGAACAATATTTCATTTCAAATTCGTAAAGTTTACACGAAAAGAATGGTTTATGCATAAAGTTTTTTGAAGGAACAAATTTTATTTGATTTCATTGCTATGAACACTATGCATAATAAAAATGATTTCTATATAATTATAATATTATATTAAATTCCTGGACAAAGCATCCTTTGCTGAAGAGCTAAACAGAGACAAATATAGGCCTAATTACTTAGCATTGTTCGTTTTGAAATTTTACGTTCTTCATATTTCAGTAGCTTAAAAAAATCATTTAATTTTATCTTCAAGCCTAGAATACTTTCCCAGATAATAAAAACACCGGATATTAAATAGAAATCATGTGATAGTAAGGTATCAAAATTTCACTCTCAGTCTCTTATTTACTTTATAAGGTATTTCTCCCGCCATCTTAGCATGTCTTCGTGCTGTAATGGTCAACACACTTTCGCGTATTCTAGAGGTTCGTCATTCGAGTCCCGGGGAGGGCATTGCATATTTTTCATCTCTCCTGCTTTAGCAAAATACCCAATGTCGCTATAGCGGCGCCCGAACTAAAAGAAAATTATGGATGATGATTCTTCACCACCAGGAACTGGCGAATGGGTCCCCTAATCCCCAGTCGCCCTTTAAAAGGCGTAGTATATAAGGTATTTCTCCCTTCTTCTTAGCATGCCTTCGTGGTGTAATGATCAAGCACACACGACGCGTATTCGAGAGGTCCCTCGTTCGAGTCCCGGCGAGGACATTGCACATTTTTCATCTCTCCTGCTTCTAAATAACCTAATGTCTGTACAAGGTAAAAGAGAAAGTACAATATAAAGGACACAAAATTTAGCAAACAAAATTACTCTATCACAAAGCCATTTAGTTTCAACCCCACTAAGCTTTAAAATGCACTATATGTTTGACAAATTTCGATATTTTAAAAATGCGAGTCCCCTAAAGCAATTCATTAAATTCTACGAATGTTGAGTTTAATACCTAGATTACTCTGCAAATTGCTTCATCCAAGAAATTAATGTCATTAAAAGAAATATTAAAAAATTATACTAATAAATTCACAAAACGTAGTAGTTTTTTATAGCAATTACGAATTCAATTAATCAGTGTAATCAGTCAGCCTGCGGTGTAAGTCACACTAGAGTTCCTTCAAGTAAATAACGACTGGTGATAATTTTTTATTATTTAAAATGTCGATGAGGCAGATTTGCCAGAGATGAATTTTTTTAAATAATGAAATAAATATCTTTAGCGACTAAATAATTTGAAAAAAAAAACATAGTATCATAAATTCAAAGTTTGCACAAAAGGGAAGAGGAAAAAAAAGAAAGAAAGTTCAAAGTAGTTTCATGATGAGAAACAAAATCGATTGAAATATTTTATTTTTATTATTTAATCATCAAGTTATTTTATTCTCCGCAGAAACTCATTTCTTGCTCTCAGCTTCGGGGCATTTTAAATCTCTTACGTAAAGATATGTTTTAGTGTTGTTTTTATATGCTAAGAACACTTAATCATAAACACCTCAGAACTGCAAAGATACATAACTAAATTGTTTCTTTGTTTAAAATACTTGAATTAACTCCTTTATTTTATGAGCTTGGGAATAAAGTTAACAACGAAAATTATACAGCCTTAAATTTGTACTAAAGCTTTCATTTGAAGACGATTGCTTTTTGAAAATATATCTATTTATATAAGTATAAATACTTAGGTCTCGATGCCCACGTGATGCCAACCAGAAAATACATTATTTACGCATGACAAGAAAATATATTTTTACGTCCATCACATCTTCATTACCACAGTATCATTTTCTTCGTTTTGTAATTTTTAGATAACGCAGAAACACAAACCATATCTCTGTCTGGTCCAAGGAATTCACTTACGAAATTAGAACCGTATGACAAATTTTAAACACTGGCGTGATTTTTGTAATCCCTCTCGATAAGGAAGGGATAGAGGAGACTCTTTGCGGAGATCCTTAAGAGTGAGACAGCACCGTTATTTCAGTGGCTGAAGCAAGGGAGTACCTCAAATGGATTGGTGACAAGGTTCTGTCTGTCATAAAAGCAACTGCAGATACAGGTCTACAGTTCTTGTCGGGACTTCAATATCCTGGACGGAAAGGTGCCACTTCAACAGAAATCCACCAATCTCCCGTAATCGTTAGGAAAAGAAGCCTTTTTATTCGCATTTGCCAAGGGATAGGTGACAGATTTCGGACATGAACACGAAAGAACTTTGAATGAACATGAAAAGAATGTCCAGTGGCAGCAACATAGGAAACTATTAATGTTGTGCTAGATATGATAACAAAGGATCTTTGCATCACTATGAATATGTCTGTACATTCGCAGGTCTCATACTTTTGCGACACGTTATCCATCAAAAACTGTCCATGAATAGAATAACACTTAGACCAGTCCACAGAAACTGCGACTATAATTGGTATGTCACGGTAGCAATTGGTTCAAGAATTACGGCTGAAATCTGAAGCATTTTGAGGTGTCCACAAAAAGGAAGTGTTTGAAATACAGGTTTTCATAATTTCATAATTTCAACCTTAGGCTCCCATAATAATTTTTTTATAGTCCCCGCTTATAGAAATGCACTTATGTATTTTATACTGTAATTTCTTTGCCTCGGTATTTGTCTGCAGAACGGCTTATTCTGTCTTCTCTAAGTAACCGCTTTGATGGAATTTTCGCTTCAGTTCAAGTAAAGTCCTCGAATTCATTTCTTCATAGATGGAAACAGGTAAAAATCTGACGGGGCCAGATTCGGGGGGGGGTAAGGTAGATGGAGAAGTTCGGTGAAGCCACAGTCGACCAAAGTGACTAATCAATTGTGGTACTATGATGAGAATGTTATTGATGCAGAATGACTCTTTTTACTATTTTTTATAGTGTCCTTTCTTCTTTATACTCTCCAAGTTTGTGCATCATACTGATATGATATTCTCCTTTCATCGTAAAGACATCCGTCACAAAATCTGTCACAGTTAACTTTTCTTTCTCCCATTCATCTTCAAATTCCCCCTTTGGTTTTGTTCTGTAATAAAGTTTATGCGGACTAGTCAAAATGATACTCTATCCACGGACAGTTGTTGACGGATAACGTGTCACAAAATTTTGAGATCTGCAAATGTACAGACACTACATTTATAGTGATGCAAAGATATTTCGTCAACATATTCAGCACGGTATTAATGATTTCGTATGTTCCTTCACTCTACATTCTTTTCATGTTCATTCACAGTTCTTTCGAGCTCATACCTGAAGTCGGTCACCTAGCCTTTAACAAATGCTAATGAAAAGGCTTCATTTCCTAACGTCTGCAGCAGATTGGCGGATTTCTGTTGAAGTGACGCCTTTCCGTCCAAGATATTGAAGACCCAACAAGAACTGTAAACCAATATCTGCATTGCTTTCATGACAGACAGGTCCTTGTCACCAGTCCATTTCAGCCACTGAAATAAAACTATTGTCATTTACTCTCCTCGGAAAATCCGTTCTCACGAAGGAAGACATTTATGTGAGACGACCATCCGTTTACACATTTCTCATATCTCGCCACTGAAGGAAATGGTTCGCATTTAATGCGTTTGAACCTTAATTAGAAGATTGAAGGAACGTATTCTTCATGATGAGTAATTAGGTATTTAATTGCCAGATGATTACTGTAGGTAAATAGTCAAATGATTACTGTGGGTAGTATTTGATATGGGAAGAAATTGATTTATATTCCAGAACAAACTTCTGTGTATTTATTTCCCCTTGCTGCTGCTCTCAGTTATTTTTTCCTCAAAATCTTTAAATAACGTTAAATGGTAAATTCCTTAGAAGGCAAAGAGTGAACTATTATTTTATAGCTGAGACTTAAAATATATGGCGTAATCAATCATTTATCAGTTACAAGGCATAAGCTGAAAAGTTTAATAAAAATTATGAATTAGATATTATAAAATAGATCTATTATATAGTAAAAGACAAATTTTGCAAAATAGATTTTTCTCACTATTATATCAAATACAAATACAATAGCAAAAGCAAAATAAAAGTAAAATTTAATCAAGAGAAATTAAAGAACTTATGTTACCTACAATAGCAACAATTCTGGAAACTAACAACAGAAGGTACAAAGAAGGAACTTTCGTAGATGATAAATCTAAAATATTACGCCATGTTGATCAGCAGCAAATCTTAGAATTTGCAACTTCGGAGGCTGCGTGAATGATTAATGGCGGGATAGCGTATCATAATGTAATGTATCGCGAAATCTGAAAAGATTGTACGTAAACAATTCTTTGACATTTTAAACGCGGTCTCGATGTAACAAGCAGCAATTTAATGTTTTTAATGCATTTATAGTTGCCAGTCTGCGATAACCTTCTTTCAACCGTACATGGCTATTTTAAACTATATTATGCATGGTAGAATTTCAAAATAGAATGTGAGATCTAACAGAAAATGCAATAGGCAAAATGTAAATAATCCCGTTTGAAAATATGTTTTATCAAGTACACATTACTAAATCAGCAGAATGGCAACACGCTATTCGAAACATGTACTGTGTTTAATCTTGTACTTCCCCCTTTTTTAGTAATTTTACTGTATAAAATTCGGGAGAGGAAAATTATGCAAGAATTTAAACTCCGAAGGACATATTTACGTTAGCAGTGTAACAAATCAGTAGCCTTCATGACAATCTCCTGATTACTCTAACATTATTATTTATTTAAAACAACTTACATTCTCTCACTGTCTTGCAATTCTCAAATCTAGCTCTTGGTGTTCTCATGGTGCGTGTTTGGTGGTGCTGAGTGATGAGAATACATTAATAAATTAGTGGCTTACCTAAGGTTGGATCCTGGTCTAGACCGTGTTCTGGCCAGCTGTGCAGTAGAATAGAAGAACGAACAGTATTCTGAGTATTTTGTCCAAAGTTTAACACTGTTTGTTAACTAATTGATTGCAGACTGCGTTCTGTGGTGATCATTCGAAATTCACTACTTCCTCTTATTTAAAGCAACCCAAAACAGCATATCTCAGCACCAAATGTAACAGCACAGTTTTCATGACAGTAGCCAAGATCTACATAATAGCAAGTGAGGACGAAGAATCAAACATACTTCAGAAGAAAAGTAATAGGGCTGTATCATTGGGAGAGGGGTATAATAACAAAGGCTATCACCACAACTTCAGCGTGCAAAGATTTCCAGCAGTAGACGTATAGATGAGTGAAAGAGAGTTTGCAGAAGGAAAAGGCATAAAACCTTCAGCAGCAGTAGGAAAAACAGGATATTCACAAAAATGGAATTTTCTCGCGAAACGCGACGTTACCAGCTCAAAAGCATAAAGCAAAAAAGAGCAAAAAGCCTCGTGGCCTACGGCTAACTAATATAAAACTAACACATAAAAGCCTGAGATTCATAAAATTCCCGCTATTTATAAGTTAGTACAAATAAACCAACAGCTAAGCAACTCAGCCAATGAAAATACTCCACATCGTAAAGAAGAACCAATAATAATATCTCTCTCATTACAGACAAACTGCACTGAAATGAGTTCTTGGCTGACGAAAATTGTTTAGTCATGTTGCAACAAACCTGTTGGCGAAAAACTTGTCTCCAAAAGGAACAGATGAAACCCTTATCTATTTTCAAACGATTATAAATACTTCCAAAGACAGATGTACTGGATTACTCACGCATAGATGTGATCAAACATTAAGCTAACTACCACAAATGATTTTTCACATGCAGGCAATCGAAAAGTAAGCGAAAAAAGTGTTTTTCGAGATCATGTTTACAAATTCAGCATTGACTCCAGTCATCAACTCGTAACCCAAAATCAAGACTGCTGGAGAATAAGATTTATAAATTTGAACAAGTTCGCACTAGAACCGTATCTCTAAGATCTCGATCTTGTCAAGAGTTGAGCTAAAGTGCAGAGCACAAGGTTGTTGTGATGCCACTAAGAGAGCGACTCAGTCATCTCTAACAAGCAAAGAACGATTAAAAGAACAATTGCGAAAGCAAACCTCGCTTCCTAGCAGATTCACTGCTTAATTTACACGTTATAGAAAGTAGTCTCACATGTACTTTTCATTTTCAATTAGGAGAACCCTGATACAGATACCTCACGAAGAGAAAAATCACAGAAAGAATGCACCAATATTTCAATGCAAAGAACACAGATATTGAACACCATTGATTGTTAAATACTTGAGTGAAATAACTAAAGTCTTAAAACGAAGCCCCAAAGCCTAGCGGGTTGACAACAGAATACTCTTGCAATACACAGCATCTATTATAGGCTAACATATGTCTATGTAATAGCATAGTGATATAACATAGTAACATAGCAACTTCCATTTGCTAACAAACTGAAGGAAATTGCGCTTTTCTGTTTGGGGAAAGGGGTTATAGAATTACCTTCCAGAGACGCAAGAGTTTTATTTTTTTTCAGAACCTATGTGAGCAGAAAGAAGTATGGCTTTATTCTACGCCAGTCGATGGAATAATCGGTGTAACATTTCTATAAAATAGTCAAGAGTAATTTACGGAAACACAGCATGTTTCAATAATCTCTGTCGAAATTCAGTGTGCCTTTTATGCGTTGTGATAGCCAGATGTACTGAAATTTCTTCAAGATACAGGATGGTCCAAGGTCTTGTTTGATCTGGTTCATAGTTATTGAATTATTCCTATGCACAAGCCACAAACGAACGAAGGGGTTGACATTAAAATTACCAATAAAGGTATTTTCCGAGTTTCATGTTTGATGACTTTGCTATGTCTTGCGGATATAGTTCTAAACCATTTTGATAATGACCTTTCTACACTAAAAACTGAGAATACCTGTATTTTCCACTGGTTAGTAATGGGCAAAATCAGATAACATTTGAGAATAGCTTACAGAATTCCCTGCATAAATTTGTTAATTGGATTAGTGAGCATAAGTTAGTCACGAACCATTTCAAAACCCAAGGCATGCTTGTTTCACATGCAGATGTTAGAAACGTACGCCATGCATTAGCATAAGAAGAACATCTAAACTGTGAGAAATATGAACCATTTGAGAAATTATAGACGACATTCTTTCTTGGTTTCGCCATTTAGGTCTTGAATTCGCCATTAAAGGAGGTCAAGGTAAGTCTTCAAAAATTATCCAAATCAATATTACATCCTGTAAGATAGTATTATTCGAAAGGAAAAGTGTATAGAGAATGCTTGAGATTTTGAATGCAGTTGATTGAAAACGCAATATGCATACGAAATCGCCATAATGGATATAGGGCTTAAAATTATAATAAATATATGAAGTCGTTTGAATTTAGCTTAAACAAAATTTCTGTTAAGCACCTAACACGGGTACAGAACATTGTCAAAAGTATTCTGCAGGTTTCACTATGACTGCCACTTCTGCATCTGGTAGTGTAGAGCAAAGGTGCGAATGTTCTCAAAGGAAAATGTATTGGTACTGAGAAAGAGGTTAGAATTCCTTCCTTTTTTAGAATTCTTATTCTAGCAATTTCTAGCAATTCTTATTCTTCTTTCTCTTTTTTAATAAAATTGGTCTTAGCAAGACACTTGTGTTTTACTTTATTTTATTTCTTGTTTTGGTTTACTAAGTTTAATTTTTCTAGCTCATTGGGATCTCCCTTAAAATTATGTAATTTTTGACCCATGCCTGATTGGCTACTTATGTTTATTTGTACATTAGCCTTACCAAGTTTTTGTAAAGTTTAATCAGTAGTGCTTTTATTTGTTTTTAATTTTATGGCAGGTGCGTCGGGAAAAGAAACGATAAGAATTGAGACCCACTATATTATATAGTTTCTTTTATTTTTCTATTAATGTTTTATCGCTACTGTCTCAATTATTGTCGTTTGACGAAACGTCGTTTGATGGAGTTTAGCTATACTCGAATTTCTCACGCTTTCTCCTTGTTAAGTCCGTGACTAATCTCGAGTTAGGCTAAATTGCCATTTACTGCCATTTATTGTTATTTATTCTTGTGTTTTTAATATTTAATTTTTTACGTGTTTTCAAAAAATTAATGTTGAACTTTTCAATACCTACTTTTTGGTTTTCAAATTTTTACAACTGCTTTTACTTTTTAGTTATGTTTTTGTTCAAGTTTTTTACTCTGGAACTTAGATATCAAATTTACTTTTAGGCGATTGCTTTTAGAATTTTACTCCTTTTGCTTATCTTTATATATATTGAACACAGTGCTACTGAATCACTCTGCCATTTCGCATAGTTTAACATCTCAAGAAACTGCAGTCGGCAAGATAAACTGGTGTCATAGTTATTTACACTGGATAGCTTGAAATAATAGTACAAGACGAGCAGAAGATTCTGTGTGGAATGGAGGTATTGAGACTTGGGTGAGGAAATTAAGCTGAAATGATTATCTTACAAACTGAGTAGGCGGTACTGAAAGCACAACTTGTCCTTTCCATATAAATTAGGATTTATAGTATTATGTCTATGTATATACAACATAATTAAGAAAATAAATCATTACTAATCAAGAGACAATTTTTTAACAAAAAAAATGAATTTATAAGCAAATTAAAATTTTTAGTAAAGTGCAAACTAAAGCAAATTATTAAAACTAAAAGTGTGCGAAAGTGAACTTTAAGCTAAGATAAAGAAACGAATTATTGCAAAAAGCTGAAATATTGAAAGTTAAATTGATGTAAAAATTTGAACCGTTTTAGGACCCACAATCATTAGGAAACAGCTTCAATCCTTTCCTCCTATTCCTTTCTTTTCCTTTCCTTTTTCCTTTTCCTACAATATGCTGTTTATGTTTTGCTTTCTTCCTTGGAAGGTTTGCAGCCAGATTCGCTATGTTTTGTTTTATGGTGTCGTTTCGGATTGTACTCCTTAAATACAACTATCTTATCAGGCCACAGTAAACACGTTGCATTATTCTCTGTATTGTCGCTCAGATGGTATAGTGGTTAGGGGATCCTGACTGCGGTACCGAAGGGCCCGTGTTCGAATCCCGGAGAAGGTATTGATGTAAAATTGTCTGTCCCTTCATAGGAGGTAACGGTGGCCGCCTGTTTGTTGCGTCCATAATAAAATGTCCACCACTTCTGGTCTTAGGAGTGGCCAATGCCATTATAGGCAAGTGCCCGCCATTGGGAAACAAAGCAAAATTTCTTTGTTATTACGAAAGAAATATTTATTTCTCCATTCTTCATTAAACATACGAAATTCGTCATCAATTTTGGTTTTTCCGGAGTATTCACGATTTCATTAAAATTTTGGAATCTCGGTTCAAGGCGGGTTTTTCTGACTGATTTGGGGGGACTGGATACTCATACCTGGTCGCGATTTTCCCGCTCCTAGTATAGTGTGTTATTTTAAGATCATTATACAGGAGCATTACAGCATAATCTATAGTCTCAATTACTGCATTATACAGATATTGCATTTACATAGCTTATATATATACCGCATCATGAGTAAGTTATACTAAGTAGCATTATAGCTTATTGTTTCACAGTATATGCTGTTTTATATACTTGCGAGGAATTGCATGCTTTATGTTTTCCAATTATTTAAAAGAATATATTTACCCGCATTTGAGAAGCACCTGTTTTTGTGTACTCCTATCTACTTTCTTACACTTATTTCCTAATTTGAAGCTAACTTAGAGCCTCATAGCAATCTGATATTCTGAACAACATCTCAAATATTAAGAGTCTTGCAGTTGGTTTCATCAGTGAGACCTCTATTTGATACACTAGACAGTGATCCACTCGGCCAGCTGCCTCACTGACAATGGAAAGGAAAATATTTTTTAAAGCTATCTATTATGTGAGTCAGCTAATATAAATTCAGTTGTTATTAAAGTTAAGCTCTGTTATGTACCGCGAATTATGGTGAGAATAATAGTTTCGATGTTAAATTAGTTGTTTTTCTCTTACTGTAATTTACCTTGACATTTTTACAGCCTTTTAGCTTGAGTCACGTATTTTCGAATGCTATGCAACACCATACATTTCCCAGGACATAATTTCATTATATTTTGTTCGTTATATTTTGATACGGTACTGAATTAAAGCATATTATAATTCGACTAGCCATTGTGCATAACGTTTCTCTTGAAAATATGATAACAATCACTTTAATCTAAGCTGATAACAGCATCTACTAAAACTAAATGTCTTTCTGATTTTATTAGGTAGTAAATAGATTTTCCAATTCTAATACATTAAACAATTTTGCTTTGATCTTCCATAAACTTTCCAGTCGTTTCAACTTTAGTATATTCAGTTCTTTTACTTTGATCTCTCAAAAATAATTCAGGTCAATTACGTCACTAGTGTAAACTTTTAAGTAAGGCGACGTTAGTTTAACAAATTAAGTTAAGGTACTAGGATAACGACAGGGAAAACAGAATAAAATTTAAATAGATTTTCCGTCAGTTCAGCTGTTGTATAATGGGGCTTAGAGAAAGGAATTGTAAATTCCTAATCGGCGTGAAAGTGTCTTTTATTTTAGAATGCATTCCTGAACTTTTGCACGCGGAATATTTAAATTTACAGTTTTTGTCATCTGATTAATTCTAAGCAACATATCTTCAAGCTATTCAATTGTTATTATGAAAGATAGTTGTAGATATTATAATCAATCTCATAAAAATTTAATTAAAAACAAAAAACGCGTGAGTAGTGCCTTACAAATACTTTTGAGTTTTAAAAACCTCAACTTGTTTAGAGTTTTGGAATTGCTAAATATATGTTATTTAAATCCTCCTGACTTTAATGTATAATGTTTGTCAAAATTAAAGGATATTGAGAGAAATAAAACTTAAGTATTATTTATTGATAAATAACTAATATGAATTACTATGCATCCCATTTAATTAATTTCAAAATACTGAATTTAAAGACAAATTATGAACATTTTAAAATAATGGTAAACATGTAATGAGCGCTCTAAAGCTGTAAAATTATTGTTTATGAACACTGTAAAATAACGATAAAAATAATGGAATATTTTAAAATGATGGTACCCTTTTTCATCAAAGTTTGCTTTAACACGTTGACAGCGACGTCTATATTGTTGTATTTTCCATGCAGACGGCAGTAAATGAGGACTGAGTAGAAAGAAGAGAGGACTACTTTGTTTTATCTTCTTTATTTTGTTTTTAGACTAAGCAACGGCGCAGCAAATACACTTGTATACGAACGACAAAAAGGCGACTTCCTAGAGACAACTAATTAGAAAAAGCCCATGGAAGGGCAGAAAACATCGGAGAATACAAAATTTGATGAAAATGTTCATAATAGAAAGAGATAGTGATACTTTGAAATGAATTATGTTTACTACCCAAACTCCGAGTACTACTGTTATCACTCGTTGGAAGATGATAATTGTTTAGACCAGACATTGGAACTTCAATTACAGCTGTGGTATGAGCTGAAATCAATGACCAAAATAAATGGTTTGATTCGATACGCAATAAGCCAAATATTACGCTTTTTACGAGTGCCTACAATACCAAAATAACTAATAAAACAATGTTTAATAGATTAAAATGCATAATTTAAAAACATTAGTTTTAAGAAATTTCATTCAAGTTACTTCTTATAAAGACCGACGTCGGCGAAACGGAAAGTTTACTTTCGGTTTCCAGAGAACGATTTCGCGATCAACGTGTTACCATGGTGTATGTCACCTCTGGCAGAAATGCAAACCTCACAGCTTAACTTCATAGAATTTACTAGTTTATGAAGATTAGGTTAGGTTACGTATAAGCACAACAGCCTTACACCCTGAGTAATTATTTACCCCGAATAAATGGATAAAGTCCCCTTGTACTAGCTATCCAGATTAACAACGCTTACCTGGGGCCCACGGTGCCGTTTTGGTGCCGAGGTACTGCAGCTGTCTGGTGGAATAGACATCGAAAGTTGTCGCCGATGGTCTTGTGCCAGGTGGTCCCGCCTTATGCCCGGACTTGGGCTAGTGGAGGATTCAATTGTGTACCATAGGATTGCATGTTCATCAAATATGACCTTTCATTGTTTAGAGATATAATCCATGAACTTAGTTCCTCTTTAATGCATATTCACGCGTAGGTTTAAATTGAGATTGCACTTACATTAATGTTGAACTTTGAATTAGCCATTTCTGTATTGTAACCGATGGAGTTGTTAAAGCGAGTTTTCTAGTTTGTTCAGATGTGTTATAGTACACACTTTGGTTATTGATGTCATATTTTAGAGCAGTTAAAAATAAATTATTCTCCTAGTTAGAGTTTGGAGTAAGTCTCTGAACAATGAGCTATGTCGGTGTGGCATGTGTTTTCATCTCTTTAGCGCTAAAGTGAAACTAAATTGTGTACATTCCACTATGTCTGAGGAAAATTACTCCTTAATTAAGATCCGTGGTCCGTGCGATCATAAACAGTGATTGAGCAATCTATGGATATCTGTGATTTATTCAAATCAACTTTCATTTTCATTTTTGCTGGGTGTGGTGACATCGAAAACGAGCAATGTATCGGATTAATAATCAGCATAATGAAACAGTGAGTTTTTTCTGGTCATCCATAAAATAATATTTGTTATTATTTTTTATTAATTAAGGCTTAATTTATGTAAGTCTCAATTGTGTAGCGTTTTTTAATTGTGTTATGGTTTTAAAATGTTTAAAATGGTTGAAAAAAGTGATTTGCAGCTTGCTGCAACAGAGTTCGGAGAGGTAATAACAGATAAAATAAAAATTACAAATCTCGTTAATATTATGAAGACTAGCGATAAATTTAAAGAAGATCCTGAATTCGTTTCTAATCTTATAAAGGGTATAATTGAGGACCAGAAAATAGAATTAGAGACATTCGAGAAAAATAAAGAATTAGAATTGCAAGTAGAGCAAACTAAATTAGAGCGATCGAAATCTGAATTAGAATTGTCATGCATGCAAGCAGTTTCAAATTCTAATGAAGAATTAAGTAAACTGTAGAAATGTGATTCTCTAGATTCGCTAATAAAAAGCTTAAAAACTTTAACGATGGGAATTCCGAGTAGTCCAGAAGGGTGGGGTCCATTTTTTTGCTTCTTTACAAAGATCCTTTGTAACAAAAAACGTACCCGATAAATATAAAGCTGAAATTCTCTTAAATTTATTAGGTGAAAAAGCTTCAAACGTAATTTCTTCTGTAAGTGATAATGAGTTAGATAATTATGATAACGTAAAAAAATAGTATTAAGGGAATTTCAACCAACCCCTCAGTTATGTTTGGAACAATTCAGAAAAACGACTAAACATTCAAATGAAACCCATGTTCAGTTTAAATCGCGAATAACAACGCGCTTTGATTATTGTCTAAAATTAAAATAAGTGTAAAATTTTGAAAAGTCAAAACAATTAATTGTATCAGACAAATTATTCCAACCGTTAGACAAGTAAAATCGTCTTATATTAGTGTTAGACAATCTAGTAGCTGGTTTGATCCCAATTTATTTTTTTATATCACGGGAAAAACCCTTAAATAATCATAAATCCTCTAATACGAGAAATGCGTTTAGAATATTTCTAGCAGATAAGTAAGAGGTTAAAGTGTATTTTATGTTCTGAAAATCATCCTCTACATAAATGTAAAAAATATATATCATTGCCTGTTTCTGAAAGAGTTGACGTAATTAAGAAAATTAATCAATATTTTACTTGTTTGGGAAAACATCTGCTTAATAACTGTAAATCAAAATTTTCTTTCTCTTTATGCAAACGGGATGGAAAAAATAACCGTCACCATTTTTCTTTGCATTATCCCAGAAGTTCAAATACATTGCGAAATGAAAATGTAACAAATAATGCTAGTGGTTGGGAGTCTCATTCCCCCTCCCCAAGAATAAATGAATCTTCTCTTTAACCGTTGGCGCCAGTATTTGCAGCTAATGTTTCAACTTCGACAAACAATCAAAACAATTCCGTTTTTCGGAATTCCGTTCCAAAGAAAACAAATTTAACGGTCTGTGGTATCGGATATATACATCCACAAAAATGTTTTGTTGATGCGACAATTCCTAATTTTGAGGAAGATTTTTAGAAAGAGTTAGATGTTTTAATAGTATATAAAATTACTGATTTTATTTCCCTTTAAAGTGTTAAAGTTTAACGTCCCAGAGATAAATTATGTAAAACTCGCAGATGAAATTTTAATATTCCAAGTCGTCTGCATGTACTTTTAAGTGCGGAAAACTTTTATGAATTACTGAGGCCAAGTCAGGTAGATCCGTCTAAGAGTAATTGGACTTTTCAAAATACAAGTTTTGGATATGTAGCTAGTGGAAGTGTTCCCATTGAAAATCAGGAAAGGATGCATTGTAGTTTCATTGACGATAATACTGGCGCAGTTATTTAAACCAGGTTCAACAACGTAACAAACGGATGTTTGAGAAAAGTAATTTTTTTCCAATGACGGGCTATCGCCTATAACGGCATTGGAAACTACTAAGGCCAGAAGTGGTGGCCATTTTATTGTGGAGGCACATAATGGGCGGCCACCATTACCTCCTGTGAAGGGACAGGCAATTTTACATCCATTCCTTCTCCGGAATTCGAATCCGGGCACTTTGATATCCCAGTCAGGCTCCCTTAACCATTATACATCTGGACGGCCGAAAAAAAGTAATGTAAAAATTGGTGATTTAGTGATTTTAGAAGATGAAAATTTACCGCCTTACGAATGGGCAGAATTATAGATGTTTATTATGGTGATGATAACAAAATCCGAGTTATCAATGTGAAAACTCGACTTCAAACTCTTAAAAGAGCAGTTTCTAAAGTTTGTGTCTTTGCCAATGCCAAGTAATTAATTTACATTTTAATGTTTGAGTATTCACTTTGATTGATTTATTGAATAGTACTTTTTCGAATTTCATTGAATGCAGTGTTTGTATAGTGCAATCATTTTTTGAATGAAGTGACAAATATGTTTTTCTTAGTGTGAATTTAAGTGGCATTTGCGTATTTAAAATTTACATAGTTACTGCATGGTGTAACCAGTAGAATGCGGAGTGGAATGTCTGTTATTGCATAACAGTGTCTGTTATTGCATAACAGCAGCGCCACCTTGTTAGAGTTTGGAGTCACGTCCGTGTGACATGTGTTTTCCTCTCTTTAGTGCTAGTGTGGGTGAGTTTTTAAGTGAAAATAAATTGTGAAGTGTCCATTATGTGTGATGAAAATTATTCCTTAATGAACACACATTGTTTCGTTACCTTGCTGTTTTATTTAGATGTTTAATACCAACAGAATGGAGACTGGGAATGAACTGAAGCATTCTGATTATTTGTTCTAACCACTCAGATAGAAATTCGAACAATAATCATTGGGAGTTTCCCATATTGAGTTTGGGATCACTCTGTGTTATTCAGTTCTAGATCCCTTGATTACAGAATATTCATTATTTGTGTTATGTTCTTCCTCATCTGGCTCTTACTGATTGCACATTTGAGGAAAGAATTCATATCTTTTTGTAGTCTTGGTTTTCTTAGGTGCACTTTTGCTCTTCGGATCCAGACGACCCTGAGTGGTCCAGTAGATCTGGAAGAAATCGGCTAAGTAAATAAGCAAGTTGTGGAACGGGCGATTTTGCCATTTTATTTCTGCAGAATTTATATTTGTAGATTAGAGCCAAATGCTGAAAGAAAGGGGTAAGTAACCTTGAAACTCTTTTCATTATTAACTGTTGCATTGAGTAAATTCAGAATTAAATTTGTGTGGTAACTTGTTATTAATGGTAAGTATAGCAAAAAGGCTACGAAATTGAAAGGTTTTCTCACTAAAAAGCGAACTCAGAAAACTATCTTATAAAAGATAGCTTTTTGCAAAAGAAACTTTCTGAGGCAGATATTTGTGACTTAGAATTTATAAAAACTAAAGTTAACTATCTACAAAATGATTCTGATAGCATTTTTGATTCTATTATTAATTTAAGTTCTGAAGAAAATGCGGAAAAAATCTTGAGTGAGCAAGATGAAACCAGTAATAGTCTTATTGATGTAGAATTTAATATCAATAATATATTGTCAAAATTTCTTAAAGAAAAGGGATAAAGAAAAGATAATAATTCTGTTCTGCATTTATTTACCTAAGGTTTCGTTACCCACATTTTCAGGACAAATGCATTCTTAACTTTCCTTTAAAGCGAATGTTCAGCAGAAATCAAATTTATAAGATGCTATAAATTTGCAACATTTAAAATCAGCGCTTTCACGCCCCTTCATGACATTAGATTCGCTACTTTAGGCCACGTGACCAGCTAAACAGTGCCTGACCACAGCCTATTTCTATTACTCCATCCAGACATACATGGCATTTTCTCGCAGGAAGAAAGAGGGTTCAAAGTTTTTCTTACTTCAGCTTATACCTCATCTGGAGAAGGCTATTTACGGGCTTCCTCAGACGTCAGCCCAATTCGGGATTCACTCAGGAATCTGGAAAGACTAGGGATAGGAATTCCCCGCTGCACGCAGAATAATAACAATAATATCAAAATATCAGCACTGAAAGGAGATGCATTTAGAATAATCCAATATTCAAAACGAGTCAGCTTCTGCAATTTTATATTTAATTGATGTTACAACTGAAATTGTAAGATCGTTAGAACGTCTAGAACAAATGTTAAATGCTGTTTCATCCGCTATATTTGCCTTTATTTTTAGCCAAAATCCTGATCAGAATACTAAGTCATGGTGGGAAAGAAATTTAAAAACAGAAAAAAACGAATACGGCAGATTTATTAGAATTTCTAAAAAGATCACTTTCTTAAAGTTCCAAAAGAACATTAAATGCTTCTAGAATTACACTACTGTCTAGATGATGTCAATGAAAGGTTTCTTCAGTATTTTCATGTGTGACCGAGAAGCATGTATGTATTTTTAAGCTGTGTAATGTGGAACATAAATTACTTAAATTTCGTAAATTTCAAAACTTCAGCTTGAAAGGTAGAGTATGTAAAAAATCACAAATTTTCTGCTGCTTTGTAAATCATGGAAAAAAGAATTGCCCTTCAAACCTTGTCGGTTATGCAGAAAAAACAGCAAAATTCCTTACTGAAAAAATTTTTCGATTCCACAAAATAAGTATAGTTGTGAAATCGCGCCTCCGTGGGATCAAAGCTCGGACGCCAGTCTCTCTGCGAAAACCCTGAAACTCAACGTTCACTCGGAGCCATTCAGAAATAACGATACGACTGTTTTATGGCAGCTACTAATGTAAATGAAAGTAGTAATAAATAGAGTCTTATTATCGACAGCGATTGTTTATATTAAGAGAAACGAAGGCAAAATATTTCCAGACAGAACTTTGCTTGACAATGGAAGCATGATCCATGTTTGTTCATCTGAATTAGCTGAAAAGCTTCATTTCCAAAAGAGAGAAACATATCAGTAGGATGTTTATCAGGAATTTAAAAAACGGTGAAATCAAAAATGAGTTCGGTTATTTTTAATAGATAAAAAACGTATAGTCGTAAACTAGATTTTTTCGTAATTCCCAAAATTACTCATTTGATAACTACTAGACAAACTGATGCCTGTAATTTTGCGATTCCAAAATGAGTTACGTTAGTTGAACCAGACTTTCACAAACACGGTAAAATTCAGTAACTTCTTGGATCTGAAATAGTTTTTGATTTGATAATATCTGGGTAAATTTATTTATCCAGTACAAATGTAATGTTAAAAACTCAGCATTTGGATTTGGTGAATGGAAGCACTGAAGTTTTGCCACATGAGAAACAATTAATGCATTGTGGGTTGCTTTACGACAACGCCGAGATACGAGACACAGTCGGAAACGTATTTTGGTTTGGAATCAGCTGGCACTAGAGATGATCCCAATTCTTACGATGAAGATAAAGAATTAGAGATATTCAATAAAACTGTTAGTTTCAGAGATGATCATTATGTTCATAGCCAGCCATGGAAGAAAAACTGGAGGCATTTAGGTGACAATTTTGGTGTCACAGAAAAAAGAATAAACATTCTGATGAGAAAAATGCAGCATGATAATGTATTGCACTTAAAATGCAGAGAAACTTTAAATGAGTGTCTAAACCAATGGATGACAGAAAGAGTATTAGATGCTGCGAAGCCAGTTAATAAGCCAGTCTTTTATATGCAGCATCAGCAGGCGGTTTACAGAGAAGAAAACTTACTACAAAAATGCGCGTTGTATTTGACGCAAACTCACATGAAATAGGTAGTTTGTCCCTGAATGATTGTTTGTGGCTGTGTATTAATTTCAATCAAAATATATTTTACTTACTGATATATTTAAGACTTAATAGAGTTGCAATCTTAGGAGATGTTGAAAAGGCATTTTTTACTGATCGTTTTAGCTGAGAACGATCGAGATGCAGTTAGATTTTTATTTAAAAATAATATTAGTACACCTTTACAGAATATTGGTGATCATTTAGGCATGAGTGGATTTAATTGTGTAATCTGGGGTGGTAATTCTAGTCCTTTTTTGCTGGAGCAACTATAAAACTGCATCTCCAAAAGTATAAACATGTGTATTCCAATACCTTTCAAATTCTTGATACATGTATGTAGTACATTGATGATCTTGTTATAGAAGTAGAGGCTCAGTCAGAGGCTTTAGAAATTTCGAGTGAAGCAAAATAAATTATGCTGTGAACTGGAATGAATCTACTCAAATGGGTGATAAATGATAATCGTTTACTTGAGAAATCAGAAGAAGAATATTTTGACATTCATACAATAAGTTCAAATGAAAAGGTGCTCAAAGTATTAGGAATTTACTGGGGCATTTAGGAAGATATTTCGACTATAGAGACTTCTTGTTCGAGAAGAAAGAAAGGTTCCAAAAGCTTCATTCTAAAAAAAAAAAGAAAATTAGCTAGAGGCGTTGAATTGATCACACAGTTCACTGTTAGACTAAAAATATTATTACGAAACCTATGGCTATGTAAACTACCATAGAATGCTGAGCTTCCTTCTGTATGAATGACGAGTGGTCTCAATGGTGCAGCGAGCTTTCAGATCTATAATTAACATTAATAATCCAAGATTTGTTTTGGATTCGTTCGATAAAAGTATGGAGATCCATGGTTTTTCTGACACAATCCAAAAAACGTATAGTGCAGCTAGTTATAAAAAGTGCAGAATCGAGAACAAATTTCTGTAAATTTGCTGGCTCCAAGAGCAGAGTTTTACCTGTGAAAAAAGTTTCATCTACTACTGGGTGTATTGATTTCGGCAAGATTGGGAACGGAAAAAACATGTTCTGAATCGCAAAGGTTCATCTAATATCTTTTTTGGTTTGATTCTAAAGTCGAACTGTATTGGAATGAAGGATCCAGCAGAAGATGGAAGTCTTTCATCCAAAATCGTGTCCAGAAACTTCAGAAGTTGACTAATCCAAATTCATGGTTTTATTGTTAAACCAAAGACAATGCTGCTGGTCTTCTGACGCATGAAGTTACTGCCTCTTCTCAAGTGAGCAGTTCCAAGTGGTGAACTTATGTCGATTTTTTAACAGGA
>KK116581.1:293849-319543 GCA_000611955.2 Stegodyphus mimosarum
TCCCTACACTCAGTAGTTTCTACAGGTAGAGCAGCTGAGACAGAGTGTATGGGAATATTTTGTTCACGAAAGCAAAGGTTCTATTGATATTAATGACATTTCTGAAAGAACTATGTTGATTGACACGCAGTCTAACGTTTTAGGCGAATTCTTAAATATTACAGATAATTATTAAAAAATCATTAATGGCTCTTTTTTTATTAGATCAAATTTTTTACTAGATCAGAATTTTATCAGATATTTTTAAAACGATATCTGATAATAGAACTAGAAGCAATTTATCTTTTGTACATTATTCTGCTATTGCCTGACTCTACACAACTTTATGACCAATAATTTTAAACCAATTCCAACAAAGCATCAGAAAGGTAATTAAGGTCAATGAAATCTAAATTAGCTTTTTTTTAAAATATGATAGTTCAAGTTGTCGACAAAAATTTAAATAGACTTCGCGTTTGACTTTTATGCAATTGTAATATAATGCAGTTTTTGGCGACACTGGTGATGTTCTCTGCTGGAAAGATTTAACTGATAAGAAAGTAGTAAGCTCTGTGTTGTATAAGCAATAATGTACTATTTTTGGTAATTCAGTGATCAAAGCTTGATCAAAAATTAAAAAAAAATTGTTCCATAATACACTTTCGAAAAACGCAAATACACTGCTGGCCATCGTAAATGCAACGCCCTGAAGGAAGCGTGCAAATAACATGAAATTTACAACATGCATTAGCGGAGGTGATATATGCAAATGATTAGAATTTTAGCGCAGACGCGCATCACGCGCGCCTGTGGCGCCACTTTAAAGCGCTATTTAAAGCTTGGAGTTTTCGACGATTTCAAGTTCGGCAAGTGTTTTTCTTGTGGTTTTTTTCAAAAAAAGATCAATTATGCCTCGTAGTAAACAGCGATTATACTTTGATCAAGTAAGCGAGTTCGATAGAGGAAGGGTAGGGATCGTAGTGTGGATTATCTTTCAGGGAAATCGGCAGCCGTGTTGGACGAAACCAAACAACTGTAATGCGGATGTGTGACCGTTGGATGTAGGAGGGTAAGACGGACTAACGTGCTCGATCGCATCCACCTCAGTGCACCACTTCACGTGATGACAGGAACATTGTGCGCATGGCAGTGACGGATCGCTCGGTCACATCACGAACTATAGCACAGCACATTCAGTCTGTAACGCGTCATCCAGTGTCTGCGCGTACCATTCGACGCGGTTTACAGCAGAGTGGTCTGTCCGCAAGACGTCCATTGCTTCGTCTACCCTTGATGCAGAACCACAGACGTCTCCACCGCCAATGGTGCGATGAAAGAAGGATGTGCACGGCAGAATGGAATGAAATTGTCTTTACTGATTAGTCACGCTTTTGTCTGCAACACCGCGATGGTCGGATGCGAGTCTGGAGACACCGTGGATGGAGGATGCTGAACAGCTGCGTTATGCACCGCCACACTGACCCTGCACCGAGTATTATGGTATGGGGCGGTATTGGATATCACTGTCGCACTCCTCTAGTACGCATTGCCGTTACGCATCTAAACAGCTAGCTCTACATCTCCGAGGTGTTGGAGCCAGTTGTTCTCCCTTACTTTCAGGGCTTGCCCGCAGCCATATTTCAACAGGATAATGCGCGACCACACGCACGTCGTGGCACGCATTGTCCAAGGGTTCTTCATCAATAGCCAGGTTGAATTGCTTCCCTGGCCGGCTTGCTCTCCTGATCTTTCGCCGATAGAATACATGTGGTCCATGGTTGCTGAACGATTGACCCAAATTACATCCCAGGCTGGCACACCAGATCGACTTTAGCAACGTGTGGAAGCTGCTTAGTCTTCTGTAGCCCAATAACATATCCAAAGTCTCTTTGAATCAATGCCGAGACGTGTCGCAGCGGTGATCTCCAACAATGGCGGCTACTCTGGCTACTGATTCTGAAATGAACCACACTTTGCAGAAGTCTATAAATTTAATCATTTGATACTTGGTCAACATGTTATATACTAAATAAATTTTGTTGTGATATCTCTTGTCTTTCTTGGTGTTGTAATTTGTGTGGCCAGCAGTGTACCATCAAATAAACTTGAAGAAACAAGTAACAGCTCTTCTTCTTTTAGATATTAGTAGATCTGGCCTTTTTAAACTGCTGTATTCCTCACATGTGTTTCGCTGTTTCGATTTCCTTTCTTCAAATCGAGAGACGAAAAATATGCGAAGTGTTTGACAGCGAGGGTTAAACTGTTGTTATTATTTCAGTGTAGCTTGATTTAAATAAAAAGTGAAGATGTCATGAAATAGGTTTAAAATTTTAAATTTAAGATATAGCGTTCAAACACTTTAACCTTTTGTTTCTTAACAATTTCTAAACAATCCAATAAGAGAAATTTTCTTTAAAAGCTGATATATATTTAAATTAACGTATGAATATGATACATACAAGAATCGTGCAAATATCGGCAAACTGAGCTATGAATCCTGCTTTTTGTTATATTAAATCTAAACTTTAAAGCTTTCTTAATTTTTATGATATGATACATAACTCTTCCTACTAACCCTGGGTTCGTAGACGACATCATACTTAACATCTTGACAAATTTCCATAAGCAAAACCTATCTATAGCATTCGAAATTTCATGTTTCGTAAAACTCTTTTCACTCAATATGAGGGGAAAATTAACTTTATTCAAATATGGACTCCGTCTTTACATCTAGGCATCAGTTTGAAGTTAGTTTCTTCTATTCACTTTACAAAAATGACTTCTAAATTCATGTTTGAAAGGTTAAATAATTAAGAATTTAAGTGATTGCAAAATTGGATTTAAGTGTTCAGATACTCACAATAGGTCTTCGACTTTGCGCTATGATTTTTTTGCTTGTCTATTTAAATAGTCCTGTACCGACTCGAATTTTATATAAAAATTACTTTTGCTTCGAAAATAACTCATGCGAGTAAAGGCACTAAAAAAAAGAAAGGGGCAAAACATACACTTGGAAATATTTTAATGTTCAGTTTATTTAACTGGTTTTATTTTGAAATAATTTGAGAAATTCAGGGAAGTTTAATACAGGAACATGAAAGTGTACCAATAGAGGAACCAACCTGCGGAAATATCCAAAAGTCTTTAAACGTGAGAATACAGCGATAACTTTGGAAGGAATTTATACAGAAAACAAAGCCGTTTCCTTTAAATTTTAATTATCCAATCAAATCATAAAATTTTGCAGACGACATATATTTTTGTGATTCTTCGTATGGGTGTTTGAACTTTAGTTTTCGGTTTTTTTTTAACTTTTTACATTTACAACCTTTTTACTTTTCAGTTGCGCTAGAAATTAAATTGAATGAACTATTCAGGTTCTCTTTGCAATATATTACGAGATATATAATGAAATGCTTAACTGATACCTTTTTTGATATGCAGAATGCTTGAAAAAAGATTCTCCGGAAGGAATAAACGTTGTGTTAAGTATTAGGAAACGATGTTCTAGAACCGTAATAAGAACAACTCTTTCAGATTACGTTCAATTGTTCTTTTCTACTAATACGACCATGAGGAGATCGATGGCAGTATAAAAAATCATATGACCATAAATTTATTGCTCCCATCCGCCCATGCATAATGTAGGAAGCTTCAGAAATAACGTCAGCAAAAAGTACATCTTTCGAAGAGATGCAAAATGAACAGAGAAATATTGATTTAGCAATCGTTTCAAGAGATGCAGTTGTTTACCAAAAAATGATGATAGCAAATATTTCTATGTCAGGGAGAACACGTTTTATTGTTATATTTGTTTTTCCATTTTGCGGCAGAAGTGAAAAAATAAAACGCATTTCCCTCCCGAACTAACGTTGCAATAATTTATAAAGCTTCAAAAAACTGAAAGCGTTTCTCGGATTGTATTATTTTGTTATCTCATTCCGTCATTGTAAGCATACATTCATCACTTCGTGAGAACCTGATTTATTGAATATGAATCTGAATTGATTTGATGTGGATCATTTCAAATATTATATAGAAAGTGAAATTGAAGCGTAAAAATGCAATTTCAGAAATTGTATTCTTTTCCTGATAGTTAAAAAATTAAAAAATATCTACAGCAAATATTTAAAGGTAAGCCAGCTAAATATTAATAAACGACTAAATAAATTTCTCCACACAATATCGACTAAGAACTATGTAAAAAAGCATGCGGTGGAAGTACTTTTTAAGAAGAAAAACAACTTTTACCGAAAAACTATAGAAAGAGCATACATTCTGCAACTGGTACTACATAGTCACATACCTTATACAGTAAAAGGCTTAATGTGAGAACCTTTGACTCAACCACTTTCAAGATCATTTTTCGAATATTATATTTTCAGATTTGTGGATGTAGTTACAGAAATTGATTTTAGAAGAAATAACCTTTCTTATCTTAAATTCAAAACCTAGAAACTAAAAAGTACTTGCACCGTAATAATATATTCTATTCTACATTATCTAGTAGCTATTATGGTAGTTTATATTATTCCTCTGTCAGTCCACGGATGACAGTGTCCTTGTTTATTGGAGGACATAGTCGACCAGCAAGATTTCTCCCCAAAACATCCCAAACATTTTAAATGGCCTTAAAATCTGAAGAACATGCTGGTTGTAATAGGCGTTTAATATCATCGCTCTCTAGATACTCCTGGACAGCAACTGTTCGACGACGTGTTATGCTATCGTCCATTAAAACAAATTTGTCACCGTCAGCGCCATGGAACATGAGAACGTGAGGCAGCAGAACATCATTAATGTATCGTTGGCCAGTCATAGTCCCAGTTGCAAACAAATGTAGGAGCGTGTGGCTATTGATCACAGTACTGGCCCAGACCATGATACTGCATCTCGGATATCTTTCCTTTCCTGGATATTTTCTCGATGATAAGAAGTACTCCCTCACGCCTGATCAGGTGGAGTCAATAATCCGGAAATATGAACCTACTCTCATCTAAGAATAATAAGCCAAGTTCTCTTGAATCCAATTGCGACGCTCTCGGTACCATTGCAAACGGGCGGTACGTTGCTGTCTGGAAAATGGAATGCACACAGCAGGATGCCGGGCGTATAGTCATCCTTCATATAAATGTCTGGCAAAAGTTTTCGGGATATTCGCTTGCCAGTAACCACAACTAACTGACTTCCTACCTCAATAGTTACGCTTCTCCTGTTCTTCTTATCGATAACACTGTATATCTATCTTTTGCAGTCGTCGTACTGCGAGCACGACCTCCCGTGACTTTCTTCAAATTCCATTTGTTTAAAATGATTTTCAAAGCTTTGAAACAGCGCTGTGGCTAACGTAGAACTCCATAGCAACATCTGTTATTTTTCACCATTCTTTAATCTTGCCAAAAATATGGCCAAGCGTAAAATCGTTTAAATTATATTGTAAATTCGTCAATTGATACTTTCCCGTTAAATTTTGCTTTTGAACAACAAAGGCGAATGCGCGTCAAATCCTTTATCTCATTTATCAGCGGATAACGTGACGAACAACTTCGGCAATCCGAAATTTGCATACGCACAATACGTCTTACTGTATTTCGCACTTACGCTAATTTCCATATTTTCCGGCTCTCCATATTGTGGTTGTTATTCGCTGCTACAGTCATCCATCCTTGGTAGTTCTCCACAGTGTACTTCCATTTCAAAAACTGTTTTTCTTTGAAGCAAAGATTCGTGTTTTTGTACTTTTAAATTAACAAAAAGTAATTTTGCGTAACATAGGAAATCTTAAAATTTTTCACATTTCTTCGCAGTGCCTATAATAATATTTAGGAACTTTTTTCCTTCGCTATAAAACCCTCGTAGACAGGATGCACAGGACTATTGCTAAATAAAAGTTAGTAGTTTTCTTTCATGTTTTATACCTTACATTCACACACGCACATATTTTGCAATTTACGTATCTATTCATTGCTTGCATGTAATATATAATGAACGATGTATTCCGTTTACTTTACATAGATTCCATTTACAAATATGATATTATTAAATATATATTAAATATATATTACAAATATAATACAAATTTGTGTTTTATATAGTAATTAAGTTCCTAGTTTTCTGGTCTTATAAATCTGGTACCTATCTGCCTTCGGTAACTAACGATATTCAAGTATTCCAGAAAAATGGTTACTAATTTTATTTCCTTCAATATTGATACGAAACGTGTAATTTTAAAGTTTCTGATAAGAAGATAATAAAGTTTTATGAAAACATTTTTTAGGATTAGGGATTTGAGAGTACTTTTGTTACTTTACGTTAATTTATATCATATGTTTTTTGTGTTACTATGATACTAACTCAGATTAGAGAGCTATGCAAATTTCGACGCAAATAGCTTAAATTAAAACTAGAATTTAATGTTAATCGTTAGTTTATTGAAACGTGTTTCGTGATACAACCGCCATGCCATTCGAACCGCTCCTTGAGCAGTGATGGAGCTACTAAGGTTTCATGAAGCTCGTCAAGTGCTAAGTTATTATTGTATACCGAGGGAAAGTCTAATAGTTCATCTTGATTTTAGCTGCAATTTTCAATTATCGTGGCTAATAAAGTTTAAATCAGATTTTATCTTTAAGTCCTATCTTGCGTATAAGCGGTTAAAACGTACCAAAAGGTAACTTGCGGACCATTGGACATAACTTTTGCGAACTACCCTTTGGTGTTCACTACGAGAAGTCCAAGTTAGTTTGCACTACAGAAGTTGTAAAATATCTGATTGTTTATGTGGTCTCCGTAGATTGAAGCTTTTAGTGAACAAAATGCTCATTATGCTTGAATACATGAATTCGAAATGTTTCGTAATCTTAAGGGGGATATCTAAAGAAATACTTGCAAACGAGTTTACTGATTAAAACTACTTTCTAGGCGACTTTGAAAATATTTTTAACAAGTTTTGAGAAAAACTAACAAAGAAAAATTGCTAATTTTTTCCTCAGCAAGCAATTCGAGTCATTATCATTGCAACTAGCCATCTGAAACTAATAGCGAATATCTAAATAAATTTTGCACATTCAGGCATGGAACATGTTTTGCGTTTACCTTACTTTGAAGTTATTTCACTTATTAGCTTAAGATTATATATGACATATGAAAGCAATAACTGAAAACACAAATAAATAAATGAACAAATTAAAACTTTTCAAGAAATAAACAACCCGCATGACGAAAAATACGAAAGTAAAAATTATAAAATAGTGTACAAAAGGGACTGAATTATTTCATATTGAGATTATTTGAAAATTGAATCACTTCTATTTCTTTCATTCTTAGCATTACTATGCTTCTTGTTATCCTTTCTGGCAGTAGTTACTTTATTTTCGTTTTAAATCCTGCATGTATTTCTTGTTCGCAGCAATTTTCTGTGTTCTTGAAATGATTTTTTAATTATTTTTTAATGATTAATTACTCGAAATCGACTATAAAAAATACTTATTTTATACTCATCATATGTGCTTATGTGTGTACCATTTTTTACACACCATGAAAAATTATCTTTCACGCAGCAAATTAATTTCATAGCTTAATATGACGGGAGATTATGAAAAACAAGACCTCATCTTAAGAAAGGCTTCATATACATGCAACAAGTTTAATTAAAGTGCCTCAAATATTTTCAACACATTTATTAATTCATATAGAAAAAAATTTAGCTTTATAATATTTGTTTCAATTATTTATGAACAAAAAGTATTTTATCAATAAATTATTAATGTTAAGTTATGTTTAAACTTCCAAGCTAAGCTATAAAAATTACTCATGTAATATGAACATAAACTCAGAAATATCATTTGCCACATAAAAGAAGTATTCGCATCACCTATAACAGTTTTGATTTGTGTCTTATAACAATGCATGGTTTTTAATGAAATATGAAACTCAAGCAGTTTTGAATCTTAACAATATTAAGCGTCTTACGTATTACTATTCCTTCTGTCAGAGACGACTGTATAGTGATTCTTTATTTAATATACAGCATGAATGAATGAATGAATGAACTTACAGCTATAGGAAGAAGAAGAATTCATTACTTAAATAACTAAAGTAACTTTAATACTTGATAATTTTATAGGATAGATATACGAGCATGAAGTAGTAACTTCTAGCAAATCACATTAAACTTTTAGTATTTGGATAGTTATAATGTGAGGAACATAAACTATCAAATCTCGAAGAAAGAAATGTTGAGAAAGAACGACACTTTTGCTCGAATCCAATGATTTCATTGTATTGTGATCTATATAACTGGGAGGAATTAGTCAAAATATATTAGTACAGCTTAGTGTGAAAGCCATTTGCAGTTCCAAATATGTCTAGGCCATACTTTACGTGATTCAACACATTCAAAATCATCATGTTAGCAGGCCTATTGTTTCATCGCCTGCCGCCTAATCGGCAGAGTGTTTAGTAACCTGACTGCCGTATACCGATGGTCCCGAGTTGGAATTCCAGAGAAGGCACGCTTGTCAGTAAGCGCATAATGTCTGTGCGGGAAGGAGGGCATCCAAAATGTACCAAGAATTGAAAGTCCTCTCAGGAGATTTAAAATATGGAAAGAGAGGTGGGAGCCACTCGAACCACTCACTATGGGTTGAATCACAGCTATTTTCGTTTCATTCTTAGCATTACTGTGTTTCTCGTTATTCATTCTGGCAGTAGTTACTTTATTTTCGTTTTAAATCCTGCATTAGGGGGGCATCGCTCAACATTAGGGCGGAACTGCACAAGTTGTCCGGCGGGATTATTTCTGTACAGGTGACAGATGACAGGGGACTCCTGATGACTACTCTGCAAGCATGTGTCCCATGCCCTCCACTATCTAGTGGCAACAACTCCCTGGAGCCGTATCGAATTTCTAGTGTCCCTCTCATTTCTACCAGAATCTATCGCCTCCATAATTTCACCAGGCAAATCTGCATTAACGGCCACAGACATTTGATAAACTGTTTCTTTCAGAATCTCCACCGAAAGAAATCTAGTGTTCGGGGAACGTCAGATGCTGTGCCTGGTACTCATAAAGTTTAATCTTAAAAGTAAATAGCGCCCTCTAGTTAAAGGAAAATGTTAGTTGGGGACTGGCTTTTGATGCAAGAGACCGCATATTTAGTTGAGCAAATTATTCTGTTCCTGTTAACATAGTGTTTTTTGTACAAAGTGTATATAATCTACTTAGTGTGTTGTAAATAGACGGAATGATAAACCTGGGTGTCATTAACTGTATACAAAATACGGCACCAGCCACAAATAGATGATTCACTTGTTAAAGCAATTTAAATGGCTCAAGTCCGTTCCGCACATGTTTTCCTTTTCATAAATGAAGAATTTTTATTTAAATAAGCCTCTCTATAGAGATTTACCATTTCGTTTGCTCTCGTAATGTTAAGATACAACTGCCAGGGCTTTAACTGGGACTGCTGTGTCAAAAGAATTAGTTTGATTCTTAGATTCATTATTAACAATTTAAGCATATACCACATAAAAACTATTAAGCTTCTTAAAACACGTATCACGTATTCCATCTCCCACTACCTAAATACGTAGCATATTAATTACATTAGTGCCAGTTATTATATTCATGAATAAATTACGAAAAATATAAATATCAGTAGAAGCTATCAAATCGTCAGTCACAAATAAAGGAACACAGAGAAGCCTCTTCTTTTTCATCAATTACCCCACTAATGTTACGTAAATGGAATTTTATCAAAAGCATGGAATGCAGGTACAAAATTTATAATTTAATGTTTATAAGATTATTTTCTGTGTCTCTGGTTGTATTTGCTCGTTTTCCTAATGTTTCAAAATTCTTAACAATTTTCTGTGAATACCTCGCGTAACTATGGAAAGGTTCTGTCTGCTCCTTTCTCAGAACATGAAACTATTTTATGGCCGAAATATTTCTTGGTGAAAATGTGAAGCGATCTTTAGTTCTATCATCCATATTCATTCGATTTGCATGGTTCTTTTTCTCAAGTTGTAACACTCCGCTTCGTATTCGTCTAGTGTGAGTATAATTTCGTCCATGTTTTTAATTTTCCGTAGAGTGTCTACGAAATGAACGTGCATCTCTTTCTGTACTTGCCGTTTAACTGATCGATAACTAAATTTCTTATAGACTTTCATAAGTTTTTACATCTAAATTTTGTATTCATTACTCGAAGATATTGTACAATTCGAAGACGAAAACACGTCAAGATTTAAAAACGTCTTCCTTATGCAAAGTAAAATTTCGCATGAATAGCTCTGGATTTAGCTTAAAGTGCTTAAGTTTTATTTTCTTTTTTTGAATTTTAGTTTTTAAGGATTTATTACCGTGGGAGCCGTTTGCAACGGTTCATGCTGTAGTAAACTCAAAGTAACTAACAGGAGTAGCTCTGACAAGAATTCGTGTTCCTGTATGTTCATTTTCCTGATTCGCCTGTCAAATAGCATTAAATAAATGATGATATCGCCAATTCCATCATAATATGTCATTAGGTTTTGTAAGCCAATACTGTTATTATTTTTAAGAGTTTCAGAACAATTGGCATTTCCGTTAGCTCAAACCCTAATTCGTGAGCTTTGTTGATTCAAGCATACGATGTGAATTTGCAAATTTAATTTTCTTCTGTTATGTTTTTTTTTTCTAATTTGATTTTCTCCTTAGTGGTAATTGCATTGAATAACGTCTATTGAACTGATTGTAATTCTTCGTTATATCTATAATTGTACAGCACTTTTTAATTAATCTGCATTAATTAATCTGTATGAACTAAATATCTTGTGCTTTGTGGAATAGTTAAATTTAATTCATAGTCTGGGAGAAGTTTTATGATCATAAAATTGATTTAATTGCATTCAAAAAGGCAACTAAAACACTTTTACAAGCTTTTGCTAAATAAGATATTTTAACAAAATAAATAAAAGTCTTATTCGCATTTTTAAAGCTTGCTTCACAGTTATAGTTCCTTTCGATAAGTCTTCTTTAATCACGATCTGACATCATTTTATGTGGGTTTGACCTTTACTTGCTCTAACATTTGATCTCAATTCTAAAATTTGATACTAAGTACCTGCAAAATTCTAGTTAGAGTTTCATGAAAGTTGTCTCTAAACTAAAAGAAAGAAAAAGAATTGTTTGGTTTTTAATGTTTTCCTTTAATTCATTTGCAAATGATTTTCCCAATATTATTTGTCATATTTTACTTTTCAAGATTATGTGGTTAACTGCCACCTAGAAATTTCATCTACCATGCTTGAAATCTTCATATTTATTTTTTTTCATGTTACAATTAAATATATTTCAATTTCATAAAGTAAAATATATTAGTATCTTTTATTTTATTTCTCTTTGAAAATTTACTGATTTTAGTCTGTATATTTTACTCTAACAACCTCTTGTAAGATTCTGCCTGACGTTCGTTCATTCAATCGGTTCTCCAGAAAATAAAAACTTAAGTGATCGAAATAAAGCAAGCAATAATTCTCAGTACAACACCATAGCGCATTTACACTTTTCCTACCCTTAAAAAGAAAATACAGCGTTGCCAAGGCATGAAAATGCATTTACGCAACCGTTGAGTTGCTTACGACATAACCTAATTCGAAAAGTATTCATTAGTGTTGTAACATGGAAAGGAAATTCCCTCCCGAAACAATGATTCGACAATTTACTTGAATTTACACCATCTCCCGAAATTAAGCAAAAATCACAAAAGTAGCGATAACTGGTTCAAAAAGAAACAATCTACATAACATTTGAACATGTTGTCAAATAAGAGTTGCTGATAAAAACTGTAGTATGCAAATCAGTTACGTTGCAATCGGAATACGTTATTTGCGAGAAGCATGAAATCGCATGTCTGAAAGCAAACCTGAAAATTTCGGGGTGATACTGAGATAAGAAGTCTAAGAAAGCCAGTTCATAACAATGACCGCGAGGCATCATTTGCCCAAGGAAGTGCGATGGAGAATTATTGGGAAACTAGAGGCAAGACAAAGTCAAGCAGAAGTAGCCCGACGACTAAATGTGCGTCCTGTGGTTCATAGACTTTGGCAACAATTTCTAACTACGGTTTCGGCATCTAGAAGGTTCAGCTAAGGACTACCAGCCGCTACGACGAGCGCCGATGACCGATAAATATCGTTATGCGCTCGAAGCAATAGAACCGCACCTACGATTCAAGTCAGATGCTTTCTTGCTGCAGCCGCCGGAAGGTTGATATCAACATCAACCGTGCGTAGAAGGTTTCACAAAGGAAGGCTGTATGCTAGGCAACTTGCAATTTTGCGTGCTGCTCACTTCAAGTCATAGAAGAAAATGTTTGAGGTGTGTACTTCAGCATGCCTACTCGATGGCTGATCAGTAGGGGCCTGTTCTCTTTACGGATTACTCCAGGTTTAGCCTTAAAAGCAGTAGTCAGAGTTATTTGATTTCGAGAGAACTTGAAATGCGTTATCATCCATTAGACATTCGTGAAAGACCTGCATATGAAGGAGGCAATGTCTGTGTTTGGAGTGACATCTCTTTGGATGGATGCACAGACCTGCATGTTTTTCATGAATGCTCAGGCCTACAGAGATGATATCATTGATGTTATTATGCGCTCATATGCAGGAGAAATAGGTGATGATGTCTTGCTACAGGACGAGAACGCTGGACGTGGTGATCATCTTCAGCAGCAAACAATTCATCGCATTGAGTAGCTTGCTTGATCACTGGAACTAAATCCTATCGAGTATTTTGGGATGCTTTAGAAAGACATAACTTCTCTCAGTCCTTAATTTCAGACTCTTGCCACTTGTGGAACTGCTTCGCAAGAGCAGTGGCTCTCATTTCCAACGGAACTGATAGACGGCATAATTGACAGCATTATACATCACTGTATTTGCTGTATTGCTTCTAGGGAGTTCATACTGTATACTGAAAGTAATTTTCCTATATTCCTATAATTTTCCTAATATACTGAAAGTAATTTCACGTCTGATTTTATTCATTTTGTACATCTGCTAATTTCTATAACACCCTAATTGTCTAGTAAATTCTACTCATGTTAATTTATACCTTAGTATATGTTGCATATTCTGGGTCAGCTTCATAAAATTCTACAAGTAACTTTTTGAGTAATCGTCATTTTTGTGATTTCTCCTTAATTAAGGATTACCAGTGAACTTACTGGACAAAGACACCATAAATACTTATACATAACGTAAAACTATAGATGGAATGGATTACGTATTATTACACCACGGCGTCTCCAGATTCACTCACTAGTTTGTTTTTAATTTTTCGCTAATAACGGTAAAGATCAAGTTGAAAAGTTAGGGGCAGGACAGCAAAATCTGTTTGATCAGTCCAACATCAAAACAAAGGTAGGATATTTAAATAGTGTTTTGGATTTTTTACGCTATTACTTTTTTAGTTATTTATATCGCATAGTGCTTGTGATAACTTAGATACCTTTCAAACTGAGTAACTTCAAGAACATCTCAGTGAGTAACGTTTTATTTATCGACAATAATTTTTTCCTAAATTAATTGCTGTTTTTGAAATTATCCTTAAACTCTTTAAGAAATACATCTGAAGATGAATGCACTATATGGGATACCTGCTATTCTGAATACAAATCCATAAATGTTGTGCATTTTGACATTGATCAACATCCATCAGCTGCCGTACAGACATTCAATGAATTTTAGTATCTAGATGTCTGTATTGACTCGATTTTACAGTATATCTTCTTTATTTCCACTTTTCAGCCTTAAAGAGCGAGCTAGAGAAGTTACCTTTGCTTGAAAAGGAGAAGACGAATGCTACGTCTCATTTCCTGTGGACTGTTATTTATGCAAATAGGTTTTCGCACATTCGAAATTTGATACTACAGTTTTAAGTTCGATAATTTAATTATAAAATTTTGAATATAATACGCTGCTTTTAACATTTGAAGTTTATTTTAGATCTACAGTTTACACCGAGCAATTTAAATTAACATTTCAGATTTCATTTTCCTTGTTCAGTTTCTAAGTAAACTGATTTGCTGTACATCTCAGCTCCTTTACACAGAACTTTGTGTATTATTATATTCCTTGTGCTTGTTTTAAGAACGGAAACGTTTTTGAGATATGTTATTAATGTTGTTAGACACCTTCGCATTTTAGTTGATTTGTTTAAAACAATGATGCTGTAGACTCCACCTTAGTTTCATATATTTATTAGAGTGCCCCCATCATGAAGTAAACCTATAAAAGCAAAACATCATTAGAAGATTTAAAGTAATTAATAATAACATCAGTGATGGATTTGACATTTTTATTTAAGGTAAAACACCAAAGCAATTAACAATTTTCTGAAAAAAAAAAAACATTTTATAATAGAATGCCACACCTTGTCTGTCTATGGAACACGCTTAAAATGACGGACGAGGTAAATGAAGCGATATCAGTTTCTCGGAGTTATGTTTTAAAGCTGGAGACTTAATTCCTCTTCCAGAGATTGGTTTGGTAAAAACAATAAACGTGTTATTAATAAATTTTCAATCTTACGTGTTTTAACACCATTATTCGCCTTATAATCTCAAACGTCATAACTTCATACCTAAGTTAGCTAATGGTGTAAGAAATTCTTGCGTAATTCTTTTCCACCTTCCAATATTAATAATGACTAGTTGATAAATTAAACTACTTTATTTTATTTTGACATGTTTCTTCTCCACATTTTAATACGTTATATATATTTAGATTTATATTTCGTTCATTCATACGCTAATGCATGCTTCTCTACTAAGCATTCGATTATGTTATGTAACATGTCTTTTATTGAACTTTTCTTCAGATATTAGAGGTAATTTTCAGCTGATAATGAGCTTAAAATGAGCAAAAAACAAATTGTTTACGATTTTAAATTTTGCTTTTCGTTTAGTGGAGCAACTTTTGTAAATATCCCCTTTCTAATGCTTCACTATTGTAGCAGCTCAGTTGATCCTCATCATGGGTCACTATGGCCCGATTTACTGTAGATGTTGATAACGTCGACATCCTGCTAATTCAGAAATATATAAGAAGTGTAAAAGTGTTGCAAATTTTAAGTACAAACTCCTGTATTCTCATTTAATTATAACTGCAGGAAATTGACTTGTTGAAACAGAAAATTACTTAGAGAAGACAAGTTATAGAGTCATTAGGATTTTTTTGAAGCAGGAATCATGAAAAATAAGCAGGAGCCTCGCTGGGACTCAAACCTCAGACCTGCACTCGCCGGCACCACGAAGGCATGCTAAGAAGGCGGGAGAAATACCTATAAGGTAATACGTGTCATGCTTACAAAATTTGTTTTGTGGTTTATCAGCTGGAGGATTCTTTCGAAGTATGATCCTTTCGAAGTATCTTTTGATTTCTTTCGAAGCATGATCATTATGGCTGGGTGGTTATTGGAGACTTCACATAAAAGCATTCTTGGAGCAGCTTTAAAGTTATTTCAAACATCTTCCTAGAAGTTTTGTCATTGGGATAGTAGGGAAATTAAGAAATATTAGTATAGAAAAAAATGTCTACAGTGGTTGAATTAACTGCAGATTTCCGGTATGAAGTGACAATAATGGCTGTATGCTCAGATAAAACTATTGTCAGTGCTGCAAATTTAGTCGAGCTTAAATATTTTGTAAAAGATTTAGATACAGATCCGATCTTCTTTAAAACTTGTTTAAATTATATATGTTTGTAACATATTTCTCAATGATATGTACATTAAACTATACATATCCTTGAGATCGTTGTTATAAAAGCTCATTTGTTTACAAGGAGTTCAGGAGACTTGCTGAAACCAATAAATAAGGCTCAGGATAGCTATGTTGCTGAAGCTCGTGATTTCCAGAAGCGGGAAATTTTTGACATAAGGAACTCAACTCGAAGTTTCGAAGGTCACTTTTTTTAAGATTGAAGATTTGTTTATCATTTTTTAAAATTCATTCATGCTTTAAATATCTCCTGAAAGGCGAATGCGAATAGCACTACTTCATAATCTCGCATATGGCTACTGGAATAGTCACAAATCTAAGCTAGATATAAAACTGTTGCAGAAATTACCTAATGCAATATTATGAAATGACAACATAAAATATCCATAAAATGCATTTGTTTAAAACGCATATCTTTGAGTAAAAATTTTGGAAATTCGGAGAAAGTAAGCATTCAAAAGGAAAAGAAGAAAGCAGGGACAAGCACGTTTTTCCATCAAGGCATGCTGCGCTTTGTATATGAAGGACTATAAAGCCGCCCAACCGGTATAGTTGTTAGCGTCGCTGACTGCCGTGCCGAAAGACCCGAGTTTGAATCCCGGAAAAGGCATGTATGTTTGTAAATGTATAATGTTTGTGCGGCATAGCGGTACTCCAAATATGCGGCCACCCAAAAGTTCTCTCGTGTGGTTTAGCGGAAGGGGAGATGGGTGGGAGACGATGGGTGAAATTGATACTTTGCAGGTCACTGAGAGTGTGAACGAGCATACTGACGATACTGATGCGCCATCAGAGATTTATGATTCTGAATAAACGTTTCATTTTTAAATTTACTTCTTTTTACTTCCCTAATATTAAATAATTTTTGTTTTACGTTACTTAATTTTATTGCCATGAATGTAAGTGTTATTACTTATTATTAAATAAATATTTAGCTGTCTGAATTTTATTTTCTTTGAATTCTTTTATAAAAAATGAATAGATAGCATTAAATTTGAATTTCGTTTTTCTCGGTGTCGTTTTCCATTCGGGCTAGTGCGGTGATTAAATCTCTGAACATAAATACTTATATTACTGCTAGATGCTCTTTGATTTTGAACTGCAAAACGTTTCTGCTGTTCGATACCAATAATACGTTTATCCGTCGACTAATTAACATTTAAGTATTAACGTCGTTTTAAATTTGAGTAATAAAGATTCACTGCGTCTGAAATGGCGAAAGTTCCCAATCCTATTCAATGGTTAATCTGAGAACATTTTTGGAAGATAATGCCTAAATACTCCATCTACGATAAATGTATTCTAGTAGTTACAACCTTATAAAAATCTTCGATCCATATGCGAATTTAATTTAGATTGCATATTGTGTGAGATTTCTTTCTTTTTACATATTCAGGCAGCTTATTTCTCTAGCATCCCACGCCCCTTCCGTATCATGACCTCGCTTTTAACAAATCCATTGCTTAATCGGATTTCAAGTGATGGAGTGGAGCAGCAATTTTAGGAACCACTGAACTGGGGGGAGGGGAATTTTTAATAACTGTAGAATCTGTTAATTTTATTTTGTTAAATAATGTGGTTTAATTAGTGTTCAATAATGAATCTTCATCTTATTGTACCAAATCATAAAATTATTGTTTAAATTACCGTAGACTCTAGATTCTTCTGTATTTTCTATCTATTCAATCTATTCTGCATTTTGTACTAGCTTTATATTCCTATACAAATAGCAGAAGAGGATTTTGAGAGAGTCCTGTTTATCTACTTAGTGAGACATTCTGCAAGATATATATGATAAAAATACATTTCAGACATCTTATTTACAGGAGATCTTTCATATGTTCAAGACCTTCCGATTTTTTTTATCTCCTTTCGTATATTCTGAAATGCAATTCGCAGAAATGCATTCGTATTCATATTCCTTGTGCAAGTCTACATATATTCAGAAAATCTCTGCTTTGCAAGCTTACCTTTAAAAAAGGAAAAGAAATGATAATAATAAAGGAATATGAACAACAAACACTGCCTAGAAAAAATAATAATAATATCGCAATTTCGATCAAGAAATTTTCCAAGTCTCCTTTTCCATTCTTTGCAGGAGAGCTTTCTATTTCTTCAGCATACATTAAAGTGCAAGGCAAAATAAAGTAAGTAGGTAATGCAAGTACCGAATTCATATCTGTCGCTTAAAATACGGCAAAGCAATCTCCGGATCTGATTTTTTGAAGACCCCGTAATAAAAGTAGCTCGCCTGATTGTTTTTTTTTTTTTTACGTTTGGAGCTCGTCTTCCCGACTTAGAAATATGAGGGATTTTCGCTAGGGTAGTAATGAAGGGAAAATTATAGGGAAATATGTACCAATACATAAGTAAGAAATTCGAAAGAAATATTTTCTAGTTGAATGCACAATGACGTTTACGAGCACCTCTTTTATAATACAGAACAATATCCATTCATAATTCCAGAATAAATTGAAATATCATTTGCCGCTTCACTAAAGTCAGATTTATTCCTGCTTTCATTTTCATGAGATGGTGAGGTTTTATTCTTTATCAACAAAAAACTCGTGCCTCTTTGACCCAAACTGAACTGTACAGATTATAACAGAAAGAAAGGTAATGGTTTTCTTCAGTGGAATTTAAAGGGCGTAATTGAGAAATCTTGTTCTCTAGATTTTTTGAAAGTCTACGTTTCATAACTCATTGTTAATAAATTCAAATAGATGCTGCTGAAGAATAATCGAAATGAAAGGAAAACGATCGGAAGGTACATGTCACATAGAAAAGAAAAAAAAAAGGTTAATTCATACCCTCATACATTTCAGGTCGATGTTTATCTGTTATAACTCACTAGCTCTGTTAAAATACTTTGTTTTATGAAAACAAAATTAGTAAACTTGTAAACATAAAAAAGAGAGATAATCGAGACTCTCTGTAAGATTATTTGCTTTCTCAAAGCAAACAAATACATTAAAAAATAAGTTAACTTAAAAAAGTGTAAACGATGGAAAATTATTGATATAGTTTAAAAACAGCTTTTATCCAGTTTGCAAAATTTGTTATCTTTAAATTTTCAGTGCATTAGAAAATGCCATTGTTTTAAAATGGCAGGATTTTAAACATAAGCAAAGAACAAAAATATTTTATACTTAAAGGCCATTTGGAGTAATGGTCTCAAATGCTAATGCTTATTAGTCTGAATGCATATCGTAAGCATTTTTTCTGAAATGAAGGCGTATTAATGCTTATGAATTTTCATAATGAGCATGTCAGGAATAGTATGTCAAATATGTTCTATGATTTACAGTAATTTCAATTTGAGATTTTTCTTAATAATTTCGACATTTGCAGGTTTCTGTAGATCAATATCGCATCATACGTAATATTTTAATAAAATCCAAAATCAATCAAAGTATTGTGGTCTTACAAACCTCAGTGGTTCCTCATCGAAGTTTCTCTTAGAATGAGTTTGGTATTTTCTCTTTTAACAGAAAACTCTCATATTTTTATACTACCAAAAATTGAAAACATAAATCCATTTTTATTAATATCCCAATATGTGAAGGATTTATCAACATAATATATAAATTCAAAATAATCGGTTTAGTAAATATTTGAACAAGACTTCTTTGCTTTGAAATATGAATATTTTTTAAAAGTCTTCGCAGAAAAAGGGATGCACCGATCCCTAATTTCAATTTTCTTTATAATATCAGCAAATACTCCATGTTTCAATTAAATTTAATCTAAGTTTAAAAACTAATAAAAACATGTTTACATAATAGTATTAAATTGTGATTATTAACGTAACCTCAGCAACTTACTGACATGAAATCTGACCATATTTCATGATTTTTGACATAATAATTTTTCAAAAAAAAGAGGACTAATCTGCATAATCTAATTTACTTGAATCGTGTAAAGAAATCTATTGAATGTCTACTACTATTAAACAAATAAGTAATTCAGTCATCCTTTCTATTAATTTTACTCTTTTTAAGAATTTTTCAATTGTTTTAGTTTGACTAGTTAGTCAAAACACTACGTATTTGTCTAAATATGAGAGCCAACGGGGAGTTTCTTCCTTCTTAATATTTCTAGTATTTATACTCATTGCTTTGTGTTGTAAGTATTTATTCAAATATATGTTTCGTCAGCTTTAGTTTCCGTAAATTCTTTCTTCTTTAGAGATTTCATAGGAAAATTGTTTATATATTATTATTATTATATAAAGGCGTACATATATAATATACATTTTATTTTAAGCTCCTGCAAGACCATATTATTCGATGTCATTTAAGTTTAGCGTTGCATGTTTTTTTTTCCTAAGCTTTGACTAGTGAAGAACCGTTTAGTTTCGTCTCTAAATGTGGTGAGTATGAGCTACTATGACAAGAACGAAACACTGACATACGTGTTTAAGAGAAGGTTAAATTTCGTATTACAAAGATTTATGAAATGGCGAGAAAATTTTACATAATAAGCGCATTTTAGGTTTGAAATCGTCTATGTGGAAAAATGTAGATTTATCCACAATTAATTTCAAAACTTTTTTTAAAAATTCACGAGAATCAAACTCCATAACCAATTCAAAATTTTATTAAGTTAAAATTAAATACATTAAGGAGTTTTTGATATAGTTTATAAGCACTCAATTTATTAGCATTTGTGAATGCGGCAAACATCTGTCTCTCATAGTGAAGATTTATTCAGACGTACCCCAAAGTTTTTTTTTTATTTTTTAAAGTTCAGGCGCTTTGTTTAATATCCATTAGATGTGCGCTACTACGAGGATCGGAAGTTGAGGCCATTTCATTATGGAAGCACCTAATAGGTGGTGACCATTGTCTTCTACGAATAGTCAGGGTCACTAACTATTATACCGGTTGGGCAGCATACTCCAAAACTAGCTAAAGTTGAATGCAAACATTGATGGTATATCTTTCAATAAAACAGCTATACGACTCACTACCACAAATATTAATATTCAGCCCATGTTCAAAGAGTCTCAACGAACATTTGACACAAGGATAGCATCAAAATTGCGATAGGATCAAAATTTTCGCGATCAAAATTGTAGCAAAAGTGGATAAGTCATACAACATGAGCTAGTAAGACTGCAGTAACTACATCTTTTTTTTTTTTTTTTTGATTTTACCATACTTGTGAATCTTTGTAAAGGATATGGTTTTTGTACTTCTCTATCTTTACTTTTTCTACTTTTGCATAATGTCTAAAATATTCAAAGTTGCAGCTCTGGTCAGTCATGAGTACGGTATGATGATGGAGCAAAACGGATTGTAGGATAGATGAGCTGTTATGTGCAAAAGTGCGTTTAGACTGGGCTTGTATGAAATGCGAAACACATTGAGTGACTTTACTTCTGGTAAACTGGGTATTTATTTGCTATGAATTTTTATAGCAGAAATAGTAATATCCCTAGCTAATAGCGTTTTAGTTCCATTTAAATCCCCATATTTTTGTAAGATTCGTATGACGTGGATTAGTCTCGAAATGAATCAAAGCAGAAAAAGTTTTATTATTTAAATAGAGAAGTGAAATAGCAAATTAAAACATTAAGAGGCTATTGCACATTTAAATTTAATTTATACTGTATTTTTATCTTATATATATATATGCGTGTGTGTGTGTGTGAGTGCGTATATAAAAATTTCCATTTCATCATGTAATAGTAAAAGATAAAAAGTGCATTCAATAAGAATGTATGTATAAACTGTAAAGACATGTGAATGGAAACAAAGAGATAAGGGAAACTGCAATTGTATTACACTTGCACAGACGCATATATCTCTATATATAATGCAAATAAAAATAAAAATTAAAAAAACTAATTTAGTATAAACTTGAACCTAAATCATCCGTTGAAAGGTGCCGTAATTATGTGGTAAAATGTATACAATATAGCTAGCTATCTATTTATCTGTCTCTATACTATATCTAAAGAATAGTCATAATTGATGCAGAAATAATTAAAAAAGAAAATAGGCATATAGACTCAAGTTCTGTAATTATCATTTAACAATTCCATTTTTATTTGTACACTTTTCAAGTTTACCAGGTTTTTGTAACCTTTTATCGGAGAAAGAAATATAATGACCTTCAAAATTTTTTTTGGAATAAAATTAATTTAAATTATGTTACGACTTTTTATTTTATTATTAATATATATATATATATATATATATGTGTGTGTGTGTGTGTGTACAGGGTGTTTCAGAGATCATGGAACAAACTTGGAGGGGTGGTGGAGCATATTAAAACATGCATTTTTTGTAGGAATGTAGGGTCTAAAGTAACGGGCTAAGGCATGAACGCAAAAAACGACACGAGAGGAAAATGTGTTTATGTACGAAATCAACGCAAAGTGCTTCTTTGCAGCAATACAGTATTCACAATAAATGTTTAAAAAAGGGAACACTAACAGTAGTAGGAACTATAGCTGTGATTGGCTGGCAATGCAGCGGTAGAGAGCGGTAGTGAGCCGGACAAACCGCGATCCGATGCATCAGAGCATCATTCGCAACTCTGATGTTAAGCGTGATGGGTGAGTTTACGCACGGGGAAAAAGCTGACATGCATCTCATGTATGGTGCTGCTAATGGGAACGGCAGAACAGTGCTGCGGTTGCACCAGGAACGGTTTTCGAACAGGCGTATGCCGAAGCACACAATGTTCGAGAGGTTGCATCGGTCTCTGTGTGGAAACGGGTCATTTGAAGCCACATCTGACACTAGGTTTGGAAGAAGAACTGCTCGACTACCTCGCATTGAAGAGTCCATCTTGAACATTGTGCATGAATCACCTCAGGACAAGTACAAGAGCTATTGCACGTCGTCTGCAGCTGAGTCATTCCACCATTTGGAGAGTATTGAATGAAAATGGTTTGCACCCATACCATTTGCAGAGAGTTCAAGCCTTGCAAGAGATAGATTACCCTCGTCGAGTTCATTTCTGTCATTAGTTCTTGCAGCAGAGCGAGGCGCAGGCGGATTTCCCATCGCATGTGCTATTCACGGACGAGGCAACTTTCTCACAGGCCGGTATCTTCAATAGACACAACATGCACGTGTGGGCAACTCATAATCCACACGGCACGCGTCCACGTGCACTCCAAACCCACTTCTCCGTGAATGTGTGGGCGGGTATTGTTAACAACTACTTCATAGGCCCATACCTCTTACCTGCACGTACAAATGGCTTATGTTATCATATTTTTCTGCAAGAGGTGCTACCCGAATTGATGCAGGATGTTCCGGCTGTCGTTCGTGATCGCATGTGGTTCCAGCATGATAGTGCACCAGCCTACAACCACGTGCGGGTAAGCAATTACTAGGATGGGGCATTTTCGGGCCGATGGATTGGCCGTGGTGGACCCGTTCGATGGCCATCCCGTTCACCAGATTAATCCAGCTTAGATTTTTTTATGGAGCCATCTGAAGAGCATCATTTACGAGACTCCCGTTGACTCACTGGAGGACCTCGTTGCACGACCATCCATTGCGGCTGCAAGCGTGCCCGAAATCCCTGTCGTTTTTCAAAATGTTCGTCAATCCCTTCTGCGACGTTACCAAGCATGTATTACTGCTGGTGGTCGCAATTTTGAACTTTTATTGTGCATACTGTATTGCTGCAAAGAAGCACTAGGCGTTGATTTTGTACATAAACACATTTTCCTCTCGTGTCGTTTTTTTTGTGTTCCTGCCTTAACCCGTCACTTTAGACCCTACAATACTATAAAAATCCATGCTTTAGTACGCTCCACCATCGCTACAAGTTTGTCTCATGATCTCTGAAACAACCTGTATATAGATTTTGTATGTATGTGTATGTGTGATGAAGCAAGCTTAGATGTAATGACCTAGAAGAGGGTAGCGTAGATGTAGAAATATTGTCTTTCGAAGATGTTGAAGATATCGATTTATAATGAATAGAAAAAGTGGAAACCGAGGCAGATGAAATATCCATTTTATTTCAGTAAACTTTTGTGGCCACAAAAAAATTGACCCACTATTCGAGCCTTTTGAGGAAGCTTTACATTTTGGCTAACTTTGTAGTAAAAAGAGAAGCAGCAGACTATTTAGGCCGAAGTTTATTTTTCTTAATAACATGTTTTTTGCGCCCTCTGTTCCTAAATCTGTTGCCATTGTACAGCCACCTATCCCCTGCAAAGCCATGTTTCTCATGTAAATCCTTAACTTCTTCAAGAAACGCTGGATAGTGGAGGACGATGCACCTGCTTACCTCTGGTAGACGACAGTTGTCCCCGTTCTCCGGCACCTATCTAGGCCGAAGTGCAGAAAGCAATTAAGTTCTGTTGAGGATAAAATCTTAAAAATCAAAATGAATTAGTTTCGATTCTCAATGCATTTGATCGGATAATTAATACTGCTATAAAAGCGTTATTGGCTATTTAGTTTTTGTTCCAGTTACATCCCTAGATTTATGTAAGAGTAATGTGACATGTATTAATTACATTTTACTCCCCACGCCTGCAACTTAATGTAACTGTGGGTAACCTAGGTCCTCCTTGTTTGGCAGGGTAACTGGTTTGAGTGAACTTGTTGTCATGGTCGTAAGTGGTGTTTGAATCCATGTGGACACCACTATCACTTTTAGGTCACGCTCCATATTGGGCAGGAGGCGACTGATCTGGTTCTGTGAGTTGGTGTGCTTAATTAAAACATCGCATTGGCATAAACATCAGCACAGATGGGCCAATCAGCTAAACAATCTGTCCGAATTTAAAACCATAGAACGATCTTTCTCTTTCGAACTGGAAAATTTGTCTGCATTATAGTCTCGCCAATGAATCGCTTTACTTTGAGATCGCAGTCAAGATCCTCTTACTTTTAATTGAACTCTTATTAAGTGATGTGTCTTTGATACTATAATAAAAGATGCAGAATATATTGAAGAAATATTTACATTATGCACAATATTTACATTAATCGAGGAGATGTAAGACTAAGTTCTACATTTACATGTGGCGTAATTTATTTACATTTCTTTTGCAAATTTAAACTCCTCCGCAGCGACAATTTTCATTATAGCTTTGATTCTTTGAACCACTGCTGGGTATTTTTCCACATTCGCAAATGAGTAATCTGTGAAGTTGTGCAGTAAAATCTTTCTTTCCTTACCCAGTATTGGGCAACTCTATATGCACGCTGATCTCAGACTTGCCTCTGGTCCCGCACCTGACGTTGCGCCTTTGAAAGCGAACTAAGTAACATGGAAATTTTCCGTGATTTGTGTGAACCTGATTCTCACAGAAGTCGCATTTCATTTTTTAAGTGGAAACTTTCAGAAAAACTGTATATGTCGCTCTGCCTGTTTGTCCTTCCATCTTTGTTGCCCCAATTTCATGATGTTTTGATGTACTTTAATTTTAATTACCTCTTCTGAAATCGGGACTTCTATTCCTATGTCATCTTTTTTCATTGCTTCTTGATCCGCCCTTTCGTTTCCCGTCATTCTGTGCTTTGATACAGCTGAGTCGTACTTTATGCGTCTCTTGTAAAGTGCTTATGAGCTCTTTGAGGGCTTGAACAATTCTCTTTGTTATAGCTAAGCTATTTAAGCTGTGAAGAGCGCTTATCTATCTGTGAATATTCTGACTGTTCTTTCTTGACTTAAGTTCTATCCTACCCAGAAGATTGCATTCTTTAGGGCTTGAATATCCGTCTGATAGGCTGCAGCCTCATCATTCAGGCAGAAGTAATCTGTGCAGATTGCTACGTCATTATCAAAAACTACGAAGGCTGAAACTACCTTATTGTTCATCTTTGAACCCTCTGTGAAGGTTTCTATGTCTTTTAGTTTTGGTGGATCGTTTCCCCATTGATTTCATCTATATTGAGCTGGATACTTTTAGAGAGTTAGAAGTCTTACTTCTACCTGGTCATGCCAGATTGTAAGACATATTATTGT
>KK116581.1:319612-361046 GCA_000611955.2 Stegodyphus mimosarum
CTTCTTTTTTGGTTTTTAAATCTAATGGAATTATTCCTGCTAACACTTGAAGGCCCTCAATTGGGGCTGTGGAGAACGCTTTGGTTACGCATAGGAGTGTTATTCTCTGCATCTACGTTAATTTTACTTTTTGACTCTTTGCGTCTTTGTACCATGTGGAATACTTGTATAAGACCATTATCGCTATCGCTTGAAGGTAGAGAGCTTTAATTAGTTTACTTTTAGGTTCTATTTATTGGAAATCACTCTATTGGGATCAGTTTCTTTTCTCTCATTTCTCCTATGTGTGGTATTCAGGCAGGTTTCTTACCCATGGTAAATCCTAAATATATTAGCCTCGAAATGACCCAAAGCAGAAACCGATTACTGTTTCTGGAATAGTGGAATAGAATTAAAATTATAATTTATATTTTTATCTTACACACACACATATATATATATGCGTGCGTATATAACAATTTCCATTTCATCATTTTAACAGTAAAAGACAAAAAAGCGAATCAACTGAAAATATTCATTAATTTAAAATGCGGTTAAAGGGTACTATGTAATAGTAAAACATGCGATGATCATGTAAAGGCGCATCATTTCGTTTGCATGAAAATTAAGCCTAAAGAATTATGAATATGATACGTAGCACAACGATTTCTGTATAGAATGTGTCTGATCGAACTTTAGCTATTAATCTCTAATTGTAAAGAGATAAATGAGCATTGTACATGAATTTAAGCCAGCAAACAACATTTGTATAGATCTTTCATCACATCCTAGAATTAGATGAATAATTAAGCGTTTGATGGAGACCGTTGCTTTTTTAGGATTTGAAGGGAAAAGAATCTCATTTGTATCATCATTAAAAGTTGTAACTGGCATTCTTGAAAGCATTCATGAATGATTCATATAGACCAAGAAACGCAAGGCATGAAGTAAAGAAATTAAGTGTTGCATATTGTGTTGTCAGAATAGTTTTTCGGAAAGCAATCATTCTCTTTTTTTCTTAGAACACTATTTTCCAACAGCATTTGAAAATATATATTCCTGAAATAAAATTTGAAATTTACTATTAAATTTTATGCCGTAAAGAAAGTGAACTATACGTTGTCACTGAACGTTCTTTGAAGAAAGATAGTTAGATTTATTTTAATGCAGAAATCAATACTAATACTGAAGAAAGTGGTCTTCGGAATACTCACATGTTGTTTGGCATATTTACTGCTTTCTGAATTTTCAAAGTAGTTGTTATTATTTGGAAATTAACAGTTATGCGCAGATCGTGTACTTTTGTAATCCAAAATAACATCACACGCATATACCCTTCTGATTTAATTGAAGATATTCAGTTTCAGCAAAATTGAGGCATGAATGAACGATACTTTTGTGCAAGATAGGACTCGAAATATTACCTCATGACCTAGTTTAGCAGCTTTCATGCTATCTTCATAAAAGTAAAAGTAATGTTTCCACTGTTTATCCACAAAATGACTAAAAGTAAACTGATCTCTTGTATCGTGTGATTTTAAAACTGTGCTTCACAGGCATTTAGCATATTTTACTTTTTTGCCAATGTGTCTTAAATAAGTGTTTCTGAACTAGTAACCTGCAAGAGAACATCACGCAGAATTACTCAGGAAAGAATTATTGAAACTGATTTTTTATACATAAGAGCTGTCTTTGTAATAAGTACTATTTCTGATCTAAAAAACAATAACGACATCTTAACTCAGGTTTCAATAGTGATAGTTTTGAACATGATAAATAAATTAAATCTAAATGAGACATACACTGTGCGGTATTTTTGCCAAATAAAACATTCCACGCAAGCCATATTTCATATTGTTAATACTTAGTATGCGTGAATAAATTATTATTTACTACTCGTTAGTTAGTTATGAATTGATGGCGATGAAAAATGACTTCACTTTGTTTACATAGAAGGCGCATATGTAACATCTGTTTTCGGATTTTCTAAAATATATAAACATTACGTCACTGAATTATTACTGGAACGAGTAGCTTTCATGTCTAAAAATCTGAAGTTTCATATCCAACATCGCTGAGATTTCGGATAATAAAATATCCAATCGGAGATATTCAATCTAAGCAAAATACACTAGCTCCCCCCAAAAGTTTAATTGTTAAGTAATAGTTGCAGGAAAGTTGGTTGGTAGTATAATTTGAAAGATCAAGACATTAACTTTTGCATTCAGTCACGAAGACAAGGAAAATTCACGAACAAATTAGTAATGACTATTTCATTGCTAATCAGTACCGCAAGTAGAATTAGTAATTGGGTTCCAGTTTCCTTGAAAAAGTTTGCACTCTTTTTACTTTAACAACGCACTCACTGTTTTCAAAAGAAATGTTTTAATTTTGTTAATTTCTATAATCTAAATATAAAACTTCATGAGTATTCTTCAGAAATAAATGAAACAAATAAAAGGTACATCTTCAACAGATTCATAACTGATCAATAATTGGTGCTATGCCAGGAATTCGAAACAAACTTCTCTATTCTATTAAGACATGATATCTCAATACACATATTTAATTCCAATGCATCTGAAAATAAAACTACGCACAGGAAAGAGGATTTGGATTTTCGTATGTTAATGATGACGAAATTAATTGAGTTATGACATTTAGACCAAAGATATCCGGCAGGATAATTTCTAGTAATTATTTAATTCTCTTACTCTAAATTCAAATGTATTCAGGCTTTATTCTATAACAATTCCGTTATTCTGTATTTTCAGGATATTTAACCTCTTTCGTATTCAGACTTATTTGAATATTTATGTCACATTTATTCATTTAGGTACGACATCCAGATATTCCGTTCGGAATAGTTTCAAATGCCTATGAATTCTCTTAATTAATTCCTTTTGGAAGAGATTCAGAAACATGCAAACATGTGTGCCAAAGATACTCAGCCACGTATAAATGTTACCAGAACTCTTTCAGAATAGCTTTAAGCATATTTCTGTTTCAAATACTTTCCTGATTAGAATAGACATTGGTACTTAATACTTACTAGAATGGGTTCAAATATATTTCACTGTTAGACGTAAGTGCTAAAACTATGTGAAATTTCAGGCCCTACTGTAATTTTGTTTGCGTCTGACCAAATATTTATATCTTAGATATTCTGCAAGTTATGATTAAACATCCGTAACATCATCCAAAATAAGTTTAGTTTTTTTTGTGAGAGCAGTTAAAACAATTATTGTTCTTAAACTACTCAGATATGCTTCAAGTGCTTTAGGATGCATTTATCTTTCCTTGAGGAAAATATTATTAAATGGAAATTAACATGTTTGTGATTTATCTGCTTGAACAGTGTTGCCCTATGAATTTTGTACGGAAGATCATGACAAGCAAAGTGAGTGTAAGCTACTATGACTGTGAGCTATGCGATCTTCAGAGCGACTGCAAGTAAATCTTCTAAGAAAGGAAATATTTTTTACTCATTGCTTAAAAAATAACAGCAAATACAAATAACTAAATAACTGTAAGACCAAGAAAAATGAAAATGACATCTTAAAGTGTCTGCATTGTTCAAAAGAATTGGTTATGAATTTTCTACGGGTTAAGTTGAGCAAGGATGAATGACTTTGTGGTATACTTATTTAATTCCAAAGTTCAGACTTAGAACCCCACAAACACTAACAAGCGAATAATCGCTTAAGTGTGTGAATGAACACGTAAGACGTAAGAAGGGTTAACTACCTTTTATTTTTCAGAATAATTACAATTAACTCCTACTTGGATTATATCCAAAGCCTCTTCTTGGGCTTGAACTTAAATAACTGTGAATTTAAACTAAACTAAGCTTAACTAAAGCTATCTGAAAGGTATAGCCGAAGCTATCAGAATTCTAAGTAGTTGGCCCCTAAATATTAATTTAATCGCGAAACCAAGCATGGGCCTAAAGTATGGCCGAGCGTAGTAGCACAGAGAGAATGTAGCCAAAAGGCAAACGTGCGCTAGTCAGGAATTCAGACTCTCTCTCTCTAGAAGTCGGTGAAGAATCGACTTAAATAGTACTCTTACTCATTCAAATTACTCATTCATTTGCATTCAAAGCGTTCCAGAAATTAGGCAGGAAATTGTAAGCTGAAATCATAATATACAGAAAAGAGACAAAACTTAAAATAACTGTTAATAAACTTAGGATAAGCCTTACAACTTCAATTCTTATTTGCTATTTATAAGGCAAAGGAAAAAAGTGGAAACTTCCATATTTAACGTTGAGAACTGATTATGGACTTAACATTTTAAATGAATTTTAAATTGTAATGAAAATTACGAATTTAACAATACTTCATCATTTTCGGCAATTATCATTGCCAGAATCGACAAATAGTTAAAGAAGTCGGTAGTACCACTTCAGTTGCAGGTTTTATTAAATTTCTGTTGCAGAATCTAGAAAACGATGTGGCCTGTTCTACCTCACACAGCATGCTGTTACATCTATGAAGTAAGGCACAATAACTTAAGTAACTGAAGTAAGGTGACTTATAATTACAATTTTGGAAGCTCACAAGCTTATGTTTTAGTTAATGATTGGTACACCTGTGCGACATGAATCGCTGTTTTGTGTACGTACACATCTTAAACTAATGATTATTTACTTTAAGCTAATTTGAACAATCGTATAAATTCGGAAAATGCGCTAACTACTTAAAATATTGGTTAATTAGCTGATTAAGGTCTAAGAACACGAGGACTATTTGCCTATCGGAACACACATCTTAATGAAGGACTTTCCAAGGCAAAATTATTTGTAATCAGTTTTCATATCGGATAAAACTACAAAAAACTCATGCAATTAGTCTGGTTGCTGTAATCTGAAACTGCAGAATGCTAAAATGAAACTCTCTAACTTATTGATAACATAGAATTAGCGAAATGGATATTCAATTAATTGAAAGTAAGAAAAGATCGGGAATGATTAATTCAGAAAATTGCACCTGCCTTTCATATTATCTTCATAGAAAAATTTCAAGAATATTCTTCAAAATTAGAAATGTAGTTAAAAAAATAAATAAACAAAAGAGGAAAAAAATACCGATTTTATATATAAGAAAATAACGACATTTATGCATAGTTTGATCTTACTTACAGTGCATAAATGTTATCTAAGCTTTCTTATATAAGTAGTATCCAAGAAATGCGTGTCGTTCCGATGTGCCTTTCCGGGGTGTAAGTCGTCTTGGGTTATCGACGTGGACAGTAGCCGTGATTCTCTCCAGCGCGGTGAGGCAATGTGACGCACGGAATCCTAATATGGAATATAGAACAGTATAATGGGAATGGGAATTGCGTAGAGTGTCCCAGAAAGTATTTATATAAAGTATCGCATGGAACTGCAGTGAATACCTTTAGAGTGATATAAATGAATTGCAAAGTAGACTGTACTGACAGAACGCGGTAAATTAGTAAAGAGATTTCCAGAAAACATTTCAGAACTTTTTTTCCCAGCGACGGGCTCTAGCCATTATAGGCGTTGGCCGCTATTAAAGCCGGAAGCGGTGGTCACTTTATTATGGAGGCATACGTCATTAATTTTCTTAACAATTGTTAGCAAAGAAAGTGAGTTGTTGCTTTTCGGAGCTCTAGAAACCTTGTCCTTGGGTACAGAATTTTGAGTGTTGTTCACAGTATCCGAATTTTCCGTAGTTTATCTTCTCTCCTTCGTAGCTGATAATAGGTAGAAGTTGTTTTATGAATATCTGAAGCCTTATGAGTACCATGTAGCTCACTCCGAAGTTCAGGGTTTGTTCCTGGGAAAACGTATGGTCTTCCGGAGTTTTCTTCCTTAAATTAATAGGATTTTGGATGCATTTGTTATAATTGACCGGATGAGGGCCTCCACAATTACACAGGTTAATTTCGAGATCCATACGTTGCTTAGTTTGTTCGTGAATACCTTCAAGATTAAATATTAAATAGCTTAGGCTTTGCTGAATGACAATACATTAGGGCGTGTAACTTAAAAGTATTTTATTTCTGACCGTGGCAACACAATATTTTCAAATCCACACATTGCTTTGTTGACTCAACCTGAAAGATAAATAGCTTACATTTTGCCGAACAGCAGAATTCTGAAGCTCTCGAGATAAAAAATGTTTTATTTTAAGAAGTGTTTCCTTTCTCGTTTTCAAATCACTGAGATACTTAATAAAAATTAATTTAATTTCTGCAAAATGTGAAATAAATAAAAAAACAAGTTCAAAAATCTAAATTCTGGCTTCAAGGTTCGCATACTGTTGTGGATGATTACCTGTATTAAAAACTTTCTTGCTCTAGGTGCCTTCGTTTAGAAAGAAAACTTGCATACAGTTCTTCAATAAAGATGCGAGAAACTTACATACAGACTCTGCAATACTTGATTTTTTTCAATAATACATGGCGATAACATTAGGGAGCAACACCTTGTAAAGTTGTTTAGTGAATCGGGCACAAAAGTTTCTTTCCGTTTTTTTTTTTTTTTTTTTTTTTCCGCGAAAAAAAAATCCGCCGTGGCCAATTATGTAGTCAATTATACGCGTTGGTCACTTCTAAGAGTGGAAGCAGTGGCCACTTTTTTATGAAGGCATCTAACAGGTGGACCACAGTTGCCTCCTATGAAGGGACAGACAGTTTACAGCCATGCTTTCTCCGGGATTTGAACTCGGGTTCTTCGGTACGGCAGTCGGAGGCACTAACCACTTTCTTGTCTGCGCGGCATCAAACACAAAAATTATGCGTTCAAGAAGTAAAATGTCGCCCAGTTGGGTATAGTGGTTAGGGGAGCCTACTACGGTACCGAAGGGCCCGGGTTCGAATCCCGGAGAAGACATGGATGTTTGTAAATGTATAGTGTCGGTGCGGCATGGCGGCACTTTAAACATGCGGCGAGCCGAAAATCCTCTCGTGTGGATTGGTGGGAGAGGAGAGGGGTGGGAGACCCCTGGATCCCTCCTGGGGTGCTCTCCGTCAAAACTGGGGGTGGAAAATAGAAGTCCAACCTCTCTTCGGAGTAGGCTCTGGCAATCATTCTTCCATGTGGTAATGGACACGACAACACGAACAACAAGAAGTAAGTTTCGGGATTATTAGCCCTCTGAGGCTAATCAAATGAAGACATATTTTAAAGTAAAGTAATACATCGCATTTGCTGAAATGTATAGAGGCTTTTAATTTTAAATTAAGCGAGATTTAATTTAATTTAATTAATACGATTTTGTTGATACAAACTGTTATTTCGGTTTCAGAAAATAATAATATTTCCTTCTTCCTCTTTTCCCAACTTTGCAATGCAAAAGGCTCTGACTGGGACAGATATTAGTCTAACAAGAAAGTTTTTCCCAACCTTAAACTCTCCTTAAACTCTTTTGAAAATTATATCTATCACAAATACATTGCAGTAAACAAATTAGCTGCTTAATATTTTATAGATAAACATTTGAAAACTGTAAAAAACAACGAATCTGGCGATGAATGTATTTGGTGGTTCTTAAAATTTTCGAAGTACGGCTTTGAAATTTGGAATCTTGCGATTCTGATAATTTCACTCAACAGAAATATAAAATAATGAAAAACGAGATAAAAAACGAATAAAACATATTTGGGTTGTCAGTTTAAATATCTTCAGAAAGTTCAACGATTAACGATCAAATTGGTCAATAAATCCGCCATTGACATTAAAATATTCTGTTTTCGGCATTTTATTTTATGAATATTTATATAATATTAGCTGCTACTGCTTTACTTATTTTTGATGAGTAAATTCACGTATATTTATTTAAGAAAAATTAAAGAGTTTAAATTTGAAAGACGTTCCTCGTAGAATATAAAAATTATTTTTTTATTTATTACTTTATAGGTTAGCTTAACATATTTTGTCAGGTGTTATTTTTCATATTCTATTTCATTTTCTTATGTACAAATCTAGGGTCACTATACTCTCTTCATGGACATGGACATAATAGTACTTATTCACATCCTTTAATTAGCAAACATATAATGATACTCCTGATCATAACTCTTTGAGTACTGCATAGTAGTTCCACTTATGCACTCGAAGAAATATATTAGAAACATATATCTTTATTGGTCTATGGCACTGATATTCAGGCTATGGGTCACGAACATTTATTGTAGCGTCAAAGGTCAATAAAAATCTTTAAAAATTTGAATTGATGGTATATAACTATATTGATGGTCAAATAACTAAGGGTTGACCGTCAAATTGGGATCGCGAAATTATTTTTAGGAGTCGTTTACATTTTTATGGGGTCTGATATAAAGTTTGAATAACATTACTCTATGGCCGTCAAGGGGAAAATGTGTGTAGTTTTCGCGCTTAGTAGCCAGTTCTATAGAATAGTTTTCGGGAATTTCAGTCATCATTTTTATTTTGCAATCATCTTATTTTAATCCAATTGTAGACATTATTTTTATTAATCAAAAATTCGAGAGTGTGCTCCGCAGAATTATTTTAAATGAAACATCTGACAACTCACTGGTCTTGATAACTTTTATGTTCTAAATGAACACAGAAGTAATTCAGACCCCCAAACTTCTATTTAATGGCCCTAATTCATTTAAAAATATCAGAAAGAATTATTTTGTTTTTAAAGAATTATTCTGATATGATAATTAGTCATAATTTTTAGAGTTAGTAAATCAAATATCGCAGAGATTCCAAATTCGTTTTATTTTACTCGACCATAATTTAATGTTTGCCTTGAGACCCAATGTTAACTGCTTAGATGCTAAAATGTTATCTAGGACTTAAAGATGTTACTAAAGAAAATGGCTAAGTGTTTTTTTAGCTTAGCATGTGTAACTAATTAATTTCATTCGATATTAGGTCCTAATCTCTAATGGCCCAAAATTTCAGTTCCTGGCTTCAACAGTCATTTGAACGAAGCTTTTATTTTATAAGCTATGTAGCATACTGTGCTACATTTTCTTGATGATGAGGGTGAAACGGATTGTAACTATCACGAAGCCAAACAGTTCCAAGTAGTCGTGTGAATTTAATGAGATATTATAACGTTATTATGTTCATAAACTGTCTGCAGCTCTAATTAGAATTCCATGGACTAACTGCAGGGTTCCACACAGCATAATGATTCGTGATTTTAAACTGCCTGTCGAGTGTGACATATTAAATTTTAACTGTGAAATAGCTCTCACTGCTTGCCAATTTAAATGTCTAAAATTGCGAACAGACTTTATTAGTTTATTAATTAACGTATATTTAGATTTTCAGTGAATTTTGTTACAAACAATAGACTGCTGTTTACATTTTAAAATTTTATGTCCCTTTTCTTTACACTTATTCTACTATTCCTGCGCAGGAATACTACAGTCAGAAGAGTTAACTGTGCAATGTGTATACATATAGACATTTACACACACAGAAGTGTTTCTCTGTAATAATAGAAAACAGTATTGTATATGATGTACCAATTTGATTACTGAACTTTATCATTCCTTATGAGTGAAATAAAGTTAGCTGTTAAAATATCTAAAGAACACACCGACCTATCTGACAATGTTAAAACCAAACCTGTTAAGAATATAAATCCAAAAAGCTTGAAAACTTGCGTGAGCAGGTTAAGGAAAATGAAGACTTAATTGAAGTAGCCTAATAAGTAGATGCTCTAATTACGGATATTAAAGAAAATGATAATTTTACATATAACTTTGAGGTGAAACAACCTGTGAAAATTAATCTTCGCAGTTGCTTATATTTACTTTAGTAGATCGTGATTTAAAGAAATATTATGTTGAAGAAATATTAAAGTCTCACAAAGTATTCCTATCTGAAAGCGAAATTTATGTTAAAGTATATTAGGGGAATGCACTGGATATTATAAGATCGAGCTAACATCTTTTAAGGAAGCTTAGAAAAATGAGTTTATAAATTGAAGGTTAATAAGGTTATATAATTCAAAATCCAGAATGAGGTATCATAGTAATTTCGATTATGGCCATACTAAACATTTTTGTAAAGAAAAGCAGCACTGTATTAGGTTTACTAAAGCTAGCTGTTTAGTAAATGACTGCAAAGCTAAACGTAATACTTGGACTATATGCAAGAAAGCCAACTGCAAACTCGGTTTAAAGATAAATGCTATTCTTGACAGTCTAATTCAAACTGTCCCACGAGAGAGTTTGAAATCTTGTTTAAGAAAATGAACTACGGCTAACTTAAAAATAAATAAAATTATTCGGATTAATTTAAAATACATAATAATGATTTGGATTCTGTTTGCATTTGGGAGCTTTATTAGTTAAAATTTAAGGGGCCAATGTGTTTCGTCTCATTAAATTACTATATATATTGAAAACAAGGCTATATATTTCCCGCACTTGCTGTTTGCAGTGACAGGCTGTAACTTTAAACTGATTGGCCCATATTTTCCTCGGATAAATTTAATGCAAAGTGCTGCTCATCTAAGAAAAGTGGTGTAGTTTTGTGATTGCAAAGCAATCTGCCGAAGCAGTGAGCTTGATTTCGAATCCAGAAAAAGCATAAATGTTTGTACATGGAAATATCATTGTGGCACTTAAAATCTATTGAGACAAAATTACCCTTGAGAGAATAAGAATAATGAACGAAAGATTACAAGAATATTATATTTTTTCTCTTTTCTATGGCTTCTTGATGAAAACTAGAACAATCTTGAGCACAATTACTTCCATAGGTGTGGTTTCAAAAGTCAATAACATGTTTTCAAACCCACCTATTATTACTATTATTCATGAGTTTATTTTGGAGACTGCATGTCTGAATATATGCATAAATATACCAAGTAAAAGAAATGTAGACGAACAGCTTGAAAGGATGCAGTTGATAGCATATTCTTTTGATCCTAGTTAGAAAAGAAAACTATTGGGGTGCCCTTGGAAGAAAAGTTCCATTCATTTATTCATTAACTTCTAGTAAACAACAAAAATTTTTAAAGACAAATTTTAAAAAATAGGTAGTGCAGTTGGACAATACCTACATTGCCAATGGTTTACCAATGGGTGTCCTCTGTATTTCGACATGAACCTGTATCTTTAAAGTTTAACATTTCTCCTTTTGTGAAAGCTAATGTTATAAGGTATTTCTCCCGCCTTCTTAGCATGCTTCGTGGTGTAATGGTCAGCACGCTCGGCGCTTGTTCGAGAGCTCCGTGGCTCGATTCAATTTGATTCGGGATTCTTCACTTTTTGCAGTCTGCTACAAAGAACTGGAATGTAGAAGAAATAAAATATTTACATTCTGACTAAACGATCAATATTATGCCTGATTTTAATGCCAAAGGCCTTTGGCCTTTTCTGGGATCAACATCAACTGGATCGCTGACGAAATCTACTGGGGAATGTTTAGACTACAGAGGAAGTGCATAATAACCCATTTCGTAACTAAACGTTTTACTGCATTAAGGGTTAATTCTGGATTGACGTTACTATGATAAAACCTATGAATGACATTGACATAATAAACTGGCATGTTGTGGATAAAGCGAACACTGAGTAAACATAAGTACATATACTTCGAGATCACTATTATTACTTTCGATAATAATTAGTTTAAATGATTTACTGTTAATATAACATACTACAATAGAAGAGAAACACGCCAATGTGACAATCAAATTCGCTGAAACAACCTTGTATTTGGCGTACATTTACTAAAAACACTCAATCGATTTCGAGGGCAGCTACAGGTCCCTCCTCATCAGGTGAACAAAATATCTAGAAAGGGAAAGCAAGCTGAGTAACGGCTTTTTATACTCTCGGGTAGAACCACGCGCGAGGAGGCAACGCCATCTATCGGCAAAAATATTCATCAAGAATTATGTTAATGGAATTTTAAAAGCGCTAGGAAGGACTGGATTAGACTTAAAATCGTTTGAAAATGAACTGCTTAAGGAGTATTTTTGCAATGATCAAGCATTATTTGTCCAATCGTACTATATTGTATCATAAAGAATGTACTTCTATAGTGAAAATAATATGAGAAGGGAACATAACAAAGCTGTTGTCTACCAGTTACTACTATATTATTACGCATCCTGCTGTAGAAAAACAGAATTTGGAGAAACTGTAATCTTTTAATTTTATGTTAATGAATTTTTTATGATTGTATCTGTTAAAACTGGAATTCAAATTCAAGGCAAAGCTAAGATTGCTTTAAGAAGTATCCATAACTGGATTCGTGTACATTAACATGAATTTAGTAACACTAAAACTCACTTGTCAATTTCCACTAAAGGCATTATGTTAATTTTGCTACCAATGCTACGTTGGACTGACATCTTTATTAAAAATTGTGCTTTTTTCAAATGTTTCGACTTTATCATCGATCTTAAGCTTACACGTATAACATCTCATAAAATTAAGGAATAAAATCTTAAAGATATTAAAAGAGTTGAACGAAAAGTTAAAAAATTAGAGGTTTATGATGAATGATACTTTATATTTTGGTATACCGGAATTGCTAATTAACAAGTTAAAGAAGATTTAATTTTTTTTAATCCACGGCCAAATTTTATAATCCTACGTAGAATCATTAGGTTTGTTGGAAGCAGAAGACGTGAAAATGTGCATCGGAACTAGAACCTGGACCACTCGAATGCGGGCCAAGTGTGCTATCTTTGCACCACGAAGGCCTGCTGGAAGAAGAGAGAAAATACCTTACAATTGCACCAGGTCTAATGTTATACGCCTCTTCTGAAGATTTGCCTATCATTTTAAAGCCGAAATCGAAACAAAATTCTATTATTTTTTTCACAGAAGTGAAAGTATTACAGTCAAGACATAGGAAATAGGATGCTTCGATAAAGATTCTGGAACCATAAATGAATTTCTACTTCTAGCAAAAAGACAGTACAGTGATCCAAATGGTAAATCATAAGAAAATTTAAGTGATGGTACCAATATTAAGGACAGAAGTGGTGCCACGTTAAAGTATTATCCAATAAAGTTATTATGGAACAAAAAGTATTTAGACTCAACGAATACTTTCTCAATCTTTCAAGCCGAATTAGCAGCAGTAAAGGAAAATTCATCTGGGTAATCACTATCTAGAAATCTTATTACTATTAAATTGTTCTGCTACAATCGAAGTAATTTACAGGCTATAGCATTCTAAATAAATAGAATATCGGTGGCAGTGCGTTCCATTCACCGTCAGTGGATGGACCTGTCATCGAAATGCATGCAGGCGGACTTGATAACATCTTCTGTTACTTTTCCTGTGCAGATGTAGACAGGAGGCTTGTCGTAATATCCATTTGTTCTTAAAATACTTATTAGTTTACTCATCTTATATGACTGATGATTTACAGTCACTGGGCATTCGTTTTCAATAATACATTTCATATTTCGTTTTAAGCCAAACATATACTTTATATTGCAAAATAAATCTTTCGCTGGAGTTTTTATTGCGAATCCTGGTAGATGATTTCCTGCAATGGCTGGAAGTAGTTTGGCACCTGCCTGATGCCCTGGTGTTCTGCAGCAGCTTTTAAATTTTTTGTCAAGAGCTGTTGGCAATAAGGTGGAAATAAGACTGGAAACGTTCCATGATTTGTTTCTAATTGTATCAGCACAGAATTGGTTTCCATTGTTTTCAATGATACCTTAAAAGGTACTGCCAATGATACCTCATTGTTTTCAATGAATACCCCTGGGAAATATTCGTTGACTTAATCTTCCCGTATATTCTACTTGTCATCTTATTTGTCAATTTACTAAAACGTATTAGCCGAGAAGGTCATTAGCCCGAATGAGTATTAGTCTCGAAACGGAATTTTGCGTCTTCCACTGTAAATGGAGAATCACGTTTCAAATTGACCCCACCGAATATTATTACCTTGTATTATTTTTTTAAAATTAAATAATGAAGTATGGATGTATGTTCCTCGCACTGTGAAAAAAAAATATGGCCATCTAATTTTCAGTAACCTAATCTTCCACACGAACATGGGCACCTGGATGCCCGAATTTTGAGTTTCGAATTTTATATTTTATATTTTATAAAACTTAAGTGAATTTTTTATTAAGTAGGCAGAAGGCGCGCACCCAACACTGACCTTGGAGATCGTGCGGTTTCACTGGGTCACCCCAATCAGTTTCATTAAAAATATGTGCTATACATTGTATTGAAACCATTTGATTATAAACAATAATTGCAATATTCATTAAGAAACTATACTTCGTTACTTAAGAAAACTTATTTTAATATTTAAGAAAAATTACGTTCAACGTAATTACATACCTCGTAACTGTCTATCTGTTGTGTAGAAACTGAAGAATAGTGACTGCACCGAAGAAGGGTTAAACTACCCTTTATTAAACTAATTAAAGTATTTACAAAGCGTCAACTTGAATGTAACCTACTACGTCTCTGCTTAGGCGGTAACTGAAACAGTAGAACCAAAACTCAAGAATTTAAGATTTTAACAAGTAGTGAAATTAAACTACACGACTGATACAATCCTTTATCCTACAGCACGTAGATGCGTCTAGAGGCAGCAAGGTAATAGCTGTAAAACCACGTCTAACCAGCAATAAATGCTCAGCTGAAGCTTGCATTACAACCACGCCCAGAAATTTCCCAGACTCTCTCTCTAACTTTCCCTACTGGAACGTCGATATTAAGAAAATCAATTAAATTTTTTCTCTCGCGCGTGTGAAGAATTTGCATTCTTCACACGCGCTACTAAATTTCAATATTCTGGCACTGACAATTAGGGGAATGAAGGCTTATAGGAAAGTAACTTAAAATAACATACAAACTACTTCTGGCAAGCATAGGAAGAATGAATTTTATATGAAACATTATCACATGTTTTGCAAGAAATTTTAGTTTTATTGTCTTTGGATTTTGGACACAAACCACATCGGCCTTTATCGAGTTTTGGCTTCTTTGGTGGGCATTCTTCTGATCCACTAGAAGTGGCATTATTGATGCTTTCACGAAGCACTTAAGGAAGCATTGGCATATTTTTTCTTATCTCCATGTCGGGCTGTATAAGAGATATAGCCAGATGTTTTAGGAATTTTCTACTATTTCTATATTGCAAGGGAAGGGTCTTCGTTGACAATAAGGCAACTCGGGCATTTATTGCAGCGACGTTCAACACACAATAAAAAACGACTATCGGCCATCTGTTGGGTTTTTGAGCTATCGAATATAATGATGACATTTGATCAACTTTGTCTATTCCACCTTTTGTTGTTGCAATATAAAAGTAAATTTTTTTTCTGGTTGCTTGGTATCATCATTTTCATCAATGGTGTCATCGCGATGCATTGTAAATAACAAAACTACACATTTTGATATTTTAGGTACATCCGATACTAGTGTCACATTCGCTTGGAACCCAAATATAGAAGAATAAACTTTCCCAGTTTTTTTTTCGACGAATTCGGTGGGAATTTCAGCCTTGTTTCTCGGTTCCTGAAATAGTTAGCTTCTTTGATAAAAGTTCTTTTGCTAGAGGATAACTCGTATACCAATTATCCATTGTTACGTTTCTGCCTGATCTAAACAAGCGAGTGCACAGGCGCTTTGTAAATTCAAATGGGGAATTTTCAGCTTTAAAGAGACCTTTCGGTTGTTGTCCTGCATAGATCTCGATGTTATGGCTGAAGACAAATATTTTGATTCCATACTTCGCTGGTTTTCTGGGTATATATTGACGAAAGGAACACTTCCCTCGAAATTTCTCTAATTTTTCGTCGATAGTAACATATTCACCAATTTATTTACTTTACAAATGCCAAACATTTGCGCTTAAACCATTAGTTCACGTGCTCTCCAGTACTTTTTAACAAATCCTCATACTGAGAAAGTCCAATACAATTATTTAAATGTTCAAAAATGATAGACTGATTGGAGTCACACAAAATACAGTTTTGGGAAACCACCACCCCAATTCTGTAGATGGGGTCTCACAAACAGTCATGTCCGGTCAGACGTCTAAATAGAGCTACCGCTGTCTTTCTTGGAAAACTGGGAATTAAAAAAATTGTCTCTTAATCCAGAATCCTCCAACCCTTATCCATAGCACGTTGAATCACATTCTGCTTAAGAATTTTCTTAAGATTCAGTTTAATAAACAATTTAGTCGTATGAAATGAAAGTGGTCAACTAATGCGTTGGGTTATGAAAGTTTCTCTCTGAGCCAGAGTAATAGCTTTTTCGTTTCCCATAATTCCACAGTGGGCTGGAATCCATTGGAAAGAAATTCTGTGTGCCATTGCCTTAAGCAAAGGCCTCCAGTCTAAATTTTTTTCGAACTATTTTGATTATTCAGAAGAGTTTGAAGCGCACTTTTGAAATCTGACAATATGACTGACTTTACAAAATAGTGGCTACGTATTGACCGTTGTTGAATAGCCACAGCAATAGCTTCGAGTTCAGCATCAAAGGCAGTAGTAAGAGGTCCCATTGGTAAGCAGAAACTGAAAGCTCGCTAAAGATACCTGTTTCAGCACCGCACGTTTTCTCAAACATACAGCCGTCAGTGTGGTCATGCAGCCATTCATTTTGAGGGTAGCGAACCCCAATAGTTTCCATTGCAATAGAATTTAATTGTGAATTTATCATTTCGTTTTTAACAACTCTTTGAATAAGATCACGATTTATATTAAAATTCCAAAAGTCCAACGAACACTGGGAAGTAAGTAAAATTAAATAACCTCGGTTCAACTCCAAAGCATCAGATTCTCTCTGAGCAACCTGTATAAAGCCAAATTGTGTTTTAAGATTCCTAGAAGTTTCCTTATTAGAGTTCCACCAAAAACGGTTGTCGGGCAAATGCACCAGTTTCTGGTATAATAGTATTGCTTTTTTCTTAATACAATCATGATCAGGTTCCAAATCGTTTAAAAGTTGCATTGCATGAACAGGAGTAGATCTCACTGTCCCAGTAATTATGCGTAATGCTTGATTCTGGAAGACATCGAGGATCTGAACTACATTCTCCGCAGCTGTGATGAGCATCTCGCTACAATGACCAATGATTGCTTGAATGTATAATATGTAAGTGGTCGTGAATGTCGCTCTGTTATAGCCCCACCTTGAGCCAGCCAAACGTTTTAAGACAAAAAGACTTCTTACAGCTTTATTTTTTAAGTGTTCTGCATGTTTCCTCCAGTTTAAGCTTGGATCGAGGATGCAAGCCAAATATTTTGTGGAATCGTTATGTTGAACATCTACGGGACTATATGTCAACTTCGGGGCAAAAGTCTGTCTGTTTAGAGTGAAGAACTCGCGCGTGCTCTTATTTTGATGTACTCTTATACCATTCTTTTGACAACAATATTCCAGCTCTTTCAGAGCACCATTAAGAGTCTCATTTAAACCGTCCTGCTTCCTTTTAGAAACACTACTCCAGGTAACCAAATCGTTGTCAAAAAGGGCAGAATCTAGCCACGGTAACAAAGTGTTCGGTAAATCGTTAATATAAACATTAAAAAGAATTGGGCTCATGACATATTCACCAATAATGTAAATCTTTTGGCAATTTTCATTGAAATCGACAGAAAATTCTCTCAAAGCCGCCAGTTTGTCCAATTTTTTCCGAGCTTCACGAATGGTCACATTGCCTAACCGTAGACACCTGAGAAGGAAATGAAATCTTTTATATGACATTTCAATCCGTAAAATTTCAATGCCTTACCCACCAGTAGCCCATAAATCTTGCATATTTCTATGTGACGATTTATGCAAGCCGCACAGGTATAAAAGCCTAAAAAGGGCTCTAATTTCGCCCTCATTTGTCGTTTTATCATCCCGATAGCTGGTGTAATTTACTGATATTTTTTCAGTATAAATATTTGTACACTCAGCAATAGATCGTATCACTTTTGCATTGAAAAGCAATTCCCCAACTTTCTAGAGCCTCCGTTATATTGCCTGCAGTTCTCTTTAATCCTAGTAAATGAGTTATTATATTTTGAGAAGACTTATTATTTTTTGATTTGGTTTTCATTTCTGTCAAACGTATTTTTGCTAATAAAAATACTTTTTACTAAATCAGGATTTCAGTCGTCTTCATCATTCTTCTCAAATTCGCTTTCGTTGTCTTAAGTTCTTCTTCAGATTCATTTTCACTATCCTGATCAATTTGTTCTTCAGAAAACTCAAATTCATCTAATAGAGTTTACAAACGCTCCATCTCTTTTTCATATTCGGTAAATTTGTGTTTGTAAGCCATTATCTATTAAATAATCTAACAGACCAATAACGTAAATACTAAAGAGCACGAAGCTAAATCAGTTAAATTGCTCTTAATAAAAAATGTCGAAGCAATGACGGTCGAACGGGGTGACTGAGTCACCTCGTTCTCTCATGGACTCCCAGAAAAGATTGCTTTTCTCGCAGGAAAAAACAAAGTAAAAATAACAATACACATTCCAAGGGCATTGTCAAACAGGAGGATTCTATGAAGGATGATTCGTTAACAGGAAATATTTCTAGTCAGGATTGTTGATTTTCGACGCATGAAATGACTCTGTGCCCCACGCGATTTCTCGCCGCTCCTTACATACGCAGCTACCCCCCGCTGCAGCTGGAGAGTGTCAGATATTTATTACATCAATTCCAAAATTATATACAAATTTCTAGCTTAGCAAACTGGTTGTGGGGAGGAATGTTCATCAAATGCTATTCGTTTTCTGACTCAGAGTGGAACACCTGAGCAGGTTATTCAACATAGCCCACATTTATGTCTTGTTCATTTTTCCGGAAGCCCTGAAAAGACGGCTCATGTTAGTAGCGTCATCTCCTTTTATATTGTTCAGTGAATTCTTGGAAATTCAAGATATAGCTCTAAATATATTAAAATTTTAATTTCTAAACGTTTAAGAAATTCCTATTGTTTAAAGAAAGTATTCGGTTCCACGTTTAGAGTAAATTCATTATTTGAATTGGTCTTATCTTAGGTCTTTCTAAAATGATCTTATTTTAGGTTTTATTAAAACGATTTTTACACCAAGTATTGGCATATGGCATGATTTGTGTAAAAGGTGCAGGAATATTAAAAATAAATATCTGAGATATATATGTTTACGTTGTTTATTTGCCTATCATACTACAGCTCTACAGCTCTTAGAATATTAAATTGTTTTATCAAACTGAAACTTTGTTAAGTGATACCCGATATATTTGGTTACAATACAATGATCTAGATTAATAAGAATCCGAAAAACATGTTTATCATTCTAACATGATACACTTAATTTTCTACACATGATACACTTAATTTTCTACACATGATACACTTAATTTTCTACACATGATACACTTAATTTTCTACACATGATACACTTAATTTTTTCACTTAATTTTCTACACATATTCATTTAACATAAGACCTAACTGCAATAATGAGAAGACGTAAAGAAATTCCTTTTTATAAATGGCAATAATTGGGAAACAGTTTGAAAACTAAAGGCGTTCTAAAAGTTATCGCAAAATACTTTGAACAAGTTAAGCTATCCACTTTCAAAACGGAAAGATATTCTTTTAGATTCTGAGCTCTGTCATCAGATGATCACTGTTTCTGTTATCGCATTGTGCCAGTTTTTTAACATGACAATTTTTTTCCTTAGGAAAAATTATTTTAACAGTCTATCAAGGAACAGAAGCTATGAAAACTGAAGAATTATTTTGAAGTTTTCATTCCGTACTTTTTATCATGAAGTCTAACAGATCAGGAGCTGCAAAATTGTTTATATTGATAAAATAATAAATTTATGAAAGTTATACCGCATTCTTTAAATTTTATAAAAGTACTGACTTGAAAATGTGAATCTCAATGAAATTAAAGCGCTTTAGCAAAATAATTGGTTAAAATGAATGTGTATGACAGGATAACTACACAAGAGAACGCTTTAAATGATGACAGTCAAATGCGGAGTGAAATTATTCTTTATTTAGAAAAAAATAAATATTTTTCTACGAAACTGATACGCGTAATTTTGAAAAGTTTCTTTTTAATAATGTTTGCATTTTGGGTGAATTTCAAATTGTAATAAGAAAAAAAATATTGCCTTTGAAAATCCTTTCATACATTTGTGTAGGTTATGAAGCAAAATGATAATTTGCAACGAAAAAGCACTTCTTTTCTAAGAGCCAGGTATTGACCGATTTTCTGCATCAAAACACATTTAGGTATAATCTAATTAGTATGAGAATATAATATTTCGAAATCTGAAAGAATATCCCGAAGCAAAATCTTAAGAAAGAAATGTTAACACTATCGCTTTGAATCATTTCAACTGAGGATCCTTTTTGTTTAGCTTTTCACTGAAATTTTTTCAAGGATTTTTTTTACGACATATTAGGATATTACGTCTTATTAAATAACTGTGGATCTTTCTTAAAAAATTACATCCATTCATTACTCTTTATGTAAAGTGTTTTGTGAAGCTGCATGCAGAAGCACTTTGAAAATTGATTTATCGAGTTCTACTTAGTATTTTTTTTACTACACAGATTTTAACTTTTTCCTATTTTTAGGAGTATCATTTTAATTCTAGGCCTACTTTCATCTACTGCGGTTTTGCTTTCAAGCAGCTTTGGCAGATTTTCGAATAAAGAATATGTACCAACAAGAAGAATTTCTGTTATTCTTCCATATTCCTTTGACTCTACGTTAATCTATCCCATGCCTATGATAACACCTGTTGGCGTATTAATGTAGAAACTAATTTTTACAAATCACAAGTTTATTTGAAATAGACTACTTTAGCAGATTTACTACAATGTTTTAATAGATGTGTACAGAAATAAAAACTGAATACACAACATAGGGAACTAACAGAACGTTTTGAGTTTTGTTGCTATTCTGAAAACGTCGATATTCATATTGAAAAGATATGTCCAAAATTATTTTCATGCTGGCTTTTACTGAGTTTCACATTACATTCATTGAATCCTGATTCAACATTTAAAAAACTGCTTTAAGATCTTATTCTGACACTAAATACTTACCCTTATCTGCTAATGAAGGCAACCTGGAGATATTAACTATATACCTGAAATCCATATTAGGTAGGAGGAGTTAGACGTGTCTATTTAAATCTCAGCTTAGTAAGGTCGGGGCTACATACACTAGGATGAAACCTTGGCAGCCTCAACCGCTGTGCACAATGGTGGGCTCTCACATTTCCACCAGAAAAGAAACGTGGGGAGAAAAACCTCTTAGTCTGCCTGCCAGAAGTGGCTATTACTAGAAATCCGGATTTCCACTTCAGCGTTAACGCCATCTTAGTACTGACATCAACATGCACAGTAAACAAGCGTTTATCCAAAGCGTTTAAAAGAGGGTGCGCAGCATTTGTATTTAGTCATCAGCCTTCTTATGCTGGAATAGCTAGACATGTGCCATTGGCCATGTTTGCTATATATATCCTGCATAGAAAGAGTACAAACTCATAGTATGACTCAGCTGCTGACACTCGTAGCACCTCTTGATTTCCAGGTATTCCCGAATGGTGTGTCTGTATCAGCCTAAATAAGTCTTCTTAATTCTAACTGCTGCAGAGAAGCTTGTTAGGTCTCCTTCCTTTGTGAGCCGCTGTGGCTGCTCTGGCAATTCCTTTGGATGTGGTCTCAATTGCGACGTCATGCACCATGCATAGAGGTCGTCTCCTTGCTGGTCTTGTAAATTCCACAGAGACTTCTGCTTTCTGTATCGCTCCAAAAGTTTTGTAACAGCCTCTGTTGTTCTTCAGATCACCTCGAAACCCTGCGTTTATTCATCTTAGAGATGCCTTCTTCTGGTACTTTCAGTTGTAAAACTGGCACTCTGTTTCTTTATTTTTGCTGGAGATCAGTGAATGTGAAGTTCTCTTTAGGCTGTATAATTAGTCTGCTTTTTTACGCTCCGCAAGAAATCAGCAAAAGCATTTTGCATTTTGCTTTGGCTGCAGTTCCACACGTACAACTTATCAACTGAAATCTCTCTCTCTCTTTCAGTATTTACTGCAAATTCTACAACCAGTGAAAGTTCAATATATTCAGGGTATCGCAGCTCTAAGATCTTAAAGGCGTCAAGGACTTTGCTAATATATATTTCTTGATGTCTTCCGGGAACAAATTGCTTTTGGCCCTTCCACTTCTGATGATCATGTCACTCCTCGTGGGGCGCTAATAAATTTTCTTTGTATGATAGCGACTTAGATTTCAAGAGTGAATAAACAATGAAGAAGCTGATCATAATCGACTAGTCCATATCAGTCGTGTTGCACTACGTGTTGTAGAGTTAAAACTAGTGTCAAATTAAATTGTCTTCCGAGTGTGCGTTGTGTGATCTAGTGGAATTGTGAAGAATTATAACCCAAAATTGCATGTATAGGTCATAGAGGGCTATTACGGAGCAGATTATTCACTAAAAGACTTATAACATAAAATAGATATACTAGACACACAAAAATTTAGAAAAACTGATAACTATGATGGCAAATACTACAACAATTATTATCACAATAATTGTGCACAAGCTGTTTGAAAACACAAATGACAAAACATGACAATGCGTTCTGGGTACTTACAAAATAGTGATAAAATTTAAGAATGATAAATTATTATTACGTCTTTAATCAGTGTTCAAAACCCTCAGAAACTAATTAAAATGAATTAAAACAAATTAAAGTTAACCTAAGGAACTACGGAGAAGTACCAGGTGGTGAGAATTACAAGAGTTATTTGAAGGGGATGCGGTGTTAGAATTCGAGGTATAAGGGAAAAGAAATGTTAATCAAAGTCAATTAATTCCTATTTAAGGCAGGGGAGGAGAGAAAAGTTGATTAGCGTGGTGAAGAAGAAGCATTAGTACTAGAGAAGGCGAATGGGCGTTATTCGGAGGGCTAAATGAACAACGGAACAGGATATTAGAGAAATTAGTTATTAGTTATATTCAATTACAGACCTACTTAAACTGAGGATGGGAGAGGGGAAAGACAGAGAGATGTTCCAAAAGATGCAGATTTACAAAAAGAGTGGAATGCAAGTAGTTTGAAGAGGCTACGTTAGTTAGGATAAGAGAGGAATAAAATGTGAATTAAACTCAATTAAAAACTAATGACTGGAAGATGATTAACTAGGTTGGTGGCAAAAGATGCGCTTTTACATGAGAAGAAATACGAAGTTGTTTGGCGAGGCTACTTTAAATCGGGGCTGAAAAATTTGAGAAATAAGATGTTAATTAAGTTCAATTAATGGATTAAAAAAGAAGGGATGTCCCTGTAGGTAGTTAACGTTATGTAGGTATTTAAAGATAGGTATTTGCTAGCAGAGTGTTAAAAATTAAGTTAGACGACTACAACATTAGACCGAAAAGGATAAATGAGAGAAACAAACTGATATCAAAACCAATTAAACTCAATTAAAAAGCGAATTTCAGAGGTTCTAATAAATATATCGGAGTTACATGGATATGTAGAAGAACGTTCAGGCTATCTGGGATTAATGCATGGGGCTCTAGGAAAAATTAAAAAGCATAAAATGGGTTTCAAAGCCTGGAGACCTACATAATTTCTCTCTAAAAGAATATATATAAAGTTGAACATAAAAAGCGATGGCTGCTGTCGTGGTTGTTATCATTAGCGATGCAATGGCGGACAGCAGTAAACTCTGGAGATGACATTATTCATTTTTAAAATATTATGTTACTGCCATAAGCTAAGGAGTGAACTAACTAAATAAGAGTTAATTAAAGTGATACCGCTTAGAATGCGTACCTTGGAGGACGTATTGTCACTGATATGAGATAATTGTTTATCGAAGAATTTCTCTCTTTAAAAATAAAGATGAATTTCAGAACTTAGAATTTTCAGACAAGCACGCAGCAGTAAAGTGACAACACCTGTTTCCGAGCGGTGAACTGCTACATCGAATTAGGGGGAAATTACGGCAATACATTACGAAGCAAAAATATCCAGAAATTACACAAAAACAATTGTTCAGACATAAATCGCAGATCTATAGGTACTATCGATCATTGCGCATACAAAGATATATAATTTTTCTAAAACACTACAGAATTTCCAGCCTTATTAGAGACTTCCTGGGAAGCATCAAAAAGCATGTCAGACACTTGTCTCACGCGTAGCAGGTCTCTAAAATTCTACATACAGGTCAACAGATGAGACATCTAAGAGTTGACGGGAGACGGAGACACTAGCATTCTACCAAGAGGTTACGTGGTATTGCCTCGCGTCTCAGGATACTTAGCATTACGTACTTCATTAAAACAAAGCACGTACTTCATTAAAACAAAGCTGTAAGAAAAACATTTACTTATTACGTAAAAGATGCCAAATTTTTATTCGTTTAAGAAATTTCTTGAATTTAAACATAAACATACGGACTGGAAACTTGTAAGGTTTTAGTTAAACTAACCAAGTTTATTTTAATTTAAATCTTTTCTATCTCCTCTCTGCTTCAACTTCCTGTCAGAAGAAGCGCGCGTTTTTAGCTTATGCTAATTTTTGAAGTTCAGCCAAGCACTATTTAAGACAGAGGTAGAAACCTCTCGGTGTGTGAGAGCTTTGCCTCAGATCACGGTCACGCTGCTCAACGTTTGCCTGACCAGCTAGCAGTTTAAATTTATAAGCCATAGTGCTTACTACGTGATTGCATTGTAAAATAAATTAAAGTGCGGTAGTATTTAGTATACCTTGCTACGCACCCTTTTCGGTAGAGGCCAACTTCCGCGAATTGCTCTGCGAAGCAAAGTTTAATTTAAGTTCTATTTTAATTCATTTAAATTTATTTGATTGTTAAGTTTGACCAAAGTGTGGTCTGTTACGTTCTGTATCTCTCCCGAATTGGGAGGTTTGTATTTAATAGTGATTGAATAAAAGAGGATTTCAAATCCCTTCACGTGCAGTTATTCTCCAGCCCAGCAGTTACATCAGAACATAGCGTACCTTCCGCTCCCTGTTCCAGTTCAGGACTTAGAACGTAAGGATAAGAACCCTTTACAGACAGGACTTAGAACGTAAGGATAAGAACCCTTTACAGAATTACCATGTTCTCAAAGAATACACACAGAATGCTAAGTCCTGATAAACTTAACCACCTTTGCGCTGCTTGATACCTTGTGGGTTCATGTCATTTTCTACTAAGTAAAGTATGTCCTAAATTATGACCGATTCTTTGGAGAAGGTACCATTTAGTGAAAAAAAATATTTTTGTATATGTGAGCGTCTTAAACACATAGAATTCATCAAGTTCTCCTATGGATGCAAGAGTGTATAAATAGATAAACAATACTGAAAAATCATGTAAAAAATGAAAAGGAACAATATTTTAAGTTTCCGGTCTTCATAAGCTCTCATTACATTTAATCTACTGCATTTCTGTAACCTCCGAAGAGCTTGCTAATTTAATGTATGCAAATCCTTTCATTGAGGAGTATGTAACAGACAGCTCTTTTAAAACAGCTGTTTTTTTAAATAATACCCAAATAAATAAATTATTTTTGACACTATGACATTTCTAACTTTTGTTACCATATTATTTCAGTTTGAAATTTGGGAAGAAGTGACGAAGAATTATTGCTTCCATTAAAGCAAATGTAGTAAGATGTAAAAAGAAAAACCTTTTCGCTACTTTGACAGGTTTAATAAGCTCTGAATCGAATTGGACTGTGACATAACCTCCGGCTATGAATTGTACACGTTTAGCAAAAAAATTTTGAAGTCTTTAATATTTATTGAAATCTAAGAATTTTAATTAAAAATGTTAATTTAAATCCTTATCTTATACTGCTCTTATTTTTTGCCTGAAACTATGACGCTGTAAGTTAGCTCTCTCTGCCTCTTAACGATTGAATTAATGATTTTTGTGCTATGCTGTTTCTTGAAATTTAAGGAATTTTAGTGGGGAAGGACTTCAAATAACCAAACTAACTGCAATCGTAGATAATTCGGTAATTCTTTCATATGTACTTACTCCAATACAAGTAAATAAATTTAAATTTAGTTTACTAGACATATAAATTTAGTTTACTAGAGACAAGTTACATATAAATTTAGTTTATTATAGATAAAAATGTTCGAAAGATAACCCTGTGCAACAAAATGAAGAATCTGCAATATGTGTACTTCATATGACACTTGGTATGGTAGGAGTAATACTAATATACAATTCAGATTGTTTCAACTCTGCAAAAGCGAGCTTTTCTTCTAAAGACTTACGAGTGATTTTAAACTACGAAAATTCCCAAGAGATATCTGCTAAGGAAAGATTGCCATTACGTAAATTTTTCTTAGGCGGATCATATCTGCTTCGCTGATGGAACAAAATACAAATTTATCATGGAAGAGAATTAATTCTAGTTGAGCAGAATAAAACTAAATTAGGACTCGATCCGAAGCTTACTGAATATTAAATAGCTCTACATACCATAATACTGACCTAGCGAATCTTCGTTTTAACCTTTGAGAAATAATTTATTTATAATTATATAAAATAAAAAGATAAAGGTTACGAGGGTAATCGTTAAAGGATAATCTTTACGAGGTGTGTTTTGATAAATGCTTTTGAAGGTTACTGCATGCTTGAAAAATTTGAAGATAAAGAAGTGGCACGCAATTATCTGGTTTACCTCGTTTTTTCTGCAAATAATGGTATGCTTTTTAAAGAAATGGTTTCTTTTTGTTTGAGATGATGTTAATCTTTAACTGTTCGATTCTACTGTGAAATCTTTCAGGACTCATTAAGACGCTTCGTATGAAAGAAGCATCATTAACTGATTACCATTTAGTTCCTTAAATCAAAAGACATGATGCAGAACTTCAACCTTGTAGTTTCTCTTCCGCTGTATTTGATCAGTCCTTAATCATCAACGACTGCTATGAGTCATTTTCTAAGACTAAGCTATCATCTCGCATTAAATTTATTTACTTTTTCTTAGACGAGTAAGGATAAAAGGATATTTAATACTTTTTGCGTTTTTAGTCTGCCGTTATGGCTGATTCAATTAAAGTTTTAATCCGGAAAGATATTATGTAAGATATACATAATTTCTAATTTAATGTTCGTTTAATTTGATGCCATTGGCTTAGGAAATTATCTCATCCTAAATAACGATGTGCACTGAAGCACTATAAATCTAACTTCTTATAAAAATGGTTGATTCAGATGGAAAATGTTTCTTTGCGAAGAAAAGAAATTTTATTTTTAGGTATTCTTGTGAAGAAACATATTCGCTTTATTAAAGACGCATCGATACGGAACGTCATCTTAAAAGTAAAAAAAAAAATAATGTTAAAATAATTGCGTTTATGATTACCTAAACTGGAAGAGTTGAGACGAATAGTCGCATCTTTTATTTATTCTATCACCAAGCCTTTTATGTTATTTCTTTATTTTTATATTTATATTTCTTTATTCGTTTCATATTCTTTTCCTCATATTTACCAATACTGTTACTTTCCATCAAGAGCTTACTTAAATACCATAGATAATGGAAAAATTATATAAATATATGTGAAATAAGTAGGAACAAAACAACCTTATACTCTCCTTTAGCAAGCAGAAGGTGCCAGTGTTCATCGTACGTATAGATGAAACTGATATGCACTGACAACTTTGACTTCTGATGTAGGACAAAACACAGTTTGCTTGTCATTTTTTATATTATGCTGATAACATATAACTAAAGAAAGCGTATGAGGAAATATACAATTCATGTAGAATACTTTTGTTAGATTAACTGGAATTACCGTAGAATCTATCAATCGTTATTTGCATTTTCGTTTAAAAAAAGCTACATTAATTATTTCAACACGTATTAGATTCGTTTAATACACCTCTTATATCGATATGTGAGAAAACTTCTGGATCCTGAAATACCAACATTTCAAAAATCTCGATATTTAAAAATTCAGGATTTGCTTATTAACGTTTTTACTGATGCTTCTCGACCGCCAAATTTGCTGGTTATCATAAATTAAGGAAAAAGCACAAAAATCATGATTACTGAAAAAGTTATATGTAGAATTTTATGAAACTTACCCACAATATACAACACATGGTAAGACATCAAATAACATAAAAAGAAACTACCGGACAATTATGGTAGTATAGAAATTAGCACATATATAAAATGAACAAATCGAAGGTGTCAGTTTGCTATAGGAAAGGCACCTTCAATATGGAATATAATCGCCTCTAGAAGCAATACAGCGCATACGGTGATCTGTGATGCTTTTAATTATGCGGCCTATCAGTTCCACAGTTCCATACAAAGCGGGGGCATTTGCTGCTGCAAAGCAGTTGCAAATGCGACAAGGGTCTGAGGAGGCGGATTGAGAGCAGCTAGATGTCTCTCTAAAGCATCCCAAACGTGCTCGATAGGGTTCAAGTCCGGGGATCGAGCTGGCTACTCCCTGTCCATAATTGGTTCAATAATCATCTACGATGCGAGCCCTGTGTGGTCTTCCATTGTCGTCCTGTCACAGGAAATCACCTCCCATTGCCCCAGCCTATGAGCGCTCATAAGCATCAAGGATGTCATCTCTATAAACCTGAATATTCACGGTCCGTAAAGAGAACAGCCCTCCATTGATCAGGCGTCCAGTGGACATGCTGTCGTGCCCACTGCAAACAGTCCCTCCTGTGGCGTGACGTGAGCGACACGCAAATGGCTGGTCGCCTCGCATACAGACCACCTTTGTGAAGCCTTATACGTTGACACCAACTTTTCGGTGGCTGAAGCAAGGGAGAATCTAAGAAGAGTCGGAGCAGCGGTTCTATTCTTGCGTGCACATAATGTCAAATATTGGTCATCAGCCCTCGTCGTAGCAGTTGACCGTCTTTGGGAGAACCTCCTAGATGGGGAATCTGTTTTCAGTTTGCGCCAAGAATAATTCATTTGGGGAACTTTTTAAGTTATAGCAACCTATTTTCGTTTCCTTTTTTTCATTGTACACGATCAAAGAAAAAGTTATTTGTTCATATTACAATTTCCCTGTTTGTGTAACGGTAGGGAAGCCGTCTGCAGTAAGCTTATTGGGATCAGGTTAAATCCCCAGGAAGACACAGTCTTTGTGTCATATGTACACTTCAACATCACTTGAGTTTTGATAGTAGGAAAAGAAGAATGGGAGACCCTTTTACTATCCCTTGGGAGATTCTCTTTCAAATTTTGCAGAAAATGGGCAATTTATGCTCTAGTCAGGTGCTACATACCTAAACTAAAGATGAGTGTAAACCGGACCTCTTAGGCCCGATAAGTTTCGTGGATTTCATCTGCCTACAATTTTTGTTGACAAGAGTTAGAAACAAAATTTAAGTTTGCAAGCATATCATTTTCAGTGAAATCATGTGTTCCTATAAACGCTTTCTTCCATAATATTTTTAATGAGCTTGTATAATGGTGCCCACATGTACTGTGTAAATTTTGCTTTCTTTATTTGTGTTAGAGTATATTTATTCCTTCACTTTTACTTCTGATGTATGTATACAATGTGTAGTCCTCAGTGATATAATTTATTCGAATATTTTGTACATTTCTACGCTGTTTAATGAATGTTTGTTTATGAGCTATAGTATTTCTGGCATGTAGTATTTTATCGTGATTATGCTACAATGTAATTAGAATTTACGAGCTATTGTACATAATCAAAGTATAAGATGGTCAAAGATAAACCAAACCCATTTCAAGTGAAAAACGCATGAACACAAGTTTATATGTTATAAGTAGACGTAAGGTTATATGATATAAGCAGGTTATATGATAAAGGAAAAGTATATTTACATTATTTCCTCCACCGCTGCAGATACTGCTGAAAATGTTGACCATCATGATCCAGAATCACATTTGTTCGATGAATGACGTTCAGCACAACAGTAACTTATCCAGTTGGATCTAGTGCTGACGTTGCATACATTAGAGGACGTTGCGTACATTAGAGTGCGCAAAAAATTCATAGATTGTTTCAGTAAATCTTGCCCTTCAGTTTGACACACGAACAGAAAAAAATCTGGACAGATTAGATGACGTGGAGAACATTGATCCTTCGAGACAATACTTTCAAGCGTAAAAACTGATTGTACTTCTTCCACAGACACGTGTACTGTGTACGCTGTCGCCCCGTCCTGCGTCGAATGTACTAACATTCTTTGGTTTCCCGTCTACCATATTCGGTTCGTTTTATTTTTGGCCATTTTGCATGGCGTCTTTTAACAGTTCATGTGTTTTCTTTTTTGCTTTGAATTTGGTTTATCTTCGTCCACCCTGTAGTAGCCATTGGAAAACGTTTTGCTGCAGTATCCTGTGCATTTTTATAATATATAATTATCTTTAAACAATAATAATTTAGGGATTCGTCACATCATAAATTTTGCTCCACTCAGTACGCATAATGTTCATTTCTGTGAATCAAAAAGCGTGAACTTGGGGCATTACGTATATAACTGTTTTTGCGTCTACCAACTTTATTTATTATTTGTGGATTTCTCTGAAGTCTCACTGTAAGGCGCATCCTTTATTCGTATCAGCTCTCCCTGTTTAATAAGGATATTCTATTTACTCACTCCTCACACGAGGTTTCCTTACATGGAATTTAACTGAATTTCTTTAGAATAGCAACGGCAATCTAGAAAATAATCTCCTGTATCCATGCAATAAAATAATCCCTGCAAAGCGTCGGCTCCAACGTGAACTCTCTTAGTATTAAATTTAGCAGATGCATTCAGTCAGTTACTAATTCTTAATTAGTACAGCAGCTAACAGATACTGGGATTAAGAGCTGTAAACATATCTAAACACAGGTAACCTTCGTTATTTAAATATAACCTAATACTCATTTTGATCAAACTCATTAGAAAAATGGAAAGGGCAGAAAATTGTTAGTATAAATTACCTTTTTTCTGACAAAAAGCTTACGAATTAATTAATAATGAGTAAAAAATGAGTACTGTTCATTGGGCAATTACTGAATTAACAACTTATTTTCGAAGAAGAATTTATCTATATTTAAATTAACAAAATAATAATAATATTCATTTTAATCAACATATGATTCACAATGCAAAATAATAAAAACAAATGACATTAAAAAAGTACCTTAAAGAAATAATGGCAAGTTATAGCGATAGTCTAAAATTATACCTACCTACTTGTGCATAAAATGAAAAATATTCCTTATGTAAATATATAACAGATTTTCTAACTCATTGTCTGCAGTTATGCGTAACTGCATTAAAAATGATTGCATTTAATATGCAGTGCGTTCCATTATCTGCTTGTTATATATTTGATTTTATTATTTTCTAATCTCGCGTAAAAAAAACATATTTCTACACACAAAATTAAAAGCCGGCATCAGTCGCGCATATTTAAAATAGCCACCCGAACAATGCTTTCTACTTAATTACTTCGTTTCCATTAAAAAAAATTAAGACAGACACTTGCATCTTCATCTTTATCATAGAGCGGAGGGGAAAAAAAGGAGCGTCCACTGTCACATCGGGGCATTAACTTCAATGTCGCTCTTTCACCAGAGCTTAATTACGTCACTTCCGGCTCTTCGCCTCCTTCCTTTTTTATTATTTATTAGCCCAGCCGCGATCGTTCCTTCGGAATGACGAGTTAATTACCTCATTTCAGTAGGGCGTTGTTATTAAAAATGAGGAACAGACTGCATAGGATCACCTTTCTCATTCTCAGTGCTCCACTATCTCCTATGTCATTTCTATGCACGAGAGAGTGAGAGTAAGACTCAAAGCCACAGCAATGAAAAGGTGGTAATTGATAGATTGTTTTCAGCTAAAAGTGCAGAATTTTGTTTTAAAAAATACAAGCTTTGTATACAGCCCCTGATGGAAGATAAGTGTGATGACACACAGTTAGCTCTAACTGAAAAATAAGCATGTCAAAGTAAAATTTTAAATTAGGAAAAAAATCAGTTTTAAATTGGCGTAAATTTTAAATCTAACTCTACAGTTTCCAGAGAGTTCATACATAAGTCTCTTTCCTTCAAGAACAAAAGAAAACAAATTGTAAAGCTAATGGTTGGAGTGGACCATTTGATTACTAGAGAAACAAGGAGAAAGTTACCTACTCTATGAAAAATTTTAGAAATTAGCGATAGGTTTATTATGAAGCGTATAATTTCAAACAGATGACAGAGAAGTCTAACAGATGTGCTTTTAAGAATCTGTAGAGAAAGCAGGAACGATAGCAATTTAAAAAGAAATCAGTGGACGGAACGGAGGGGGAATGTGTAGCGCCATCTTCTGAAGAAAATAGTAAAAAACGGTGAAATTGGTGAAAGATATTAAAATTCAGAAAGCATTGGAAAGAGTTTTATGAACTTGAAAGCCTTTATGAAAGCCCAGTTAATTGACTGAAGGAGATTTGTAAACAGTTTTCGCAGAACCAAAATCAAAATTATAATGCAGTGTCCAGTTACGATTAGCTACAAAATATTTGTTAATTTTCGATTTTCAAATGTAGAATTAGTATTCCTCAAAGTGAAACTATCTTCTTCGAGGAAATTAATGTGCTGAACTAAACATACCTTAAAGCAGGGCTGGGGATGTTAAAAGTTTCTGTCACTAATGATCATTTATTTAAAATTTGTGCATATTTAAATTTGCTTGAAGCATGAGTTCAAATCAGGTGGTTCTTGAAATATTGGGAAAAAATACTATTAGTAATTTTCATGACAATTCATAATAAATTAATCAAACTTTTGCACCGAGAAATTAACTAGAACCTTGCAGATTCACATTCTTCACATAAAATATGTATAAAATAAATAGATGTAACACTAGATTCTTACGGTTCGTAATGGATTGGATGCACACGGAACTGATGATAGCTTGACTGGAACTTTTTACTCAACGTGCGTAACTATTCTCAGTAAGATAAGAGCACAATCACTGATTGCTACTTCAATCAACTGAATATGTTGAACACAAGGCAATAGAAAATAGCCTCAAATGCGTAAGCTTGCACAGCGAACTCTCAATAATCTGAACTAAACATACACAGAGAACTCTCAGTTCTCTTAGCTAAACTATGAACTCAACTCTGAACTGAAAACTGATGCTCTTTCCGGGCTTAGAAAGGTTGCTCTATTCCGAAGAGAAATTTACATTATCTTTAGTTTCTCGAAATCGGTGGAAGACAGTTACAGTTACACAATTACACAGTTCCAGACAGTTACACAGTTGCAGTTATATAGAGCCAGATAAAATTACAGTTACACAGGGATCGGACGGAAATGTCGCCAAGTTTGGCAACATTTGGAAATTTCTTGCCAAATTTGATGGAAAACATTAGTCGCCAAAATTATCACCATCTTGGTGCTGTCTCGCCGATGAGATAGCCGTTGACAATGTTTAATGGACTTACACGTATAACCCTGCTTTTACAACCATGCTTTGCACTCAGAGGCCTTTCAGGTGATATTACACAACAGATACTACAATTTACATAAAATTTTACAAACATAATTTAAATATTCACAAAATTCCTGAAAATATTATTTTCTTCCGGTTACGTCTGTAACATTGCACCCTTCCCATCATACCTGTGGTTTCGAATCGTGAACCCTGTGGAAAGGTGTCAGTGATCATGCGGCTAAATATTTGAGGGAAGCCATCTCCTATGAATTTTGAATAAGCAAGTGTCTTGTCACTGGTTTAGAGAGGGATTAAAAACTTTACTGTGTTTATATTCAAAGGTAGTACATCAATAACTAAAATCTGGCTTGCAAGGCTTCGGACAGAATCTTTCGTCCTCTTCACATGTACTGAAATCAAATTTTTTAATTGTTTTACTTCTGAGAGGTAAACGCATATTTTATAACGATAAGCTGTCTTAATATAAAATGTATACAAAAATTAAAATCTATTAAATATCTGCCCAGAATATAAATTTCACGCAAAATTTTAAATAATATGATATGATATGCATTATAGAACTGCTTTTGCATAGTAACGTTACTATATTTCTTATAACTTACGCAATGTGATTTTTAGTCTACTTACTTCTAAAAACTGTTTTCATGGCATTTCTTAAGTAGCTGTGTTCATTTAATTCAGGTAAACAAGAATGTACTGCACATACAGAACGCTTATTTTATCTATTTATTAGTATTTAATCATTAACCGACTGCTTATCAGAGCTAAAAATACTTGTTTAAAAACAGTTTTGTATATTTTAAGTGTGTTTATAAATAAAGATTAAATAAGAAATGAAAACGAAAATCGATTATCTGTCTTGTTTCAAAGATTAATATTTTTTATGTTTTTCAACGTTGATTAGGAATTTCTTCCCTTTATTCGGAGAGTAAATATCTTCTGCCTCATTTCAATATGTTTGGTCAGTCGCTTTGTTTTTAAAGACGTGAAAAATGCACATTTTGATATTTCTTACTCCATGCTAAAAATGAAGTTAAAACTCAAAAAAGGTTAAACGTTTAATTATATTTGTAAAAGTTTGATAAATATTGACAAACGTCTACAAAACTTCAATTTTCAACGATCACTTCGAAGAGATTTAGACTACTTTGCACCATGAATATGAAACTGCAGAATTTCAATATTTTTGCGCATGAAACTGATGATTAGAGTGTGCCTTTTCCCCAGACTTCTTAGTAGACATCCGACACCAAGAGCTAAAGGTGGATGGTAGAATCCATGTTAATAAAAAATAGTTTTATGTCATTAAGCTATCTTCTCACAATGGAATTAATAATCCTGTGAAAATCGCCAAAGATAGTATTTCTTTTACCTTTCGAAGAGGATAACGGTCATTACCAAGTGCAAGTTACATTTTGTGAGCAGTACGGATTTCATGGAGAATTAATGTAGTCAGTGTTTGTCACAAGATAAAATTTCAGTTGAGAATAAGTTTCATTCCTCACTAGTGACGATAAGCTAACTTACCAAATCTAAGAAATTGTTCGCGTGTTTTTCAGACTTCTCCATTCAAGATGAACTCGCTCGTTAAAAGACCAGGATTTATTCAACTGCGCTAAAACATCTTATGATTCTGTAATAAAATTCATAAAATCTTCCAGGGGTTCAAAAAGGGATCAACCCTTTCGTTCATTCGTTATTACAGCAAAGTAGCTTTTTAGTTGTACTCATGTTTGTAGTAATTTTGCGTTTTTGGACAGGCGCTGATCAGTTGTATTATATGAGCACTTCTGTAAAGTTTCTTTCTCTGTGTCCTTTAAATGGCTAAATTTAACTGCTTTTAAGAATTTGTTGCTCAAACAGAAATTAACTGATCAGAGGATGCTCAACGAATAAGAGAAAAAAGAAATCAGTTGTCACTTCAGTGCAACAAGTTTATATGCCCCCTGACATCCCCTTACACTTGATGGGAGATAAACGCTAATTGTATGCAATGGCAAATCGAAGTTAAGCTTTAAAATCTCCTCATTTTCTAAGGCGAGGAATTGTGATCTGATGAAGGCATGTCCAGTTTCAGAATGGCGTGTAACTGTTGTCTACAGTCTAATCTTTGTCTTAAAATCATCTCCAATCTGCATTTTCTAAAGGCAGCTGGTTGGTAATTGGGAACGAAAGATTTAAACAAAATAAACAGAAAGGTAGTTATCTCGATTTTGGAACCCTATCTTTCCAGTTAACACTCTTCAGCATCAATCCAGTTAACTTCACCATCAATCCAGTTAACTTCACCATCTTATCAGTTAACTGATGAATGATGTTCACTAAACTGAGTTCGATTACAAAGCAATGTTTCGAATTTAATAACAATGAAGCAATTTTCTTTAATTATTTGGACTTAGGTAGACGATTGAAAAGCACATTCGCATACAGGCAAAAACCGCACTAAATGATATATAAAAAGCATTGTATATAAGAATATTTAAACCGATATTAGATAAAAATCTAAAAATACTAAATTCATTGTGTTAGCACTGTAAGTCCGCAAACAGTCCATACAGAAAATTTGCCTTGCTTAGCTTTCCGTCTTTTTTTTTGACAAACAGTCATAAATTGTGAGGCAGTTTTACATTTCGAAACATTTTCTCAATAATTAAAACATATGTAACATATTGGTGCTACACGTTTTTGCTTCTGAATAAACAATGATCAGAATCTGTCACATCCTCCTCCTTGCATCATTAAAGAACATCCACTAATTAACGGAAACAAAGGAAAGATAATAAACGCGAAGCACATTTGTGATCCAGCTCAAGCAGAAGCTGAGTGAGGATGGAAAATCGAATTAGATCGTTAAAGGGAAAAATATAAGTAAAAATGAAACACGTTAAAATAATGGTATTCTACAGAGTTTTGGAGAAAAAGAAAATATGAAAACAGAGAAATCTTAACTGATTTGTTACCACTGGCCAAGCTTTTTACGTTTACTTACGAAATTAGTGCAAATAATCTTGCAGTACTATACAGAGAAGACTTATTTCGGGAAAGACTGATTCCTTTTCTTTTAAGTCAAGCAATAACATTTCATCTCCGAAGATCTGTAACAAGGTCTCGAATAAAGCCGTAGTTTATAAAGAAAGCATTCCGTACTTCACATAAAAATCACACAGGATTACACTTTATGTAGATGAAATGAAGAATTTAAAATTGGAGTTTATCTACTAAATATATATATAACATAAAAATTTGAATGAAAACTTCTAATTTTAATTGGCTATAACCTCTTCTATTTTTTTTTAATTTGGAGACTTCCTTTCTTTATCTTAAAAATAGCACTATACGTCTAAACTGCGTCATTCAAATTAATCATGCGATTCTATCTAACGCTTAATGCAGATACATCCTGCCCAATAAATAAATAACTTTAAACCAAAATTGAAACTGAACGTTTTGACTCCCTCTCTCGAACTGATATTTTTGTGTCCCTCCCTTCTTCCTTTGAATTGGTGCGACACTTTTCGCTTACGCTTTCCACATGTCAACACGTTTTGCGAGTAAATTCTTTGTTCATTGAATATGTGCCCTACATTTTTATGTAAGGCGCATAAGACCTGTCCGTATGTGAACCAAATATTGCGAATCCAAAATTGCTTTCCTCAATAATAAGATTACCTTGAATACGGCCATAGCTGCCTTGCCACGTTTCTTCGGTAGGAATCTATTACGCCACCACCAAGTTTCAAATCATTCATATCGTAACAAAACTTGATGAAAAATCAAAATACAATTTATTCGCTAGTATTACTAAGGACAGTTCCAAAAACACATTTACGGTCGTCGAAAAGACTACGTTAAAGACGTTGAAACAATCAACAATGTCTCAGGCTAAAACGCTGAACACAGTTAAGCACTAAGGTACAGCTCCCGACTCGGTTCGATCGCTCTCTAGCTAATCTCTGAGCTCATGGTGTCGCTTTTAATCGTGTTTTGCTCCACTTCCATCAGGTGGAATTTCTCTTGCAGCCTTTATTGCATGGCTTTTATTTCTTCTATACTCTCAAGATATACACAATCCGAGTATAGGAAGGGTATTTATACTTTCGACCTGCCTTCGAAAACATTCTTGAGAAAACCAGTAAGAATTCGTTCTGGAATATTCTAGCTCCATCTATGGCAAATGGCCGGTTTTGCCGCGAAACGACAATTTCGCGCCAAATCTAGCAACCCTGCATTTACGTGCCACTTTTTGGCAACTCTAACCCGCTTTTCGGGGGAGCTATGTTGACTTCAAACTGTATTTGACCCCAAATACATGCACTCCTTGTTTCGTATGTATCTCTTTCACGGATGTTTGACGGATGATAACAGGTTCCAGGCTCTTTCCATATCTAATAACGCCTACTATCGCTTTCTAGACTAAACCTGGACTCATCTGTAAAGAGAACAGCCCTCCTTTGATCAGGCGTCCAGTGGGCATATCGAGCCCGCTGCAAACGGTCCGTCCTATGGCGTGACGTGAGCGGCACGCAAATGGCTAGTCGCCTCGCATACAGACCACCTTCGTGAAGCCTTCTACGCACAGTTAACATTGACGCCAACCTCCTGGTGGCTGCAGGAAGGCAGGATCTAAGAATAGAAGTAGCGGTTCTACTCCTGAGTGCACATAATGTCAAATATCGGCCCTCAGCGCTCGGCGTAGCAGTTGGCCGTCCTTGGCTGAACCTCCTAGATGCCCGATCTGTGGTTTGAAATTGCCTCCAACGTCTATGAACTCCAGAAGGACTCACATTTAGCCATCTGGCCATTTTTGTTTGACTTTGTCCTGCCTCTATTTTCCCAATGGCTCTCCACCGGAGTTCTGCAGGCAAATGATGCCTGGAGGTCATTGTTACGAATTGGCTATCTCAGATTTTTGATGTCACTATTACAATGAAACATGTGGGTTAAGCATTAATTGTTATGCTCCTCGCAGATGACGTATTCCGAGTGTAGCGCCACTAATTTGCATATTGAAGTTTTACTCAGCTACTCCTACTTGGCAACATATTCAAATTTTACACGGTTTGGCTTATTTTTGAGGGAGTTATCGCCATTTTTGTGATTTTTCCTTAATTTTTGATAACCAGTGTATATTTATACACTCACGTTTGTGAAAATCGCAACACCATGAAGGACTTACGCGAGTGAGCTGAAATTTTCAGGAAATGCAAAGTAGCGCATGATATGCAAATGATTAGAATTGCAAATCCGTAGCGCATGCGTATGCTGAGCAGCGCCCTCTGAACGGCTGATGGATCCGAATAAATAGACGGCTGTAGCGAGGCGTGTATGGTTATCGGTGGTTATCTGCTAGTGGTAAACGTTAACTCAATCTGTACTTATGCCTCGTCGACGAAAGAGAGCGAGATTTGAACAACTTACAGAGTTTGAACGAGGGAGAATCATCGGCCTTCGTGAAGCTGGATTGTCGTATCGTGCAGTAGCCTCTCGTGTGCAGCGTAACAGCAGCACAGTGATGCGCGTTTGGAAGCAGTGGACGGACGAGTGTCGGACAACTCGGAAATCCGGGAGTGGACCCCGAAATGTGACGTCAGCTCGCGATGATAGACACCTGGTCCGCATGGCGCGGACGGACCGTACAGCTTCCTCTAGACAATTGGCAGCACTGTGGTCAATAGCTACAGGTGTTTCATTGTGTGCTTCATCAATTCGTAGACGTCTGCTGCAGTGTGGACTGCGCGCACGGACTCCTTTATACAGGATCCCCCTAACGCACGACCATCGCCGCCTGCGGCTACAATGGGCCAATCAGCATAGAGACTGGCGTGCTGATTGGCAGCATGTCGTGTTTTCTGACGAATCCCGCTTTAATTTGTGGTACCATGATGGCCGCATTCGTGTCAGACGCTATGCCGGTGAACGCCACCTTCCGGAGTGCATTATCGAACGCCACAGTGGACGAACACCCGGAGTTATGGTCTGGGGCGCCATAGCATATCATAGACGATCTCAATTGCTACGAATTGTGGGCAATCTGAACAGCAACCGGTATATCCGTGAAGTTCTACAGCCCGAAGCTGTTCCCTTCCTTCAAAGCTTGCCAGGCGCTGTATTTCAACAGGACAATGCCCGCCCTCATACTGCTCGGATTGTTAAATCCTTCTTTGCAGCGCAGCAGGTACAGCTTCTTCCTTGGCCTGCGTGTTCCCCGGATATGTCGCCAATTGAACATGTGTGGGATGTCATTGGTCGGCGTCTTGCTCGTGATCCTCGTCCTGTTGCGTCTGCAGACGAACTTTGGGTACGCGTACAAACGATATGGAATGCTCTTCCTCAGTCAGACATTCAAACTTTGTTTGACTCCATGCCACGTCGTGTAGCAGCACTTATTGCGGCGCGTGGTGGCCACACAAAATACTGATTCTGATCTCTTGTTCTTGTTTGTTTGCTTTGAACATTTAATCATTTATTTGTACCACTACCACTCAACTGTGTATTAAATTGCATTGAATTATGACGATTCCTTCTTGGTGTTGCAATTTTCACAAACGTGAGTGTATATACCCCAATTTTGAACAAGGTAAACATCACCACAATATTCAATGCAATTTTGAAGGAGATTGAGTTGATAAAATGTGTAAACCATTGGATTTGATGGAATCGCAGAACATGATATTTGTTTAGAATTAATTTCAAATAAAAACATTAAAGTCCATTTAAATATACAAGTAATGGTCTTCTTCTTTGGAATAAACAAAAATTATGCTTAATGCTTAGAATTCCCGGACTCCAGATGCTGGCAGTTTATTCTTGCTGTAAGAAAGGCCCGGCTGTACCAGATTTCCCGAAAGTGTTTCAACGCTCCCACAGAAATTTCATCATAAAAGCATATGCTTTCTTGACATATCTAATTTAGGCAGTTGTATATACATTGCACTGTAACAAAACATTACTTATTTGTTTACGCAAAAGGAAACCGCTCATAAGAACTGAAACTTAGAAAATTTTGATTAAGCTATTAAGCATTTCCATTGGAAGTTAACATCAGATAAAGATGAAATGTTGATATTTTTTCCTAGATAAATATGTTTCAGAATTAAAGACTGCAATACATCTACTTTCCGAACCACTGTTACATATCTCATAATTATTAGAAAATACCCATATGGGGCAGAAATGTGATTTATTTACTCTCAGTTTTTGCTTATTTAAGCTGAGATATTATAAGAATAATTCTGAAACATATTAACCACGAGGGCGTTTGATCTAAACTATTCCGCATGAATGCAGTGGATTTCTTATGCTAATTAGTCTAATATGTAGGTGTAGGTATAGGTAAAAGCGGGGGGGGCACCAGATATTTCTCAATAGGTGATCCAGGTTTTGTCCCTTCCTACTAACTTTCCCGAAAATCCCAGTTTGGAACAGAAGGTGCCCGCCTCACACTACACCGCGGGCCCTACCACTTCCAGCAGTGCATTGGGGGCTCTCCTGCATATACCGAGTGCATCCTTTATACATTATTTATCTACGAAAAGTTGCATTTATGTATGGTGTTACATAAATATTATTTCAACATGATGATACAGTTGATTTTACATGGTAGTTACAAATTTGTTGCATATTGCTAAAACATATGAGTTACTATTATTTTCACGTGTTTCTTTGATTCAGTATTTTGTGGGTTCCAGTTCTACAGTTCTTACAGTCAGCTTCCTGATGCTAACATTTCTTGCAAGGAATTTCTTTTACATATAGCATATTATATATGTGGGAAATCATAAACGCCAGTGAGATTACGTCATCTGCCGCCAGCCCAGCGCAGCGCAAAACAACGGTAACCCCAAGACTAAGAATAGTCCACGAATTGTTCATGCAATAATCAACAGTTCACAATTTTGCTTATCTTGTTGAATCTCGGGAATAAGATCAGGATTCACAAACGCTGGTGGATTCTATAACACCACTGGGACATCATCCCTCCTCGAGAACACGTCTGTTCTCTTCCACGTTTGGAACTCGTCTGCTCCACACCACCTCTGG
>KK116581.1:369124-389040 GCA_000611955.2 Stegodyphus mimosarum
TATATATATATATATATATTTAAAATTCTAAAAGTATATATAATAATAATAATTGGAATCTGAAAAAAAAATTTTTTTTTAAATTTTCTAATTCTTTAAACAAGTAATTTTATGTTAAAGAATTTGATTCCTCGAGAAGTTTTCAAAAGTACACTCACTTCCAAAAGTTAAGCACGAAGATATAAAATGCAAAAACGTCAGCAAATACTGCTTTGATTGACACAAAATTCGGCAGGAAAGTAGCATATATATTTATGCATAAAACAGAATCAATAATTATATACAGAAATGAAAACAATATTAAATTTTTGTAAGTTATCAGATAATGACATACTGCAGACCTAAACAGAATTATGTATAAAGGGAAAATAAACAGCATAAAATGAAAACAAGGACATTAATAGGGTATGTGATGCTCCCCCATCTATGGTCAAAGTTTACACCTTGTGACCATGCTTTCAATTAGGTGGTCAACCACACAGAATTAAACAATCGCCATTCTTCTTGTAGAGCAGTTCCCAGCTCAATAAGAATGGCTGGAGGAACGTGAAGATGCAGCACGGCCGACAGCATCCCAAAGATTTTCGATGGGATTAAGTTCGGGCGAATATGCTGGCCACGCCATACGAGCAATCCCTTCACTCTCCAGGTAGTCATCGAAGGTGTCAGCTCTATGGGGTCGTGCGTTATCGTCCATTGAAACAAAAGTAGGGCCAACTGCTGCAGCGTACAATCTCACAATGGGTTCTAGGAATTCATCTCGATACCGGAAGGCCGTCAAAGAACCCCGTTTAAAGATGTGCAGGTCGATGCGGTATCCTAACGAAATCCCTGCCCACACCATAATGCTTTTGCCTCGGAATGCATGATGTTCGGTGATGTTTTGGGACTGATTGCGTGTTCGTTGTTCACGCCATATCCTTATACGCTTGTCATCTGGCTCCCCCAATACAGTCCACTCATATGTAATCTTCGGCGTACCGTACCTGCAGATATCGCCTTACCAATGGACGCTGTAACCATAGATGTCACACCTGTGGAGGTAGCTCTGCGATTCCGCTTGTTGACAATAGCAATATATCGATCTTCCTCGGGGGTTGTAACCCTTGGGCGACCGGCTACGGGCTTCGGGCAACTGTGTGTGTAGTTTGGAATTGGTTCCATAAACGTGAAATTACAGAATGATGAACACCGAAGAAAAGAGCAACATCTGTGATCGACTGTCCTGCTTCAATGCGCCCCACAGCACGCCAGAGCTCAGAATCTTCCATTCGTCTTCTGAAAGTCATAGAAACACATATGTCTTGAAAACAAATTGTACGAAAGTTTTAAACACCTTCTAAGAGCACTTACAATCAACTTCTGACACCTTTCATAAAGCTGGTTTCTTATATGACTGCCGTTTTTGCATATTTCTTGACATGAAACCTCGACTGGCTGTTGCCTAACATATTTGCATACTTCCATCTACCTCTGCAGTGAATTGCATCTTCTTCAATTCTGATTGGGTTCCGGAAATTAAATTTTTTTCTCTGTGCTTAACTTTTGGAAGTGAGCGTATTAAACGCTTGGCTGCAGTATATATATGCAGGGTGATTCTAAATTGTTTTTACAAATTAAGAGTGGTGATAGTACTCATCCAGATGAGTAGTAATTACTATAGAGCAAAGGGTCCCATTGCACACTGAGAGGCAGACAAGAGGAAAGCAGTAGCGCATCGAGGAAGAACAAGGAGACTATCTTTTAAGACTATCAAGAATTAAAGAGTGGATTTCCATTCTTTTATCTAACCTCTAAGTGCGTAGGAAACTGCTGAACAGCTAAGCGAATAATCGCTTTAGTTCAGGAACAGAGATATAATTTCAAGAAGGGTTACTTACCGTTTATTGCTTAAAATAAGAATTAACACAGTCGGCCCCTTTCTCAAGGAGTACAGCAAAAGCCTCATTTGGGCTTGAACTCAAAATAATAAGAACTAAGACTTAACTAATGCTTAACTAAAAAGATATAGCCGAAACTATCAAAATTCTAAGTAGTTGGCCCCTAAATGTCGAATAAGCTAGTGAAGCTATCAAGGGCGTGAAATACGGCCAAGCGTAATAACAGCTTAGGGAGAGACGTAGCCAAAAGGCAAATGCGCGCTAGTCAGAAACTCTGAGACTCTATCTCAAGTCAGTGAAACTTCGAGTTAAATACCACGCTTATTCATTTTCAGTAAATGTGATTCTAAAAACACATTCTGTTAGGAAATTTTAATCTGAAAATAGAAGGGACAGGAAAGTAGCTTAAACTAAAGATAACTGTTAAAAACGTAGGATAAACCTTACAACCGTATGCAAATTTTTACTCATAAGCAGCAGTTTTGTCTTAGTTGGTACCGGAGAAAACGGTTTCAGCAAATCAGAGCAAATTATTTTAGTCAAAAAAGGAAATCTAATTTTTATTGCAGTGACTCTTCAGTTCCTATACTTATATTGGGAAAATGTTCTGCTCATTATCAAAAAATAAAATTATAAATAGTTTGATTAATGTACGACAGAAATTGACAGCGATATGTAATTTCAGAATTTACAGTTTTTGATTCTATTTTCAACTTTCCTCGAGAAGTGGATTAATTAAGGTAGAATAATTAAGAGAAATAAGTTCAAGTGGAGTGCAGCAAAAAATGCATATAATTAACATACCGTACAATGAAGTTATATGGTGTCCGCATCAGATTTGCTTTCTTCAAGGCTTCTAAATCTTTCTCTGTAGCTATTATTGATTTGTGTAAATATAGTGGAAGTATAATTAACTGTATTGATTAACTACGAAATGAGAGACGACAGCCATAGATCTACATGTGTGATGTTGTTAGTTTCCTCGGTTACAGCTAACTATTAACGTTAAAGTTACCTCTCGAATCCTTTCCGAAAACATTCAGGTGCGACTCCTGTATTCACTTTTTACATCCGGTTTCACCTAGTCAGTGGCACCAAATCTTTATCCCCGAAGACTATCTTTCATTGATCTAAATAAATAAAATTCTGAGGGGGCAAAATCCAAGTTGTATGGTACATGGAAGAAAGAGACTGGCCTAGTTTGTGAATTGACTATGTTGTTGCCAAAGAAATGTATGGGCATACATTGTCATGATGAATTAAAATTCTTTTTAGATTCCTTTTCAGCATTTCCTTCATATTTCTTTTCTAAGCTTCTGAAATGACTTAATTTACCTCTTGCTGGTTGCAGTACAGCCACGTTCCAAGAAATTAAGGAGCTTTAGTCATAAAATTTCTTGAAAAACATCCCAATCATAAACTCATTAAACCGTGGGGAAACGGTACAATGCATTTCAGGGATTCTTTCTTCCTTTCCAGATAATAAAAATACGCCCACATTTTATACCTTGTCCAAAAAATTGTATCTTCGTTGGCTTCAAACTCTTCAGCAGTTCATTGCAGACATCATTTGATCTATCCTTCAAAGTGGATGCTAACCCGTTAACGTCCAAATTATTTTAAAATGAGAATTTTTGAAAAATATTTTAAAATTATATTTCATATATCGTAAATAAAGTAATTATGAAGTTTTATTCACTTACCGTAATTAGCAGTTCAGATAATAGATGATCTATAAATAGATCGATAGGCGCTTCTGGTAATAAAAGAACAAATAACTGCCCTCTGATCTTATGTTTAAAAAATTGCGAATTTAGTTATAAAAATACGAATTTCTTGCAAAATTAAAAAACAACTGAATATATTTAAAGAGAAAAGAATCTTATTTTACTGATCTATAGATCGTTAGTTACATTTTTGTTGAGCTTATGAGGTTCAACTCTTTAAAGCTAAAGTTCTAGCTTCGAACCCCACGAACATTTTACAAGCGAATAAGTGTGTGAACAGAATACGTAAGACTTAAGGAGTGTTTAAAACCCTTTATTACTCAGTATATTTACAATCAGTTCCTACTTGGAACTTTACATAAAGCCGCCACTCGGGCTTGAACTTAAATACTAAGAATTTGAACTAAAACTAGCTTAACTAAAGCTCTTAAGAAATATAGCCGAAGCTATCAGAATCTAACTAGTTGGCCCCTAAATATTAACTAAATTGGCGAAGCCTAGCAAGGGCCTAAGATATGGACGAGCGTAGTAATAGCTAAGAGATATGTAGCCAGAAGGCAAACGCGCGCTGGTCAGGAAATCAGACTCTGCTGAATCTCTGCTGAAGTCGGTAAGTCACGACTTAAATAGTACTCATTCTCATTTGCATTATCTGTGTTTCTGAATTCACAATCTGGCAGGAAATTATAAGCTAAAATTAGAATAAGATAGGAAAGATACGAAACTTAAAATAACTGTTAAAAAACGTATAATAAACCTTACACGCTAATTTGCTATATTTAAGTGTGATGTAGAGGAAAACATTTCACACAAAGTGTTACATCGCATTTTGTACAAAACGTAAGAGCCCTTCCCTTAAATTTTTGAAATTAGCATCTTTTTTGGTTTTGTCTTTTGTCTATAATATGGTCTTTTCCATCCAAACGTATAAGAGTCTATCATCCTTGGTCTCAATACTATCACCGAAGGTCTTCCACTGCTTTTCTTAGAATTTATTCACAGTTTTGATGTACGCGACCGCGGTATATCTTTGGCTGTTTTTTATGCTTTTCTTTTCAGCCTTTGTTAAATTGAACATATACGTATTTGTGCCAGCCATGTCAATAAGTCTTGTAAATATTGGTCAGTACCATTTTTTGCCATGAATTGGAATAATTTGTTTTTCGAAGAGCCAGTCCTGTTGGTCGACACCACTCACATTTTTGTTATATAGGGCTATAGTTCTAGGTTTCAAAATTTGGAATTTTTTTTTAAACCTTTTTAATGCCTTGAAACTTGGGTTAGAGTCGCGATGTAAACAATGTTTGTTGCTGTTTGTACACACTTGTTATCCTTCCATTTAATTGTAGCTATTTCGTTCCTTTCGTCGAAACAGTAGTCATAAGTACAATGATTTTTCTTTTCAAACATCTTATCAGGCATTAAAGAGCAAGAAGAAGTTCTGTTGTTTCTAATTGTGCCCGTGGCTCTGAATCCTGTGTTTTTAATTCAACCAGCAGATCATAAGAATTTAAAAAATATGTCAAGAAATATGATGTGGCTATTGGGATCAATTACTAGTTGCAGCATTTTTTCCACCACTCGTGTTCCAAGCGATTCTTTCGAAGTTTCGGGAGTATTGTTAAAACTCTTCGCACCACAATATAAATAAAAATTATAACAGTAGTCCTGTCAAAACTTATAGCCATACCATATTGGTTTGTATTTAAGAAATTGTTTTGAAAAATGATTTCCGTAATATCTAATCATCATTTCATCAAGAGACAGAAATTTATCGAAAATTCCTAATTTTTGAAAATTGTGATTAATATGCGTGAATAATTTTCTTATTTTGAATATCCGGTCTTATTTTTGTATTGCTGCAAAATTATTGATTGTAAAATGGATTACAGATTGAATTTCTAAGCATTTATTTCGAAGCATGGCATTTCTTACTATCGGTACCATGAGAACTTTCTCTAACCAGTAATCGCTTTCACTACATAAAGTTTGGTAGATAGAGAAAATCACAAAAATCACTAAAACTCTTCACCTGATCAGCTGTAACTGAAAACCCTGGCTTATTCTTCCACTCTTTGGCATACCTTTCTGTTTCATTTATTATAATTTCGTAAAATTCGGGAGTTAAAAAATTCGTCAAAAATTTCAAGTGGATTCATATTTTCTAAAGTATTTTAAATGCTATCAAGATTTCCACCAGAAAAATTACTTTTTTCGTTAGCATAAGTAAGGTTATTTTTTGTCCAATTTGCTTTCAGCTCCATTTTTGATTTTTTTTCAAGCAGTTTTTTGATAATTTCAAACTAACTTGTTTTTTATTTTCATTTTCATTATTAGCGCTAGATGTAGATTGTAGATTGATTGAAAAACATAAATGATTTTGGAACTAATAATAATCCGTATTATTAGTTCCAAAATCATTTATGTTTTTCATTCAAATTGTTCGTTTACCTCCATTTCTTCCACGGTTAAATCAATTTTTACACTATCTGATAGATCCTTTAACGATGCACTAATCATTTCCCATCATCAAAGCACTCTCCGTCAGTTAACTCATCCACATCATGCGGTAAAGCAATTATATCTGTCTCAGTCTCCTAAGAAACACATATTATAATGCTGCTTCGGCTTTGTGAAACACTTTACGCCTGGACATTCTGGAAAACATTAAAAGGAAAAAAAAACAGTATTATTTACCACTAACGCCCAGCGATATATTTATAGATTATCCTGTTTAAGATAAGAATTTAATTATAAGAACAGTTATTTTTCTAATCTAGATAACGCAGAACAATTAAACAGGTATTGGTAATGTAGAACACATAAGAAAAATATAACTTACTTTGATTTTTTTCCGAATGGACATAAAATCGAAAGCTGAGCCCTGGAGCATCATTTTGCTAATTTTAAACGTTATCTGCTGGACTGAACTGGAAAACAATGTTTCAAAAGGCCTTTGGATTTGTGGCCACATTTGTAAGGAAATCAGCCAATGATAAGAAGAAGTGATTAAAAGACATTGTTCTCAGTAGGCATTCTAAACGTAGGTGATTAGATCACTGAGCGGTAACGGGTTAATTGACGAAATAATCACTTTCTGTACACTTCTTGATACTCTAATTCTTTCACCACCTTCTGTATAAACTTGTGACTACAGTCCAGTTGTACAACAAGCTCACGGGTTGGGACTCGTCTTTCTCCACGAATCAGTCCGTCCACTTAATGACGATTCGTATTAGTGATTTCAGTTGATGGTCTCTTATTTCGTTAACTCATCCATCTGTGCACATTGATCTTGTCAGTGATATTATATATAAACCTTTAGTAGTCTTCTATGGGTGTCGTTTTTTTTTTTGTCAAAAATTCAATGACGGGCCGTTGGAATTCATTAATTATCTGCAATGGAAAAAAGTTAATTTTAGAAGAACAGTTTTTCTATAAATATATAAACTTTGAATGACGTATAACAACAACATAGTTGTTCTAATTTTCGCATTAGTCTCGCAATACCCTTCTACGTATTCTTCTACCCAAGTATCTATATATAGGATTACGTGATGTCATATATTTATCCAAACGATCGTAAGTCCTGAGTATATTACATATGTGTGATCACAATGTCTGATATTATCTGAGTCTGAAATGATCAGAGACTTCTTTTTTCTCATCTTCTGAAGTTTATTTCAATAAATAGGATTTTATATTAAAATCCGTCTATTCCTATATACCGAAATATGTAAATAAGAGGAATTTTAAATAAGACTAAAAGTCTAATTTACTAGAAAATAATTATCAGTCTGACGTAGAAATACATTTCTGTTTCTCCTCGGTGAGCGTTTCCTTTGATTGAATTATTGAATTTAAAGCATAAGTCTTGCACTTCAGAGCGATAGAGACTTTTATTTGTACATGATTTAAATCATGTGTTTTTCTGTCATACCGATGAAATGCAGAAGTAAATTTACTACGAATTGAAATTTCTGACTGACAGATAGCAAGAATTGTTCAAACTTTGCACGGATGTTTGGATTTTAAAAGATCCATACCTAAATTGATATATCTGCAGAAGTCATAACATGGAAATCGAATGAAGAAGAGAAGGAAAGAAGGAACTTTAAAGATTTTGTGAGTTATCTTTAGTGATCATCACCACATACCATTAATTCAATAGTCATCTTTTCTGTTAAGCCATAAACATACATGCACTTGGATGGCCCCAGATCAATTAGATATATTTTCTAATTAAATATAATGGAGCGTTAACAACTGACAGCTGATATTTAGGTATCTGAATAATTTTTAATTGAATATTTAGTTATTTAAATCATATATGGCTGTGGTATTTAAATTTTATAGCAGTGCGAAGCGATAAAAAAGCGAACGACCATAAAAGTAATTTCGGGACCTCAATGAGACCGTTGATCCTTAGTTATGTACCAACAGATCAAATGTTTTTAAGATTTTTATCCAAATTGAGACTCTACTAGAAATTTTCGCGATCCGTAGTTTGAATACAACTGGTATACGGCATCCCAATAATACAAGGAAGAAAGTTAATCAAGAAATAGAGACGTTTTTATTCATTTATTTTCTTATTTGTTCTGCTCTTATTTATAACTCATCTTTAAAATGAGATCAAACACAGTTTCTTACGGGAATAAAAAATAAATGATATCATAAATCGTAAATTTGTAGCATAATAATAAAAATAATTCTGATGCTGCACTAAAGCAACATCCACAAATGGGAATGATATGTCTATGTCAGCAATAAAAATCAATAACTTATCCTCAGAAAACTTTATCAACAGCACGTGTGCATCGTAAAATCTAAAAGAAGGGATAGGTTTTAAAATTTACGCTAGAGAATTTTTTTTCTTATTTTTCAACAAAATGCGTGAATTTTAAAGTTAAGCTTAGAAAGAGAGAAAGCTTATAACATGTACTAGAGTCCCTTTAAGCAAAGCGATAACGACAACAGCATCAAAAAACAAATGCGTTCTTATCCCCAAGGAATTCGAGAAACAGATTGTTACATGCACGCTGTGGCGACGATGCATTTTTCATTGTTTTTAGATCGACGCCGTGCTTTGAATCGGCATCGACATCTGTTCAGGAAGGCATAACTTATGCATTCCCCGTTTGGCTATGCGCATTGCATTAAAATATTGAGCCCGCAAAAGCACTTTGATTCTGTATTTTATACATAGCGAATGGAGGAAGATGGAGTCGTGGATATTTTTCCCTGTTTTGTTTTTGCTTTATTCCCTCTTATTCGCCTTCTGTCGTGTAAATGAAGCTTGGTAGCATACAAAACGTGATGCTACGTTTTATAACAGTGCATTATCTAAGGCACAAGGTAAGAAACACGGAGTAAAACTACAGTTTGGTGTTATGCAGTGGTAAACATGTAAGGCATCATGAACAAACTTTTTAAATTATGAACGAATTTTAACATTTAATGTTTGTTAAAAATTAAGTCACATTACATGTAAATTTTTTAGACTTTTCTAACAGTTACGCTTTTACTTATATGCTTCACAGACGAAGAGTGGGGAAATTTCTGTGTACAGTTCTGCGTCGTCGAAGGCAAATGCTAGTTTCTTCTGTAGGAACTATGAAGTTATCCAACAAAAGTACCTCTCGACAATGTGCATACATATAGTAGCGGACGTACCCGATGCCAGTTAAGTTAGATTGAAATTAAATTTATCTAACAGCAGAGAGAACAATTCCGATGTAATCCTTCCCTAATAACAATGCAAAAAAATAAAGGGAGCAGTAGCAACACTTTTCGAAATAAAGCATTTTTATTTCCAACGTGCAAGACTGTTGCCCCTCGAAAAAATGAGGTCGAAAATTAGCATTTTTCCGAGTTTTTAATTAATATCTCTGATTTTAGCTATTCGTTTTTGGAATGAAATAATGAAGTGGACGTCGATATTTAGAAAAGAATTGTAGAAGGTTTGATGACGATAGCTATTGTTGTGACTGAGTTATTAGCGAATAAACACATACACAGACTTTCTTCTTTATATAGAAGAGGAAGTTTAAGTTTTTGGTCCGGCTGTCAATAGTGAGTTTTCAGTAAATAAGCACGAATTAAGAGTTCCTTTGACATGTATTTTTATAATGTCTGTCCGTGTTTCTGTATGCGGGTGACCATTTTTCGGCCGTCATTAAATTTTGGGTAAAACTGGACAACGAAAAGTGGTACTTTATTTGACTCTAACAACAATTTTTATTGAAAACTGGAAGTGATAATTTAGTTGAAGTCCATAACCTTTTCATGAAAAACTACACTAAAAAGTATTTAATAATTTTATATCAATAGGAACAACATATTAGATTTTAGCTAAAATTCATAAACTGGAAGGGATCCTTGACTTGGAGTTCTGAACAGGTAAAAAACATATTATTTATTCTTATTTCTCGAAAAAATATCTCAGAATGTAATTCTCAAGTTTTTAAATTTGTACTGTAAAACTCGTATTTGCTTACACAATGCATATAAAATCATGACTGAGAACAATATATCCGATTTTAATTACATACGGTGAAACGAAATTGGTACTTTACATGGAATTATTAACAGAGTTTCGTAGAAAAGTAGAAAGAATAACTATATAAGGTATTCTTCCGCCTTCTTTGCATTCCTTCGTAGTGTAGTGGTGAGCACGCTCGACGCGTAACCGAGAGCTGCGTGGTTCGATTCCCGGTGAAGGCATTGCTCATTTTTCACGTCTCCTGCTTCGAAATAGCTTAATAACTCTAGAAAAGTTTCATCTAAACTAATGCAGCACATATCAAGGCTATTACTGCTATATCTAAACATTATACTAAGTACTAGATATATGTATTTATATCGAGCATAGAAGATAGTGGATTTTCTAACAATGTTTTATTTGAAGAACTTCAAAATTCTTGTAATGTTACCAAAAAAATGCATTTGTTATTCTCTTGCACTGTTGATGACAACGAGACCCAATAGCAAATAGGAAGTTCAATTGCATCTATTGCTTTACTTCTTACTGATCTTGGAACGTTTGATAGCCACAGCTTGATAGCAACGTTTGATAGATCCGGAACGTTTGATATACAGCTGAATTTGAGAAACTAACGGACATTGTTTATTGATACTTAAATATCGCGCGGATAACATGCAGATCTAAATGAATTTAGATTTGTTTATAGTATGGAATAACAGAGAAAAAAATTAAATTATAAGACTCATTTCATAGTATTTATTTTAAATACGTGGTAAAAGTCAAACAGTCTTTATTTATCTATAAAAATAACTGTTAAAATCTAATTGTATTCTTCAGAACGTGCACTAAGAATGAAAGTAGGGTAAAGTTTCTGCTTGCTCTTACAGCAGGTACTTTATCCCGTTCCTCTGACTTTTGTCTTTCATTTAACTGAAAAACACATATTATTTATGGGATGATGCATTTTAAAACCTTGACGAAGTAGAAATTCCAAAAGATAATCATAGTTGGTAACAGTTTTGTATTTCTTCCAATAGTATACAGAGTAAAATTGAGTGAATTGAGTTAATATCGAAGAAAATGTTGTACGCGTCAGATATCAGGAAAATTAAACTTGAACCTGTAAGATGAAAATTCTGCTCACCAATACATGTATTAACTACACATCAAGCTGAATAGAGTAAAAAGAGACATAGAACAATATGTATCTGAGATAGTGAGTCAGCTCGTATTGTTAATTGTAACAGCGAAATCGGTGAGAGATTAAATTAGAGCTTTTTCCATAAGAATCTAAGTATTACGAAAAATTCTTTTCTCTCCTAACCTGGGCTTAAATTTGATCAATGGAAGGCATAGCAGATTTTAAATTAAACTCTTATTTCTGCGTCAGAAAAAGCTTTAAATAAATGTTTCAGATTTGTATTACTTCTTCTGCATTATTTGAAATGTTTAGAATGGTTAACAATTGATAGATACCTTATCAACGGCAGCTGAAATATAGCTTCTCATTGATTTTTGGAAACATATATGGCGCACATTTAGGATTCCTGAAAACTAAATGTTACCCATAATAAGGCATTCTAAAATTCAATATACAAGTAAGTGTAATTTTGATATAATATGAGAATTAGAATTTATAAATGAAGGCAAAATGTTTTTCTAACCTAAATATTCTATAATAGAATTTTTCCAAAAATACTGGTAAAAAGAGCGCTAATTCTCAGTTTATATTTTCATTTTTATTTCGCAGACAATATTGTATTAAAATGGGTACAAGACAGTACATAGAAATTTAAAAAAAAATCATTGTTTACTTACAGGCTTCATTTGTCATTACACAGTATTACTGGTAAAATCCAGTATTTTATGATCGTGATTAAAAAAAAGGAACAAATTCTTTTAAAAATTTTATGAGAGCCCCTTTATTCATTTACTGGTAGATTTTCAATTTACGAATCTTTGAAAAGCAAAAAACTAATAGTCTTAAGAAGACAATGAAAGTCTTCAATATTCTTTTATCATTAGAAAGGAAATAAGAAAACTTCGAATCTGCCAGATTGGCACTGTCTACCATAGACGCATTGTTAGTCTATCGTATAAACACCTGCGCCCGCAAAGCTATAGAATAATAATGATCAGTGTTAAGCGACCTGATTAAATAAACATGTCACTACATGTATATGCATGATAGCTGTAGTTGCTCACTATTCATTTGCAAACCATAGCTAAATTCCTAGGACTTCGAAAACACCTTAATTTAACTGAACCTCGCTTACCTGAAGACTACTGGATGAAAATAGATTCCAAATTCCGATACTTATATTTTAAGTGAGTTTTTTTACGTATTTTAGTTCGACATGTCTTTCGCCTGTCTGTATCGTAAAATAAATATGTTTGCTGTATATTGTGAAAATATGAAAGGTTCTTTTACTTTCATACATTAAGTTTTCGAGAATCATTAACTTTCTTTAAACTTAATAGCAAAGGAGTATATCCCCATTTAATTTTACGCTATTTTCATTGATAACCACTTAACAGTTATGATTAAGCACCACATTATTATTCTTATGACCGATTTCGGTTCCTTTTCCTCGAGTAAGTTATATTCATATTAAAAGTATAACATAACGTTTTTCTTAAGTTCCTCTTTCTTTAACATAACGTCTTTCTAAGTAACATTTCTCCGATACTAGAAACACTAGAAATCAGTTTATCTTTCTAGCGTCATACATCAGTTGTCTTGATGCCTTCCTCGATGGAACCTGATTTTATTAATTTATTTTTTTTCAAATTTAGCACGTACTCCATAATCAAGCACTACACGGAAAGCAACAGATGCCCCTTGAGGTCGTGTTAAGGGAAACTGACTTAGAATCCACGTTAAACATACAGAAAAGCGCAAAAATGACCACGGAGCCACACAGTTTGCTGAGATTGGAACTCCGACCGAACTACCAGTGTTCAGCGGCTTTTACCGCTCGGTCCCTACTTGGCCGATACTAAATTCATTTCCACCAAAAACAACACTATGAAACAGAAACAGTGAAAGTTAGCATTCCTACATATCTGGTTTTTTCTAAGAAATATCGCAGGTAATCGGAACCTAAGGCTGTAGAGTCATTAGGATTTTTGAATTAAGAAACACGAAAAATGCGCAATACTTTTGACGGGACTCGAACCTGGACTTCTCTAATACGCGCCGAGTGTGCTAGCGTTACACTACGAAGGCATGCAAATAGGAAGGAGAAAATACCTAATATATTCTACTTTTCAAAGGGCGACTGGAAACCAGGGAACCCAATTGCCAAATCTCGGTGGTGATGAAGTATTGTCCACCACCTTTTTCATTCGAGTGCCACTGTAGAGTCATTAGGATTTTTGATGTAGGAAATACGATCTCGAGTGGACTCGAACCTGGACCTTTCGAGTATGTGCCAAATGTGCTACCGTTACATCACGAAGGAATTTAGAAGGAGGGAGAATATACCTTATAAGGTAAGTATTTGAAATAAGGACAGAAACAAAAATTACAGTTTTTTCATATCTTTGGCTAGAGAACGTACTGCTGAGGTTTGTCGGATTGATTTTTGATTACCATGCGTACATTTTAAACGCGTTTCACAAAGTCACACTCCTCATGATATTCCTTGTTTTCAGATATGCATTATTACATCATATTTGTGAGATACGTTTGATGGCAGCGCTGTTTCGGGATTTGTCTCTCAAATGCAGCACAAACGTCCCTTTTGTTTTTCATTTTTGTTTACAACCTTGCGATAAATTTACTACTATAGTTCTTTCTTGTGCTCTAGATAACCATATGAGAAATCATGAAAACGATTATTATGGAAACTAAGTGAGTTCACAAAGTGTGCTTTCCACACTTTATACAAGACAGCTAGCTGTAAAAGTGTGCTTTCCACACTTTTACAGCTAGCTGTCTTGTATAAATTTCCAAACTTCTATTAAATGTTACCATTTACGTAATTCTAAAGTGTTTTGAAAACTCGTCTTGAATATAAAAGTTCGAGAACATGAAAATCAGTTCATGTTATCAAGTTACATTTATTTATTATTATACATGTATTTTATTTGAAGTGAAATTTTCCATGTTTTAAATCAAACATAAGCGTCGATTTTTTTTCTTTAACTCATTCTGATATTTTAAACGTAATGCGTATATAATTGTATTTAAATATAATGCATGTAGGTGCTCACCTTAAAATTTGTGTGAGTTAAATAAAATGAGATAAAACACATAAAGCGTTTCGATTAACAACATTCAGTTAACTAAGTAAAGACAATTTCACTTTTCTCAACACTACATAGAAGATTTTAGATTATCTCTAATACAGAACATTTCTTTGTTGTTCATCAGATATAACTTTAAAATTCACAGCAATTTACCTTTGAAAATATCAGAAGACTTGTAATCAACATAAAAACATTCAACATCATTTCATTTCTGAATTCAAATTAAGGGCTATTGTAATGGTAGAGAATTTTACAGACAATGCAATTTTACTCTCAAGTTAAGCACTTAATTCACATTTCTTCCATGACAATTCCTTGGAAGTTTGCATTATATCCCTTGGGTCTACATCACTTAATACAGCCTATATTTGGAGGTGAGGTGGGGTTGCTAAAGGAATGCTTTTCCCGTAGGATTAAAGCATGAATTAAGATAGTGCTTTAACAATACTTTGTGTTTTGGTCTTAATCCTCTGTAGTAGCTACAATCTGAAGATTAACGCAAAATTAAACTTATACGCTAGGGACTCACTAATGCACATCAGCTTCAAATGCACTTTACAATTAATGAGTTCCGCAGCTCTTCCATTAGTGTGTTTTAATCTAAATCTGAATTGCAATTTTCACATTTTTAGAAAGTAGAATCTACAAAACTTTTAGCAAATTTTATTTACCAATGCCTGTATGTTAAACTTTGCTAAAATTAGTCCATATAGTTTACATTTATAGAGAGATTAATACTTTTCCCAAAGCAAGATGATGCAAAATAATTGGTCTTACTACTAAAATGAAAGAAACTTTATCAAACTTTAACTGAAAATGTCTTATGTGATTTCATTTATTTATAACAAATAGCTTCAGAAAGATAACGAAAATTTCTTGCCATACTTACCTGAGCATATCCTTTGTATCCGAAGAACAGCAGCTCGTAGTTTGAGAACTTCATCCCTGTAGACATTTCACGAAGCAAAGAAATTTGCAAACAGAAAAGAAAGATGATGTAATGTATTTAAATGTGTCTCAATTGAAGGAGTCTCATAATGTGAGATCTAATGGGGTTATCACATCTAAAGATACATAAAATATTCCACAAAAAAAATTCTGCATAGCGTTTTTTTCGACGCGCTGTTGAATGTAGCTTAAAGATGGCGTGTTTAATTATAGCTATTATAAAAGTTTAGGCACCGAATCCACTGCACTCATTTTAACACTTTAAGTTACTTCTTTAAGAAAACACGATGAACCTGTTTTTTGGTCTGAAACAGAGATTTTCTTTGCTTGGTGTATATGAAATTCATATGTAATTAATAGAATTGGATTTATGCTCATCTGAAAACTAGTCAGTCATTTTCAACCACTCTATCACGTATATCTGGAAATACTCCGGAGTAAACTAAGTAAAATTTGGGCTTTAACTGGCGCGAAACGTTGAAAGGAATTCAATCACTGAAAGGTTCGCTATTATTTCACTAAAGAAGCTTGTGACAAGCATTTTTGTAATTTTTGCCTGACTAAACCGTTTGCGTTTGGTTAGGACTCAGTTAGGCCAGTCCTAGTACGAATTTTTCATTTCTCTCTTTAGATTTAAAGTAAAACATATCTCGGCGATTTGTAACGTCGCTGGAGAATCTAATCCAATTCTTATAAATTTTATTTTTGGACGCCTCTTATAGCATCAACATAGAATAAGACAGGAATACATATCCTGCATTTTGCTGATAATCATATTATAACTTCACTACGAAAGCCAGTATACTGCATAATAAATTTGGTTTGACCATTTCCGTTGTACATGAAGTGTGATTAATAGAGATGCATTTCCATGAATTCCGACTATGGCAATGACTAAATTAGAGCTTAAATTAGCAAATCTAATAACTGAGTTACACTGCCAAAAGCATTAATTATTTATCTTTATAAACTTAACAATGGTGCCTCAGTCTTAATTTTCGTGGTGTAAAACTGTAAACAAATTTGTAAAAGGAGTTATTTAATTTCCTATTCCTATTAAACTGTATGCTAAATTATTTTCTTCTATTAGTTCATTAATTAGTTTACGAGCTTTGTCTTTGCTTTGTATTTACCTATATACATTTTCCATTTTGTTTCCCATATTGTACACTATTCTAAAAAGCAATCAGTTCATATTCTATGAGACATATATAAGATATTAACTGTGCAAAATTGATAACTCGATTCTAAATTTTCTTTTTAAAAGTGTATTTCAATCCTCAGATATATTTTCTCAAAACATATTCTTGTAGATTTGGGATTCCGGCAAGCCGACATTGTCTTTCTACACTGTTTTCATCAATGAATTCCTTTTTCAATTAAAAATTACTTTAAAAACCTTTGGATTTTTTTAAAATTCTAATTAATGAATTATCTCATAAGGATTTCAAGAAATGTTACACATTAGATAATAATAAAGTAAACTTATCTTGCACGAAAGTGTTCATTTTCTCACCTTTGCTAGATAAACCAATGTACTGTAAATACTTTTAGACTATACATAATGTATTATAAAGATTTAGAAATTCATCACAGATTTATTGTTACAGACAGTAAATTCGTAGAAGTTGCTTTTTTTCCTAAAACTCATTTTATAAAAACTATAAAATGAACTGAATGCTTTTTCCTTTACTTGCTTTTCGTAGCTCGGGAAAGGGATTCTAAAGTTTATTTTAAACTATTTTCAAAGAAGAACGTAACCTATCCAATCTTTAAGAAAACAATAAAGCTTACGTACAGTTATTTAAGGTGAACTGTGGTTTTATAGAGTAATATCAGTGTAGTCTTGATCTGTTTAGTGAGTAAACACTTAAAAATACTTACTTATTAAGAATCTTTTAGACTTCTGTAAACACTCTTAATAATATCTAAAAATGGTAACTTGTGGGTAGTATGTTTTTACAAAGATATATGAGCAATGGAATTCTTTATTTCTCAAATCTAAATTAGTGCTATATTGAACTTTTCTAGATTTTAATGAACTTAGTGCTGACAATAGAAACGTAATTGACTGAAGATAAACAAAATTTTAAATTAATGGATATCCTGGAAGACGTGTCATATATTAAAACTTAGTATGGTTTACGAAATAATAAAATGCGATATCTATATATGAAGAAAATATAGCAAACCTCATGCTCATTCAGATATGTTCTAAATGGCTGGAAATTTATAATTTAATGCATAAAATGATGGCCGAAAGCAACACAAGAAACATTCGATTTATACCCGAGAGAAGAAGGAAGTTCTGTCCCACGTTTTGTTGCGTACAGGCTGAAGAATGGACTGAATGGACTAGATTGTTTCTTACTACTCTTCCAGTTAACCACTAACCTCTCTAGAATGCACTAAAGCATTCAGCTCTACAGTACTTTTAAGTGCCCGCTGTGCAGCAAGCCGGCATCTATCATCAAACTATCGCTTCAAGAATCGTCATCGTTTCGTCCAAGCCCTTGGTGGCAGTTGTTGGACCGGTTTCTGCCCTCTTCGCTGCTAGGAGTTCAAGGGTGAAGGTCGGGCTTCGGCCTGTCTCTTCACCAACCACCTCGTTTCATGACGCACGTTTAACTCTCCTGAAAAGTCCGATGATATGGTTCCTGATTTATAGAAAGCCAACTGTAGTTTTTTTATTGAATATATTCATTCTATATGCAGTTTCTGAAAATTCATCCAGAATTGAATGATGTTATTTAAGCAAGAATCATGAATGATCTCATTGTACAATATAAGGCTCATCCATTGTCTATCGCCACGTGGTGCACGGCTCCAAATTAATTCACTGGTAGAAGCTTCAAATTCAGAAGAAATTTCAAGACAAGTTTATTGCTGCTCTATATATATTTTCGATTCCAGGTTTTTCGTGATTTATAGAAAGCGATGCAAATAGATTGTGCTCTCCAAGTGTATCGTTAAACGAATGGACGTTCTGCATTTATAGTAGGACTATAGTTATGATCTGATTATTTAATTGTCTTGTTTTATTTGTTTGAGCTCAGCAGCAAAATTTTTGATAGGAAAAATAAATAGAGTGAATTGTAGATGATTAACTTGCATTTTCCTCTTCAACTATCACAACGTCTGGGGTAAGTACATTATTTTGTTATCCTCTGTAGGTCACATGTTTTATCCCTATCATTCGGGTTATTGCGGAAACAACGTGATGTTAATCACATGTTATAATCCTATATTGGGTAGTTGGATTTCTTCATTCTTATTCGCGGTTGTTGGAGCTTTTAATTCTTAAGAGTTTGTGTATAGGTTTTAAGTTCAATACCAAATGATAAGTCAATATTTGGATAAACAATTCTCAATAACATGAATGTGTAAAGTTGGTGACAACATGCTAAACACAATATATATTGTATAATAGGTGTTCAAATCAATCGTAAATAGTGACCAAGAGCTCCAACAGAATAATTAAATTTAATGCGTTGTGTTAACATAAAGACTGGTCCATTGTTCTAAATTAAAGTGAAAACATTACAAGAAATTAAAATTAAATATAGCATTTATTTAAGATACTTTGAATTAATACAGAATTGTACATGGTGGCGGTGAGGTGGAAAATATAAAAAGTAGGCTCATACCCTTCCAAACAGGAAATTTAACATTGTAGATATGGTAGAAAGACAAACTTCGGCCAACATCCCTGCGATAAACAATTAGACATTCCAAACAGTGATGTAGTAGTGATGTAAACAGTGATACATTGTAGATATGGTTTCTAGAAGGAGAGAAAAAAAATATATATTAGTTAAGTTTGGACATTTTCGTCGCCCTCCTTAGTATCCTTCTCTCGTCTATTTCTTCCGACATCGATGTTTCTCTGATAACGCTGACGCTTTCAGCTCCGTCTCCTTCCTTCAAAATGGCTGCATGTCAATCTCCCGTCAGTCCTCTCGTCAGCAGCTCCCAAGCCTTTTTACTCGAAACGCCAAGACCGCTTGATTGGCGATTTTTGATGGTAGTAAAACCGCCAACAGCCCGGCAACCCCAGGGAAAAACCACGCAGGAAGGAGCAGTCCAAGGTAGAAAGAGCTCCATGACTTGGCGACGAATCGCTGCTAGCCTCGACGAGGGGTCCCATTCCAGCATAGGAAAAGCCTGCGAGTAAGCAAAACAACCCGCCAACCTGACCCTGCGGCAGAGTTAGTAATGTAGAAACTAGCCTCTCCGCAGGGTGCAATTTTTCCTAATGTTGACAGAGGTTTCACAGACTACCGTCTGGCGGGCGAAGAAATCGAAAACAAGTTAATAAATCACTTTAGTAGGGCAACGGACTGAAATCGAAGGTTTGGAAGGGATAAGAGTTAATTATAGAATTTACAACAAATTAACTTCAATACTGATAAGTACTTAAATAAAAATATAAGAATTTCACAGATAATTTTCTTGGGTTTATTCCGACACCAAACACAACCACCATAGTAAGAAATGAAAATTACTTCAGTTAAAATACAATAATCAAGTATGAAAATTTTTATATATTCTCCACAACACCAAAACGACCACCAAAGTCAGAAAATATGGATCCCAAATTTAGCAGAAAAGGGGGCATAA
>KK116581.1:389279-422271 GCA_000611955.2 Stegodyphus mimosarum
GTTAACCAAACTGTCAAGAGAACAAATTAAATGACTACAATTACTTTTAAACAAACCAAAGAAACTTAAGTTCAACTACAAAAATTAAAACAAATTAAACTTTAAGTCTGAAGCAAATAAGTTAAAACATTACCTTTAAAACAATTTAAATCACAACTGAAATAAGTAATATATAACACGGTTCATCGCTGATAAAATTAATATTCAAAATTTTGGCAGAATAATTATAATTAATATTTCTCATAACCTACAGAAATTAACACAATTTTCATTACATAAGAAATTAAAATATTTAAGTATTTTTACTACATATAAATATTTTTACTACACCCTCATCCCGCGCAATGGACAGATCAGAGAGTCTCTCATCACTCTTCCTAACCTTTAAACCTTTTCAGTAGACTTTAAGCTTTCGCAGCCATGTTACACAGACACTACAGAGGTGCAGAAATCTTCAAGATTTTTCCTTACAAAAGATACGCAGTGTTCGCAATTTCAATTACGAGTTGAAAGGAATTCATTTCATTTAAAAACACTATAATTTTAGATGGATTCACATGGTGGAAACAGTGTATACGTACCGTTAATTTACACATGACTGAAGCATCAACCAGAATAAAATAATAAGGATAAAATATGCTTATTTTAATTAAAATATTTAAATTATGTTTATTAATTTGATACATAAAAAAACTGAAACACTTTTGCTACTCCCTAAATACCTTCCTTCCTGAAAATTTACTCATTTTATATACTCTACAGTCTTTGTTTTTGCTTACAATTCCCTTCATATTATTGCTGAAATTATTTTGAAAGCACCTGCAGATGCTTACGATTTACATTTGTAAAGATAAATTAGTCTTTTACTACCTGTGTAGGAAAAGAGGATGTCATTCACTGTAAGACTCAAGGGATTAAGTTTCAAAGAAATTGCCTCTCAGCATTTAATATTTATCAGTTTCGAAAACGCTACAGGGATAAGCATAATTTATGAAATATGAAAATTTAAAACATTTTCATTTATTATTCTTTCGTAATTTTGGAAAGCTTTCACGCTTTAAAATTTCATATGCAGATAATGTTTGAAAAACCAATATTCATATATGTCCCTTAAAATACTTGAAATACAAATTACAGCTTTCCGGTCCAATTTTAACTTTACGTTTTGCTAATTGCAGCTCTATCTAGAATTCAGTGTATTTAAATAAAATTCCTTACTCAAACATAATTGCAAATTAGCATTACTGGCATCAAGCTCCAAATGTATAAGTGTAAGCCAAATACTACTTTTGAACTTTGATCTTTCTATCGGATGTAATTCAGATGTCACTTCCAATATCTACAAGATAAACACTCAGAATTATCTTGGGTCTTGTTTGATATCCGAATGTTTGAGAAAGTTTCATATCTTATTTCTTCAAAGTACAAAAGATTTTAAGTTCTGAAGTATCTTCACATACATTTCAGAAATGATTTATAAGAGTTAGGAAACTAGGCATTTTGTGTTGAAAGGATGTTCAATTATAAATCTGCAGGTAAATTTTATCTTATTATCTTATATTTCGGCTGATAACGTACTGCAGAACAGAGTTTTTCTAACCGAACAATAGACGTTTAAAAGGCTGCAGAGGTAAGCAAGTATAAAAAAAAATTATGATAATTATTATCTGTAAATTAGTTTAAAATTTAAATAAATATTAATGGGTAAAAACGTTTGATTAAAACTTTAAATATCTGTATCTTGATAAACATGTATTACTTATAGCAGTGTAACAATTTATTTGCATAGTATTTCTCCGCAATTTGCTTGCATTAAAAAAAATATTTCAAGTGTAAAGTTCCATTCACTTTATTGATTCTGCAGAAATATTACACCGCAGCAACAGCATTCATATGTAGAAAATTCTGTATGCATTTAGAAGGTAATTATGAATTAAATTTGTTATAAATCTGCACATTAAAATGACGAGGTCTGGAAAGAAAGAAATAATGAAATGCATATACATCTATGAAAGCACACTTAAACTGCTTTAAAAATATGGTTTGTATTTTGTGTAGGTCATGTAACATATTGCTGCATGTAATATATTGCATTTAAAGTGTAATATATATTGCTGCAAGTGTTTGAAATTGTTTAGAGATTATTTATTATTAAACACTTTCGCGTTAAAATTTCAAGAAGAATATTTATTTATGCGTATTGTAGGTAGGTGGCAAGAGAGTTTAGAGTTTACTTGTTAAAAATTTCTGAAAGGTAAATTACTGTTGGAGTTTTTAATACTTAAGAGTTTAGTTTATGTTTTTTTAATTCCATATCAAATGAAAGTCAATATTTGGATAACCGTTTCTAAATAACATGAATATATAAAGTTTGTGACATACATGATAAACACCATATACAGAAACTATGCTTCAAGGAAAACAGTAAATAGTGTTAAAAATTAAGCTCCAACAAAATAATTAAATTTGTGCGTTGTGCTTAAATGCTACTGGGTCCAGTGTTCTAAATTAAAAAGTGAAAACATTACAAGAAAGTTAAAATTAAAATTAGAATTTATTAAGAGATATCTGACTGAATACAAATATTTACATTGGTGGCGGTGAGGTGGAATAACAACAAAAAAATTCTCATACCGTTCCAAACAGTGAAGTTAACATAGAAGATACCGGCTGGTTTTCATCGTCGACAAGTGAACTTCGGCCACGTCACAGCGCAGCTACATTTTAACTAAAAAGAAAAGAATGAAAATTAGAAAATCTGAACAGGAAAAGGTAGCTTCGGAGCCTTCCGCCCCTTCTACGTGGGGTTCGTCCTCATTTCGTCGCCTATCCTAGGTGGTTTCTCTCCTCCATTTCCTTCATACATCGTTCTATCAAGCAGACAGCAACTCTCGTGGCTCCAGATAGTACTTTTCTCGTCGTCGCCAAAGTCTCTCTCCCCGTTCTGGTCTCTGTCTATCTCCGTCTGTATCTGTCTCACAGCCTTTTTACTCTTTTCGCCAAAAATGCTCGTTTGGCGATTTTAGATGGTAAGAAAACAGCCAACAGCTCGTCAACCCCAGGGGAAAAACACACAGGAAGGTGGAGCCAATGTAGTTCGAACTCCAGAAATAGGCGAATAATCGCTGATACACCAAGGTCAGTCACCTCTCAGCAGAACTAGCCTCGTCGAGGGGTCCCACTCCAGCATAGAAAAAGCCTGCGAGTAAGCAAAACACCCCGTCCCCTCGACCTTGACGTAGGGTTAGTAGTGTTGGAATTACCCTCTCCAGCAGGACGCAAAAAGTTCTGTTGCTGACAGATGCTTCCCAGACCCTGTCTGGCGTGAAAAACAAAGTCGTAAATAATTTGGAATCCCAGCAAGGCAACGGAAAGTTTTCGAAAGAATATGGTATTAGTTTTTTATTTTAAACACAAATTAACTTCAATGCTGAAAAGTACTTCAATTAAAGTATAATAATTACATAGATAATTTTCTTAGGTTTATTACAACATCAAACACGACCACCATAGTAAGGAAATAAAAATTATATCAGTTAAAATATAATAATTAAGCATGAAAAAATTTTTATGTTCTCTACAACACCAAAACGACCACCATAGTAAGGAAATAAAAATATTTTCAGTTAAAATATAATAATCAAGCATGAAAAAAAAATTTATGTTCTCCACAACACCAAAACGACCACCATAGTCAGAAAATATGGATCCCAAAATTAGCAGAAAAGAGGGCACGTTAAAACTTAATTAAAACTTTAAACACCAACTTGTGTAAACAAAACTTTAGAAGAACTTTAAAAAGATTGACCTTAATTGTCAACTTATCAAGAGATTAACTTTAACAACCAAGTTAAGAAAAAAAAATTAACTAAACAAAAATTGAAATAGTTAACCAACCAAAAGAAAAAGAAGAAAAATTAATTACTCAAGCAACTTAAAAAAATCAGCGTTAACCAAAGCTGTCAAGAAAACAATTTAAATTACAACAATTACTTTTCAACAAGGCAAAGAAACTTAAATTCAACTACAAAAATAAAAACAAATTAATCTTTAAGTCTGAAGCAAAATAAGTTAAATCATTACATTTAAAACATTTTAAATCACAACTGAAATATGTAATACATAACATTACGTTTAATAGCACTAACGAATTCATAGTTATGAATTGCTTTAATGCTATAATTTACTAGTCATAATTATGAGTGGTATAATTCACTAGTGATAATGTCAGTGGTATAATTCACTAGCCAGGAGAATTAAAAAAACAATAAATTTATACTTCTCTTTAGGTTTTCTGACTAGTGAATCAAATTATCGAGTTCAATTATATCCTGTTATATCGCCTACTCATACAGTTTGATATAAGGGCTTAAGCTGTTTTTTTGGGTTATAAAACCTACCTTAAAACTATAATTATATAGTGTTTTATCTAATATAAAAATGCTAAGTTCTAATTATCGTTCTCTTGCACGGTTTTTCTCATGATTTTCAGGAAATAAAATTTGATTATAAACATTTTGATGTATACTATTATTTCATAAGTTTCTATTGCCATTTGAAGAGACTTGGTAAAACAGAAAGATGCTGATATGATAGAACGTAGTTATAGAACTATGTTTTTTGTTAACTTTTAATGTTGTTCAGTGAATAGGTACTATCAGAAACATTTCGGATTTGGGATAAACTCTTTAAAAATTTTATGCAGTTCATTTAAAAAAACTTTGATTATTTTTTGGTGCTTGCGGAGAAGTTAATTCTGAAGTTAGTAACACTAATTTTATTTTTGAATTTATTCAGTAATAACTTTCATTCTTTTTTTTATTTAATACTTTTACCTTGAAGAGTATTTTAAGTAACATACTATTCATACAATTTTCTTGCTCGTATCGAAAGGAGAAATGAAACATGCTATTGAAATGCATCGTTCCTTTGCTCAAAAATATAATGTAAAAAGCAACTAATATGTGGTATTCACGAAACATTTCTATTATCGCTTTCATATTATAACTGTCACTGTCAAATAAATATGCTTCATTAAATGCTTTTTATGTCATTCAATACTGCATGTAACATGTAATTCGTTTTTAAATTTCTTTAAACAAAGATATTCATACTTAGTGTTCTCTTTCTGTAATGCTTTTATGTTATTATACATAGTAAAAAATCCTTAAAATGTAAAGATAATATTACTTCTATAGCACCTGTATTAGGTCTTCTTTTAAACAAAAAGTAGGAAAGGGAGAAGGAAAGGGAGGTTCCAAGAGAGATTTAGCCTGAAGGCAAACACGGGCTATTCAGGATTCCTAACTCGTTCTCAAGTTGTAAATTGAACCATCTTTAAATACTACTTCTCTCTATTTGCATTCAACACGATTCTAAAACCTCATTCCGGTAGAGAGTTGTAAGTTGAAACGAGATAAGATAGGAATGTATTTTAAAATTAAAATATACCTTACAAACTTATAATTCAGATTTCTCGAATGAATTAAATAAGACATGAATCTAGTCTATCGGAGTTCGGGTCTCGTGGCGTCTTTTTTCAAATAATACCAAACTTTAATTTTTATACATGCTCTCTACAAAGGAAATTACTACTAGTAATTTATTCTCCATTGTACTAGTGATCGTCAAAAAAGCTAGGTAATGTAATATGTGAATTTTGTCCGAAAAATTGTCAGAAGCATATTTTTTAAATAACTTAGAGCTCAATAGAAATACAAATAATCGATCTAATGCCCGTATAAATGTAAATTATCCTAAATGTTTATTTCGAATTTTGATATTTTTACAAAATCTCTGCTTCCCATTTTTCCTGACGCAAATAGTATCTTTTAGAGACTTTCATTTGGAAACTTGCATACGGAGTTGTGTTTAACACGCATTGAATATGATTGCTTTAAATGTGCAATTGAAATATATCTCAGTCATTTCGATAATTAAAAAATTATTCTTTTATCTTTTCTAGTGCTTACAGGAAAATACTATAATATTCATAGAAAAACCTTTTCTCATTACCATTTCTTTTTGATGAGGACCATAAATCGAAAAATCATCGCAAACTTACAGCCCGCCTTATATAATTTATTTTTTAAACTAGAATTATTGATATAGTGTGCCTAGTAAAACACATAAGTTTCAAACTTGTTATATTAAAACATGAGAAACCAATAGTTAAATGAATATTTAATAGTTCCTTTTTTTGAGACAGTCTACATAAACCAAGTGATAATTCTTTGGTATATAAAATCATATAAATTTTTACGGCGTTATGCATGTAAATGTTACCAGACAGAAATTAAGAAAATTTTCTGAGGATGCATTAAGCAAGCTATTTCAAACAGTTTCAGTTTGCATCGGTGTAGTGAGTTGTTAGATTACGTATACCTGCATGCATCTGAAAATATAAATAAATATTAATTTCGAAAATTTCATTTTGACTTTGAAGCAGATAGTAAATGAGAAGTAGCGACATTTAATTCTGATCAGTCATTGACAAGCACAAGAGATGTCCGATTGCTTGCCTTTTTCTTCATTATTCTGCACCTTGGGGCAAAGAAATCCCCCGCACATATACAGGTTTAAAAAAAAATAAAGTACAGCACAAACATACAAGCAAGTCTGATAAACTGATTTATGAAATTTAAAAAGTATGTATAAATATATAACAATATGAATATGGTTAGTATCCCTTTTTAAATATTCTCTATAGTGTGTTGTATGCTTGTCTATCACAAACTGAGCTCAAAGTTAGGAGATTGTTTAGTTAATAATCACTAAGTCTTAAAAGTACTACAAAGACAGGAGAAGGATGTAAGGAACCCTTCATTAACCCGGATAATGTTCACAGTGAACACTAAGTCGTGCTTCCAAAAACCAATAATTTTGGCTTAACTCAAACGATAATAAATAATTATAATTAAATAACATGTTAGCTTAACTCAAAAATAATGAATAACTTAAAATTAAGCTAAACGGCTTCACAAGTTAACTATTGCGCAAGCTGGCTCTGAATAAAAAATTCGGCGTAAGCAGGCCTAACGGCAAGAATAGCTCAACGCCACAGGAATCTGATCGCTAGAAAATCAAAGCTAATAACGTGGCCTTTTTGACAGCAGAACCCACTCTGGTTTCCCTTTCCAAAACATTCCTTTTAATACTAACTTCTTTCCACCTCATTTGAATACACGCACGCTAGTCCATTTGCATTCGGGCAAGAAAGTGTATGTTGAAAGCAAGAGCGATGGGAAAGATTCTTCAGCAGAAAATAACTGTTAAGAAAAATAAATCCTTACATCTCATAAAATTGCTTCAGAATGAATCAAGGTCAAAGAGAGTATGTGAAAATGTCAGAAATTAATATTCAAGCTTCAAAAGAATATTTATATTCCTCCCCTTCTCCACATATAAGTCCATAATTTTATCACTAATTTAATAATTATTTGTAAGACGTTTAGAAGATTATATGATTAGCGATAAGTGTTTAGGAGGGAGTAAATGCGTATCCCATGCTGGATTCTGATGCACCATATACGAGAATTTGCAATTGATTAATGAATTTATAGCAATATACCATGACTAAATGCACTTAGTGATGAAATTAAACTAACGTAGCTGATAAATTCCTAACCCTTTGATATATTAGCAATGAATCGACTACTGTATTAAGTTGAACTTGAAGGATACATGTGTTTGAAGAAATTAGTAAACTTAAAAAGTACTCAAATCGTACTAAAATGTAGCATTATTGTTTAAAGTCATGTTGAATTCATTTTGTTTTCTGAAGCTATAATCGTTAACACCTTTCAGCATTATGTGTTGTAAATATCCTATTATACTTATACAATGTCTTTTTTTTTCATTGATAGGTGAACTAAGCGGAAAATTCAATCCTGATTCTACATTTAAATTGGAATTCTTGAGAGATATGGTTAAGGATATCTGTTACTTTCTTTTAAAATGGAGAGAACAGTAACACTGGCTGCTTGTACACTTAATCAGTGGGCTATGGACTTCAAAGGAAACTATGAACGAATTCGTGAAAGTATACGAGTTGCAAAAGAAAAGGGCGCGAGATACCGTGGTGGTCCAGAATTGGAAGTCACTGGTTACAGTTGTGGTGATCATTTCTATGAAAGTGATACATTCCTTCATTCATGGGAAGTTGTTTCAAGACTCATAGAAGATCCAATTTGTGAAGACATTATAGTTGATGTCGGCATGCCAGTTATGCACAAAAATATAGCATATAACTGCAGAGTAATATTTTTTAATAAGAAGTTACTTCTCATACGACCAAAAATTATATTGTGTGACAATGGGAACTTCAGAGAAACAAGATGGTTTACGGCATGGAAGAAAATACGAGAAACTGAAACTTACCGCTTACCTTCCATAATAGAAAATATTTGTCATCAGGAAATGGTTTTAATAGGCGACGCGATTCTTGCAACTGTGGATACTTGCATCGGGTTCGAAATTTGTGAAGAGTTATGGAATGCCAGAAGCACTCATATAAGCCAGAGCTTAGACGGTATTGAAATCATATCCAATGGAAGTGCAGCTTACCATGAACTTCAGAACACAAAGTCCCTTGCTCATTTAATAAAATCAACTACAGCAAAATGCGGAGGAATTTATATTTTCTCAAATTTACGTGGATGCGATGGAGATCGATATTACTTCCAAGGCTGTTCACTTATTGCCATGAATGGAGAAATCCTAAGTAAAGGCGAGACGTTTTCCTTGCAAGATATAGAAGTAATTGTCTCAACTTTATGTCTCGAAGATGTTAAAATGTACCGTAATAACACGCGCAGTCGAAATATCGCAGCCTCATTCTCACCTCCATACCCACGAGTTGAAGTAGAATTTATACTCTCTTCAGCTGATCTTTATCAGCAGCTATCTGAACCTATAGTTCTGAGGCACCATACACAGGAAGAAGAAATAGCAATAGGAACGGCTTGTTGGCTGTGGGATTACTTAAGGCGTAGCGGTCAAGGAGGATATTTCTTATCATTACAGGGGGACATCAATAGCAGTTCTTGTGCTGTTGTTATTTACTCGATGTGCTTTTTGATAAAGAATGCAATTGACAATGGAAATGAGACCGTTTTGAAAGAATTGAGGGAAGTTATTGGAAAGCCTACTTATGTTCCTCGTAGCGCCACAGAAATCTGCAATAATCTTTTAGTGACTTGTTATACGGGTACAGAATATCTTTGTGAAAATAGATGCTGTATAGTCAAACAATTAACCTCTGATATAGGTAGTTGTCATATAGAAACAAACATTGATTCCGTAATTGATGCTGTAGTACATGTATTCTCATCGACTATTGGTTTTATTCCAAAATGCCATGCTTCCAATGGAAACACTAGAGAAATAAAAGCAATGAGGCAAACAATTGAGCGGATTAGAATGGTCATATTCTATTTGTTTGCTCAGCTATACCTATTGTTAAAGCATCGCTCTGTCAGTTTACTAGTTCTTGGCACTGGAGATGCTGATGAAGGGCTCGTTGGATATGGTACAAAGTTTGGCTTCAGTAGTGCTGATCTGAGTCCTCTTGGATCATTTAATAAACAAGATATACAGCTATTTTTAGAATTTGCTGTTTGCCATTACAAGTTAGCAAATGCAGGCAACTTACTTCATGCATTGAAAGTGAACTATGACTGGGAAAGTACTGCCAAATCTCTTGAGGATCTTAAGTGTAATATAGTGTCTAGTGAAACAACAGTTTATGGAAATTTGAGAAAATATTTTAGATGTGGACCATATTCAATGTTTTGTAAACTAGCTAGTACGTGGTCAAATATTTGGAGCACAACAGTTATTGCTCACAAAGTGAAAAGCTTTTTCATAAGCTATGCCAAAAATCGCCACAAAATGATGGTAGCCGCTCCATCATATTATGCAAATCCTTCTAGCCAACATGATAACAGATTTGACCAAAGACAGTTTATTTATAACACAAAATGGGAATGGCAGTTTCAAGCAATTGATAACTGCCTCCAAGGGAAAAATATTACAACCAGTTAAATATAATATGAAATAAAACTATTTAACCAATTATATGGTTTCATATACATATATTGATGAACAGGAATGGCATCATTCTTCGCTATTTTATCAACATTAACTACGTGTAAGTCCCACAGTTGTTGTGTCGCAAATTCTGTGTCTCAAAATTTAAGTGTTTTTAATCATTTAAGTAATCAATTATTTAAGTATTTTATTTGTATTTGTATTTGATTTTTTAAATTTGAAATTTTGAAGAGCATACTGATTATATATATATATATTTGTAAAGAGTGTATTTAAAATCTTTAGGCAATTAATTTTCCTTTAACGCTCCAATTTTCTAACGACGAAAGGGGAGCGTCTTTTAACAGAAGTAACATCTGTGGGAATAGCCTTAAGATTGCATTTGTAATTGAGAGCAGTATAGTGTGGTTTCCCATGTCTTTTGCTACGAAGCAGTAAAATGGATATCGTAATTGGCTCCCCGCTATTCACTTACACTTTAGCTTTGTGAATGTTGCCTTGCTTATAACTTCGGAAGAAAGGAAAGGTTGTAAATTGGATCTTGAAAGGGCAGTTTTTTTTGTTTCTCCTTAGATTTTTCGCTTGTTAGCAAGGGGGTCTAATTTTTAGTCTCAAGTTTTCGCAGGTGTTGGAAGAGTCATTTCTACAGCTGGACAATCGTCAACTGTAGACAATGACTTTATTTTGATTCGTTTGAGGGGTTTGAATTTGTCCTGTTAAATTTGGTGAAAGTCCCGGATTGGCAAGAATTTAATTTTATGTGTAACTTTTGAATCTATAATTGTGAGTAGTTGGAGAAACCGAGTTTTCTTCGGTACTTGTAAGGGTGTTGAAAGGAGACGGATTCGTGATTTTGAGGGTGAAGTTAGTTTAAAGGGACCGGAGGGGCGTTTGCTCTGCGGCCAAGCTTCACTCTTGCGGGTGGCTTGCGCTTGCGTTCTGCGGACGGATGTTATGTCTCCCCCGGCTTTTAGCCAAGGTAGCTGAAGAGATTTGCGTTGCCTTAAGAGCCAAGCATTAGCTCGAGGTTTAACTGGTTACTCCGGAGGTGTGAGGTGGTAACTTCTGGATTTGATGAGCGTTCTACAGAGTTTACGGGCGACTGACTGTCAGAGTTCAAGTTGTGGGTCGATAGAATGATTTTGTGTCAGAGCAGTCCTTGATTCATCTACTATAGCATATCCAGTTTTTATCAATCATGATGTCATCCCTCTTCACCTTATTTGGGCAGTGTGGTAAATGATTCGCCGCGGTCTTTCGTCTATTTCAGTATATCTTGAGTTATCGACAGCCTGGTTTCCTACTTATCAGCAATTATGTCATCCTTGTTCACCTTATTGTGGGCTGAGTTCAAAGGACGTAATCTTCAGCTAATTATGAAGGGCTTAAGTTGTCTCCGATTTGCAGCATGGTTTGATGGGCGCTTGTCGACCAACTGTGAGTTACTTAATATTTTTATTCGTAAGATTATAGTAATTTTAAGTAGTGTAATTTAAACTAATCTTGCTTAATTTGGGAAGAAGAGAAAAATTTATTTGAAAATTAAAAAAAAGAAAAGGATTGTTTGTGTCTTATTTAGAATTTAAAATTATTGTCTATAAAACATGTAATTCTTTAATTGTAATTCCGACATTAGCTTACGTGAGATCCATTTATAAGTAACTAAGTTTACGTATAGAATAATCATAATAATCATTTATTCTGTTAAATTCTAAATATGTTTTGATAAACGACTTAAAAGAAATAATGTGAAATATTTTTAATGTTGTATGTAAGGGTTGTCTGGCCAGCTATCTTTAGGTTATCCAAGATATTATTAATAAATGAGTATGATTTTACGTTATTATTTGCATTTGTGTTTTTTGTGTTACGTAGTTGGTCTGTTCAGTCACTCCATTTGTTTGAGCCGTAAGGCCCTCTAGAAACATGGAGATTTTGCTTGGGGTGTTGTACAATGTTTATGCATTTAGGTTTTTCACAACGCGACCTAATATAAAATTATGTTCTAACCACTTATTAATGATTATTTGAATGTTTGTTTTAGGTGCCAGGAATGTTAGAACTAGTTCTAGATGTTTCGTAGGGGAACTGATTGATTGGTGTTTGAATTTTTCTTTTCTGGTGCTTATGAAGTTTTGATTTAATGAATATGAACTTGTTGTTCTTGAGTTTATTTTAAAATGAGTGAATTATAAAAATGTTTTGGTTGAGAAATATTATTCAGTTCTACCGAGTACTAGAGAAGAATTATTCCTTCCTGTGTTTTTCAGGTTAAGATTTATTAAGATGAATTTGCTTTTCTTTGTGTGAATTAATTGATTTAAGAAGTATTTAATTTAGATATTTTTTTTTCGAGCCAGCTCAATCAGTCAGTTTCCTCCGCTTCTAACTAGAAGAATTTTAGAAGTAGTTTATTTTATTTTATTTTGTCCGGCACCAGATGGAGGTCAGTTTTGTAGTTTTAAAATTTAGTTAAAAAGATAAAACTCGTAAAAATTTCAGCGACGTAACACAGTTAACATTTTATACTAAACAAAGTACTTTTAAGTTCTCGAACATGAGCACTAATATGGCTCATTTATTGTTTCTAATTGCATAACTGCAGCACGAGTCAATTTAGGCAAAGGCAATTGATAAAATCCCTCACTGTTCATGTCAATATTTCCACATTAGTTAATAGCAAGTATTAGCAAATTTATTGAATGATATCAGTTTCGTTCGTTTCATGTTCTGTAACATATAAAGGAGTTTAAAAATATCGCAGCTTATTAACATACTAACAGTCTTAAGTGAAAGTTAACATTTGTTCACTCATGCTTACGATTTATATTAATAAATCTCATGTATAAACCCCATGATTTCCTTGTACGGAATATTAAATTATACGCAGTTTTTCCAGCATTTCATTTAAACCATATATCCTGGAATTTCAGTAGAGATGTATTTCTCATTAAATTAATTCAGTTCTCATTTCGCGGCAATTCTAAAGTACATAAAAACTCAAAACCACTTCATTAAAATTAAAAAATATAGAAAAACATAAAACGATAAAACAATTAAAATGAAAAATTTTTTGCAAATAAAATTACAGTTTCGACGCAAAAACAAGCAGTTCGGCTAGCAGGCAGATTTTTCGGTGCACAAAACTAAAAAGTTTAATTTTAGTCTCACTCGGCAAAAAGACACTGAAGGTGCAGAAAGACTTCATAAAATACTTCCTCTATTTCGTGCAAGAAAATAAAAAGCTGTAAAGTTATTTTAATTTGCGTTATTCAAATTAGATAGAAAGAGAAAAGTATTTAAAGGAATGATTTGGAGAGTGAAATCAGGGTGTGTTCTGCCTGCTTGAAGGGAACGTTGCTAATTTTGATTCTCTAACTATTCAGAATTCTGAGGCACTGAATTATTCTTGCCATTAGGCTTCTTTACGTTGATTTCTGTTACAGCCAGCGTGAGCACTAGTTAAACTGTGAGGCCGTTAGGCTAACTTAAGTTAATTTAATTTTAAGTTATTCATTGCCTTTTCAAGCCAAAAGCGTTGGCTTCTGCATGCACAAGTTGGTATTGTCTGTTAAACTTTATATGGGTTACTAAAAACGTGCTTACACCTTTTCCCTCTCTCTGTGGTATGTATAAGGCACAGTCAAAAATCATTAGCTGTCTTTAGAGGTTTCGTCTAATTGCATGCTCTCGAAAGAGACCAGGTCCTATAACCCTAAGATGTTTTTAAGTGTATATTTAATATAACTTCAATTTTAATGAAAACGTGTTATGCATGCATTTTGAGATTCATGAAAACGTGTCAGTTCTTGCTAAATACATATGCAAATATATTTAATTTCATATGTATTCCTTTCTGGATTATATGGAAATCAAATGTTACACATTATTTGGAAAATTTTGAATTTTAAATTATTGCACGCATTTATCATTCATTACGTAACTAAACTCTGTTTGCCACTAAAATGACTCCATCTGGAAGAACGTATGTGATTGCTACTTACACACATATGCAAAATATGTGCACATATAGCTTCTAAGAGGACAGAACGGAAAACATCTGTCAAATGGAGTTGTGGTGGTTCTTCTGTTTGTCTTTCTAGTGCGTAGATTGTTTCATGCTTAAAAATTCTCCAGAAATACGTTGCTCCTTATAGATAAAGATCCCATTTCATTTCCAAGTTTTCTACTGTATTTCAAAGATAAGATGGGAAATTTGACTATAGACATCTGAATGCGAGAGTTACATCAGTAATCTCTGCAAAAGTAATTTTTACAGGTTTCATTCGGGAAGTTGGATAGTGAATCAAATTCGTCTGTATCGTGGAACAGAAGATGACGCATAGAGAATATCTAGGTTACCAGTTATAATATTACTTGCTTTGTATTGCGTTCTATTAAACGTTTTCAGTAGTTTAAAGTGCTAATTATTGATTGTGATCTATCATACTGAGAAGAGCTGTGCGAGTAATTTTGTGGGAAGTTCTGTTGATGTTGTTGTCTTGTTCATGAATTTCGAGAATGGTTGCCAGAGCCCCAAAGAGGTTTGACTTCTATTTCCATCCTAATTTTGAAGAAGAGCACCTCGGTGGGTGGTCCGAAGCTATCCCCCCTCCTCCGCCATACCACCAGTCCCCACGAGCGTACTTTCGGTTTTTCGTATATCAGAGTGCCACCATGCCGAAAAGACACTATACATTTACAAACATCCGTATCTTCTCCGGGATTCGAACCCGGGCTCTTCGGTACCGCAGTAGAATCCCCAAATCACCATACCATTTAGGCGGCTTGTGAAACACTCTAAAACTGTAAAGCGTCTCTTTAGTGAAAATAAATTTTATCATCAGTTCTGTGTACATTCAATCCATTATCCAGTACGCACGTAAAAATATAAGATACAGACTAATAATATATCCTAAATTTACTACTCTTGTAAATCTAGGCAGTAATTAGAGCCTGTCTATTACAGTAACGTTTGCTTATCGGCCTTTTGTGATTTCAAGCGCGAGCAGTTATTCTGGATACTGAACTCTTGATGGTTGTCTTGTTCTACTTGAAGCAAAGGGTTAGTTTCTATATTAATATTATTCAAGAATGCTAAAGAATATTAATTTTTATTGTAATTTATTCGAGTTACTAATTTCATTCTTTCCATGTGAGGAGAAACGGAAAGACGAGTATTTTGATTTGAAATTGAAATTAACAACTATTAATGCTTTGGCGAATAAAATGTATATATTGATGACAAAACCTATTTAAAAGTCATCGCCCTGAACGTAGCTATGATCTTCAATCGGAAACTTCAATTTTTCATCCTTTGAAAGAGATTTATTTCTAGAGAGCCCAAATCTGGATTAATGTAGTTGATTTTTAAAACTCTTTGGATTTATTTTTTAAATTTTGAGTTAGGAATTATTCATTTAAACCGAACTCAAACAAACAATATTTTATTAATGAATACAAAGAAGAGTTATTTTGAAATCAAGCGTTATAAATCTATGTATTAACAAAAATTCGCTATCTGAAAATATAAATTTTAAAATTTCAGCTTATTATATAATACCATGTTGTTAGTGAAATGAAGCTGAATATTTTCTTATAAAAGTATGTTCGTAGGGGAAAAATGATTTGCAGTGATTTTTTTAGCTCTATGCACTAATCTGATTTTATTATTTATCTTCACAGGTGTGTTAGAAGTTATAAAAATATGAGAAGTAATAACCTTTAGTGATATAAGAAGAAAGCTAAAACCACAACCTTCTGTTGATATTTTAACCTCCTATTTAGTTACAAAACCCACGCTTCCGTCAAGTGGGTTGATTCGACCCAGGTTTTTGTAAATGACTTACGCGTCAAATCTGTTTTATTACCCAAAGGGGCAATTTGCCCAGTAGGGCTATAAATTTCGTTTTCGCATTTTGCGTCATCCACTGTAAAACGGAATTTCACTTTTCAAAATGTTACTACCAAATATTAGAGCCCAACATTGCATTTAAATAAATTAAATAATGAAGAATCTGCATGAATGTATGTATGTTTCTCGCATTGTGAAAAAACATCTGTATCTAGAAACATCAAATTTTGAACAATGTTGTCCTTCACTCGACTATGAACATCTGGATGGCCAAATTTGGAATTTGGATTTCAAAGCGCGCAATGGCAACACTGTGCGAAAAAAAGCATTTTTATCTCCAGTGCGCAAGTCTGTGTATGGGAAGTTCTGAAGATATGCTCTTTTTAAATTATTTTGTAATACTGTTGAATTAAATTTTACGGTTTAAGTGAAAAGAACATGATATGTTATAAATAAAGGTAACACACAAAAGGCTAAAAAACGCCCCTTTGGACGTAATATAAAATCTGAAAGTTTCAGACTTTTTTTTTAACCTTTTTTAAGTAAATATCGTATTTCAGCATATGTTATTATTTTCCAGTCTTCTTGCCATTCCGTCACTTTCTGTGAATTTTAATTTTCTTTTCTTCTTCGTGATCTGAGAGTAAAATGGTTTAGATTTGAAAATTAGAGAAAGAATTCAGTTAACAACGCAAAGCAAAAATTATAATTACATTAGTATATTTGCATTATCAATGTCTGATTTTGCATCTGATACGTTCCTTCCTTCAGACTGCAAGATACAATATACACTTCACTTGAGGTTTATAATCCCCGCACTTTTTACACTTTCCACGCATAGCCCTATTGGTATTCGCAAAAGTTTTATTTTTCGCAGTTTTTAAGTTTTGCTTTACAGTTATTGAAACATACATAATTATGCGCACACTTTTCTGACATTCCATAAGCTATTATCCATTACCTTTAGAGGAAAAGTTTATAAACAACTTATTTATGTCAAAGGATTTATATGAATGAAAATAATAATGCCATTTACTGCTGCTTTGCCAATCACGGAGGGTATTAACGCATTTTGAGAAAGATTTCAACAGGGGATTAAAATGCTATACTGTTAGTTAAAAATTTCAGGTAATAACATCTATTTGAAACAGAAAATATTTTCTGCTTTCAAAATCTAGTAAATAAATAAACTGTGGACGAAGGATACGCTTTCATTAGTTAAAATGTTCTTATTCCGCAATACAAAATATCGTTCTGAAACGCATGTTGTTAACGTATTTTAAGTGAAAACTGAGCCGCATTGTTTATTAATAGAAAAGAGAAAAACTATTTATTATGATTTTTAAACAAAAAGGAGACTAAAGAAATGCCTGGAAAAGTTAAGTATTGCTCCTTATGTTTGTAAAACGAAATGAGTGGTGAAAATCGGAAATCCGCTAATGTAAGTATCATTTGCAAAATTTTTAAATACATATAACATTAATGAAACAAAATAACAAACAGAAGATTTGCGGTTTAAAAAATGAAAAAAACTAATGCCGATATTCTTTTACCGAGACACGTGGCTGTATTGGAAAATGCTTCCTTCTATGAGCACAGTTTACCGGGATACAAAAGCAAATGCATTGTTTCTCATGATATAAAATGGATATGCATTGTATTTCATGATACAATGTTCTTACATGAATGAACGCAACGAACAAATGTATTTCTTTTATAAAAAACGAACGAAGAACGAAAGTGTATAAACTTAGTTCCGACAATTCAAGAAAATTTTCAATAAAGTGTTTAGGATTAATGCAGGTTTTTCACAATGGAAAATTCAAAACTAGAAACGTAGGGGGGGAATTCAAAATTAATTTATTATACTATCAGAAAGTATTTTGAATTCGATACTTAGAGAAGAAATTTCACTTTATATATTGGAAGAGATTTAGAAAAAAATGCACCAAGACGAAGCCATCAATCATACTTCGAAATGTTACTATTGAATTTCTTGTAAAAACGTAAACGGACACACATATTGCTTCTATACGTTTGGAACACATTCCTGTGAAGCCCCCAATATTTCATGGATAGAGTATTTTGCTGTTTGTTGTGCTAAAAAGTGTTGCACCTTGGCGCAAACCTGCTACGAGTAACCGGCTATATGAGAAGTAGCTAAAGATGAATGGAAATCAAATAAGCACTGAAAATTTGACGAAAAGCTTTTTTTGGAGAAAAGCCTTGAATAGTTTGATGCAGATTGATAGTCTAGAAATAATTTCTCTGTGCGAAACATTTAAATATTGAGCATTTAAGATTTAAACATTCATTAAGCTGTCCAAAATCATTCTAAAAATCTGCGTTAAACAAAGCCAACTAACTCATCTTTGAATGCACCATTCCTGTTTAGTTCTCTTACTTTCATGGTGACCGACTTTCAACACGTTTGGTCCAATATGCGCTTGATTTGGAAAGGTTGGTTATCATTTTATTACTTTCAACACTTGTAAAACCATTGCCTTATAAGGCTGAATTCCAAATATTCATGAAAATGGCATTATTTTGCATGATAATTGAAATCTAATAAAACACGTGGCTTATAATTAAGATAGAATAACATGCCGAACAAGTATTAATTTTCAGGGGCTTTTCACCCACCATTATTAACCAAGCAGTTAAAAAATTCTCATCTCAATAGACCAAAAAGCACACTCTTGTTTTAGGAGATTATAAGAATTCTGTTGTCATTCCTTTCTTTCCATCAATTAGCTATAAAATTGCACATATTCTACAAAAAAATTAACTTTCGGGTCGTTTATTCTCCTATATAAAAATTCCGATTTCCATACTCAGGGACCCCATTCCGGATATGATTTCCTAGGATATTTACAGGATTTCTTGTCAGTGCGGTTTAATTTACATTGGTCAAACTAAGAAAGTCTTAAAATTTCGCATTAAGGAACATGAGGCGTATGTTAGGAAAAAAGAAACACAGAAGTCTTCTGTTGCTCAGCATTGTTGGTCCTAAAATAACACTTTCAATTTTTCTGAAGCTAAAATTATTCAAAAAAACATCTTCCATTGGCGAATTAGATTTTCTAGAGGCGTTTCACATTCAAAAAAAAGATCTTTCTGTTCTAGTTAACGGTCCTAATTCTAATCCACATTTGTCTTCATTATTTAAGGAAATTATGTTTTAGTTCTCGTTTCATCAATAGATGGCGCCAGTAGCTTAACTCATGCCCAACTATTTTTCTCTAATCACTGTCTTATCTCGTTCATTTGCACTTTGGCAGCTGAGAAAAGGTTTAGTAAAACAATAGAAACTAGTCCTGTGAAAATTTGCAAATATAACGCTGATTTTTGTTGCTTGACTTCTAAATTAATATGTGGCGTATATTCTCAGAGTTAGAAAAAACAAGCAAAGATTTTAAAAATAAGATTTAGTGACTGCATAGGCGGTCAAAAATTACTTTTGGTGTTTTAGGTACAGTGATATAAGCACAAACAGATTTCACATCAGAGGTTAGCCATAATTTAATCCTTCAACCCCCTTTGCATCTGCAAGGCGAGTAATGTCTAATTAATTGTGTGTTACGGTACAGAGTATGTTCTTTGTATGTGAGATCGTTTTCATTAAGAATAATTATCTTGCCAAGTGTCAAACAAACATCTCCAAAACTTATTTTAATGCTGTTATGCATTAAGATGTCTCTAATTATTTAAAACTCCATTAATTCAGAAACATTCATTGTGATTTTTGGGCATATTTTTGCCTGTTAATAAAAATAGAGTTTTTTTAACAGATTTAGGTTAAATATGTCCTTTTTTTCTACGCAGAGTGAAAAATACTACCTCCGTAAAGTGTAATACAATAAACACATTAAAGATTGAACGAAATATTGCAGGTGTATAGTGGAGAAGTATAAAGTTCCGATAAATTATTATTATTAATTAATTACGTTTTTTCTAACTCGTCAAGATCATTAGAAGTAACTGAGGAACAAATTTTTATATCATCGTAATGTATGTTGACATTAACACATGATTAGAAAATAAAAATAAGTACTTTATAGTTTTTAATAGTTTTTTCAATAAAGTCGAAAATGCTAAAGAACTGAAATTGCTGTTGATTGAAGAAATAAGGCGAAAATAAAACAGATAAACGTTCTTACACTTCGTGAACATATTCTAGAAAATACATTCAAAAGTATTTTTATGCTCCAATCAAGTCAGTCTTCTAGTCTTTACTTCATCGCAAGTGCATGCAAGCTACTAATAAAGAATTCTGAATTTTAATTTCAGACTACATAATAGAAAGGAAGGAAATGAACTCACGCATCTCGCAGAGTGATTTGAAAACGCACTTTTCAGTTCTTGGAAAACACGCTTTTATTAAAATTCTTAAGTTTGTCATAAGTTCGATGGCTGCCGTAAATATTCTCAACGGTTTCTCCATCGCATTCCATGACCGCTTCAAGAATTTTATGAATTTCACAAGACGGAGTTATTTGCATTAAAAAACACATCTGGAATTTTAATAGACAGCGCTTGTTATTTCTACTTCATTAAAATCTCTTTTGACAGCGAGAATGTTTTTAAAAAAATGTCATCCAGATGCTGAGAATGTGGGAAAACTGTTCAGTTATCTGAGAGACTGATAAACAATTTCAAATTGCCAGGAACTGTAACGAAATATTCAACTGTTTCAAACTGTTGTTACATTTTCGACCTCACTCTGACTATTAAGCATAACGTTTAACATCTGTCTAATTATAATATTGTCTATATAATCAAATGTACACATGAGTATATTTTAAGAATTACATAATTCTAAGTCTTTACACTAATACATACGCACTCACACACAGAGACACATACACATATTTATACACATATAATGTAATGAACTTATCATATTTTTTAAAAGGCTATAAAATTTGCTTTTTCCAAGTCTTATATTAATATTTAAAAGACAACATTATGCGGAGTGAGTGTTTTAAGTAAAAGGAGATGCTGATTTTTCTGTAGTTTCATCTTCAACCGAAAGAATAACATATACACGTACATTTATATATACATATAATGAAAAGAATGCATAATAATCTTTCAAATGGCTTTAAAATCTGCTTTTACAAGTGGAGTAATATTATTTTGAATTAGAACACATACAAAGAGGAAGTTTTAAGTGAAAGCGGACGTTGATTCAAGTGTAGTTTCATCTTCAAGAGAAATGCTAGCACAATTCATAAAATTATGTAATCATTCAAGAAATTAATTTTACATAATTTACAATAAAAAATAACACACTTTTGAAATTTAGATAAAGTATCCACTTTAAATTAGTGTCAATTATAGTTCCCAAAATTCAAAGAGTTCTTATGCTTATGTAAAGGTTATTTAAGTTTCTAACAGTTATTTCAATTTTTAAACATGCTTAGCTTTCTGTTCTCGTTTCCCACCTACCATTTCTTACCAGAACAGGTTTTTAGTACCACGTTGCTTGTAAATGAGATAGAAAGCGTATTTAAAGGAAGGTTTCTTTTAGTTCAGGAGAAGAGCTTAGGAGTCCTTAGTGGCGCACGTTTGCCGTTAGGCTGCTTCGTTGTTTAAAGCTAACTATGTTCAGCTGTACTGTACGTGCCTGCTGATATTCGCCGGTTAATTTCATTAAGGGCCAACTACATTAAATCATTTTATACAACTTCGGCTAAGTTCAGTTTAGTTTAGCCTTAGATTATTTTCTTGTATTCTTATTTTGAGTTAAAGACCGAGTGGAGGCTTTTCTGTAAGCCCGAGGAAGGGGTCATGCGTGATCTTAGTTTGACATAATAAAGGGGTGCTTGATCCTTCTCCGGACTTTTCATTTACACACTTGAACTCGGCAATAAGTAGCTACATAGTTCAACAAGTTTTCTACCAACAATAGACAAAGTGGTTAGAAACATTACAGTGGCACCCGAACTGAAAGATGGTAGATGATGATTCTTCACCACCAGCATATGGCGACTGGATCCTCTAATGCCCAGTCGCCCTTAAACGGGGAAGTATATAAGGTAGTTTCTCTTTCCTTTCTGCATTCCTTCGTAATGTAACGGTAACACACTTGGCGCGTATTCGAGAAGTCAAGGTTCGAGTTCCGACAAGAGCATTGCTCATTTTTCTTGTTTCTTTCTTAAAAAAAGACTTTTACAATGGCGCTCTAACTAAAAAGGTGGTGAATAAAGATTCTTCGCCACCAGGATTTAGCAACTGTATCCTTTAATGCCCACTCGCCCTTTAAAAGGTGTGGTATATAAGGTATTTTCTCCGTTCTTTCCGCATGCCTTCGTGGTGTAATGATAGTCCATTCTGTAGGTATTCGAGAGGTCCAGGTTCGAGTACCGGCGAGGGCACGCTAATTTTTCATGTCTCCAATATAAAAAAAAACACCTAATGTCTCTGCATTTTAAATAATTATGTTAATAATTGTGCCTCAATGTTATGAATGGCAATTGTAATATAATTGAATATAATGTTATGAATAATAATAAAGTTACTTTTTCAGAATCAGTTTTAATTTCTAAAGATAACAAATCTGTGCTTTCGAGAGTATATATTTACGTCATTTTAAGTCTTCTGTATCGCAATCCTTAATTATTAACGTAACACATCACTTATATAAATTTATAGACATAAATTAAAAAAAATAATGAGTGCAGTGGTTAAAAGGATTACATTCATAAGGAATACAAGCTTATAAGCTTTACCTAAGTAAACTTTCCTGCAGAAATTTCCTTTTTCACCACTATAAATAGGTTTTTACTACTAGGTCTACAAAGTTGATTACGAGTAATCCTCTTAAAAATCTGTGTAAGTTTTAGACATCGAAAACAAGTAACTGCTCCATTTATTCCTGAAACTTCAAACACTGTAAACATATCTCTCATTTTATCCATGTAGGCAATTTTTATAGCTCCTACTGCGTTATTTTTTTGTATTGAAATTTTTTCATATAAATTATTAGAGTATGAAAATATTTTAATCTCTTTAATCTGATTTCAGTAAACTTTTTTGCTATATTTTTTCACAATAAGATACTCTTTTTAAATAGGCTTACAGCTTTTGTACTCTGAAATTTTTATGATTTGATATATAATAATATATTTTACAAATATTTAGTAATACCCTATATTCATAGTAAATTAATCTCGAAAACGTTTGAAACCTTATTCTCTTTAAATAAAGAATCAAAGAAATTTATCTCGCATATTAAAGAACAAATTTATTAAGTAATACATTTAAACAAATTTATCAAAAATCATTATTTAAAAGTTTTTAAATCAAGAATCAAACAAATTTGCCTCACAAATTAAGCAAAGGAATTTATGAAACAGTATTATTGAGCAAATGTATCAAATAATATTATATTAAAATTTTTAAATAAAGAATCAAACAATTTTAAATCAAAATTAAGTTTAAAGTTAAGAATCTTTAAATCAAGAATCGAACGCCTCTCTAAATAAAGAATTATTTAGAGAGTTTAGACCTTGTTTTAGTTTAAACCTTGATTGTCTTTACGTAAAGAATCTGTCCCTGAATTTAACCTGAAGCCTTTAAGAATCTCTCTAGTTTTCTTTAGTTCCAACCTTTTGTTCTCATTTGGAATTCATGCACACTGTTTTGTTTCACTAGGCATGCGTTTTAATATATTCTGCATTGGGAATTTGAATATAATGCATTAATTTTAATAGTGATTGAGACAATATCCGATGCAACATAAAATGCTATAACTAAATTTAATACTGTTGATGACCTAGATGCAAACCTTTCGAAGCGAACTCGTAATGCTTTCCCAAAGGACTTCTTTTAATAACATTTGCTCAGTAAAACTTGCAACTAAACTTTTTTTTCTTTTTCATTATTAAGCCTTCTTTTTGGCTTTTACTAAGCCATTTTCTGTTGAAGATATCAACTTTTTTTCTTCTGCGCATAAGCTGTTTCTAATCGTTCTTAAGCCTTTAGGTGTAGATATCTTTCTCTACTTATTTCCATCATTTTTTTCTTCTTTCATTAAATTCTTTTCCTCCTTTTCGAACATTATCAGTTATATCGTTCAATTAAGTTCAATGCTTTTGAAAAATCAGTTAAAACTGAGCTCTTTGCAAAATTTCTACTGAAATGATAATCAGATATGCTATTCTCATATAATAGCAAGATTATTTTCCAATTCTGAGTTGATTCCCATTTAGAATTTTTAATTTACAACATACATTTATTTACCACTCATTCGCAAAATTGATCTTGACTGACTGTGTTTTTATTGGCTTTCCGGTAAAAAAATCATAGAGAATTAAATATTTCTCCATAAAGCAATTTTAATCTTAGAATAAAAACAATTTACTATGGGATGATAATTACATAGCTACAGTTTGTTCAATTATTAGCCCAAAGGGCGTCAGCCCTAACGGCTATTCATTTCGTTTTGGCATTTTGCGTTAAAAACTTTAAATCTCGATTCACTTTTCAAACTGTTGCAACCAAATATTACAGCCCTGTATTGTATTTAAAGAAATTAAATAATGGGCCTACGATAATAAAAATAGCCTACGAAACGTTAAAAAAGTGCCCCTTTGGGCGTTATGTAAAATCTGAAAGCTTTCAGATTTTTTTTTTATAAATTTCTCTGGACTTCCAACTCTCATTGTCGACTTATTAAAGTTTAAATTAAGTATCTGTTTTGGTAACTCTAATTCAATTCCTCGTGTTCCACAAAGTTTACGACGAGGCTGACACAAGTAAGAGACATCACTAACAAAATAAATAAACAAAGGTACAGTAGCACTTCAAATGGATAAAAAAATTTGCTAAAGTTCATTAAAAAAATTCTGAAAACTTTTAGATTTTATGATATGTCTAAAGGCGCGTTTATTTAATGTTTTGTGTGTTACCTTTATTTATTAAATATCATGTTCTTCGCACTTAAACCATAAAATTCAATTCAACGGCAGTATCGCAAAATATTTAAAAGAGTATACCTTTAGAATTTCCGATACACAGTCTTGCGCTCTGGAGATTTTTTTAGTAGAGTGTTGCCATTGTTCGCTTTGAAATCGTCGAGTTTCTTAATCAAAAACTCATAAATTCCTTACAATATATCAAACAGGTAATAGAAGTCCAAATTTGGGCTTCCAGATGCCCATATTCGGGTGGAGACGTACTTTATTCAAAATCTGATGGCTTTGGGTACCGTTTTTTTATCACAATGCAAGAAACATACATACATTTATGCAGATTGTTCATTATTTAATTTCTTTAAATATAGTACAGAGCTGAAATATTTTGTGGCGAAAGTTTGAAAACGATTCAGACTTTTAATGTTTCCGACGCAAAATTGCAAAACAAAAACAATAGTTCTTGAGGGACAAATGTCTTGATGTCCAGAATTTAAAAAGTTGTTTGCGTTTTATAGTGAATCAACGTAAAATGCCAAAACGAAATTAATAGCCTTTCTGTCAAATTGCCCCTTTGAGCTAATTAATATACAAAAATAAGTAAGGAAAAAATTTTTAAAAAGTATTGAAATTAAGAGAAATCAGTAATCTAAATTGAGAATAGAATTCGGAAAAACAAAAATGTCTCTTTAGTCCGAAAAAGTTTAGAAAAATTGGTGGCCAAGATATAGACAGGCGCATCAAAGTTGCCTGAATTATATACTTGCTTGGCTGGTCATGATGAACGCAGTCAAGAAGAATATGATTTACATCTGCTTCGCAGTTGCAAATCGCAGTCTAGAAGAATATGATTTACATCTGCACTACTGCACAAAGCATTTGAAGCAAATCCAAATTGCTTTAAATAGCTCTTAAAATTTCCACGTCCAGTCAAAAATTGAGAAACTTTCAAATCTGTTGAAAGTTATAGGAAAAACGTTTTTGATCCGTTGTGCTTTCGGCAACGCCACATGTTCTCTGTTCTAAATACAGATGGCATCATTTCTATAAAAGCGCTTGCACTGAGAAAAAGGAACACGAAGATGTAATCAATCTGTCGTTTCATGGCTAGCTTTGATAGAGCATCTACTCTCTCATTTCCAAAATTTCCGCAGTGTCCACGAACGTAAGCAAAATGAATGTCGATTTCATGATCGTGTAAGAACTTAACCTGAATTTCAACAGCAAGTGTGTCTGAAACACTAATTTTCTGTAATAATTGTATCGAAGAAAAAGAAACACTACATATTAAAATGCGCACCGATCACGTGTGTACATCGTAGAATGTACAATACCGTCGAATCGAGAGCATCGTAGATCTGCGATATCATAGAATCAGTGTTTTTTGTTTTTGGGCACCATCTTGTAAACGAACGGAAACAAACAAACAAAAAAAAATAATATTACGTACTAAAATTTGTCAGGACTGAGTATTCTGTGCGTGTTCTTTGAGAACATGGTAAAGTCTGTAATCGGGTTCTTCTTCTCAAGTCCTGAACTGGAACAGTGAGCTGATAAAACGTAAGCTTTGTTCTGATGTACTTGCTGAGTTGGAGAATAACTGCACTTGAAAGGGATTTGAAATCCTCTTTTATTAAATCACTATTATTTACAAACTTCCCAACTCGGGAGAGATACAGAAAGTAAAAGACCGCACTTGGGTCGAACTTAACAATCAAATAAACTTAACTAAATTTAAATAGAACTTAAATCAAACTTTGCTCACAGAGCGATTCGCGGAGATTGGCCTCTACCTAAAAGGGTGCGTAGCAAGATATACTAATACTAGCGTACTTCAATTTGTTTCAATATGCAATTACGTAGCAAGCACTCTGGCTTATAAATTTAAACTGCTAGCTGGTCAGACGAACGTCGAGCAGAGTGACCGTGATCTGAGACTGAAGCTCTCTCACGCTAAGAGGTTTCTACCTCTGGTTTAAATACTACTTCGCTGTACTTCAAATTAGCATAAGCTGAAAATGCGCGCTTCTTCTGACGGGAAGTTGAAACAGAGAGGAGATAGAAAGGTTTAAATTAAAATAAAACTTGGTTAGTTTAACTAAAACCTTACAAATTTAGCTTAGTAGCTTATAGTCGTTACCTTGCTTTTTCCAGCTTATGTGAGTACTTGCATTTAATTTATAAATTATTTAGTTTTCTGGTTTTTGGAATTTAAATAAATTTTCTTTTACCTTTCTTTTTCCTTAATTTGTGTTTTATTTCGTTTATTGGTTTTTTAAAATTTAGAAACTTTAAAGATAGTATGAGAATATTATTATTATACAATATAAGAAGGGATCGGCACATTAGTAAAAACAGATCATTAATTTCCAAATAGCTGTTTATACTAAATTTTGATCATGAAAAAAAATTAATAGTTGCATACGAAATATTAAAAATACGTAAGATAAAATTCTAATTTTGATTTGCAAAAAGTCCTTTAAACTCCTTTCAAATACGTTTATTTTAGCTTCTTGTGATAAAATAGTAATTGCTTATGATAAAATGATTCTAAATTAAAATATTTCAAAATTAATCCTTGTAGTACGATTCTCACTTAACGCTAATGATACAAGTACTTATATCACACTTCAACCGACAACGTTATTCGATTTACTCAACTGATACCCAAATTAAAACAGCGAATAGTATGGAATCACATCTTAACTAGCATTTGTTTTTTATGTTATGAGCAAATTTGTCGCGTCACCAGATGTTGTGGTACCAAATGTTAAATACTAACTGTTACGATAATTAGCCTACAATAATATCAAAACCAAAATTCATTTGCGTTGTGTATAACTAACCCGAACAAACCCTAAGACCAAGCAGGAGTACTGGTGTTAAAAACATTCACACAAGTCATCATAAGAAAAAAACTCTGAATCAAATATATATATATAACCAAGGATATTTATTTGCAGCATTAAAGGAAGACACTCGATCTTTCAACTTAAATTTCTAGATCTATGGAGTGTTCAATTGACAACTAATTAAAATAATGCATTTAGAATTATAATATATATATTGTTAGTTTCAAATATGCACCGAGATGAATTTATCAAAAATTTACACCGTAAACATTAATATTAAAATTTCATATGCAGTTATCAAAACTCTGCTGGCCAGCATACAAATACACAGGAATTTAATGAATCACCGAGCATGGTGTCTTTACCAATATTGATAGAGATTACTTAGTTCAAGAAATTTCTTAATTTACTCAGGTAAAAATTACATACATAAATTTAGCAAATCCCTTAGGCAGTTAGAAAAATATTACATACTCATGTAGACCCGTTGGAGAAAAATGATTACATTTAACCCTACATTCAATTACTCAATTAAAGGTAAAGTAGAATTTAAATTTTTAATCGTTCCTTAATTTGCAAAAGTTAAAGTTAATTCTCAACCAAAAATAGTAACAACTTAAAGTAAAAAGGTAAAATTTAGATAAGTTTACAAATTTAATATCCTGTCTTAATCCATTATATATAAATTTTAATTACATTCCAAGTTAAGGTTAAAAATCCTAAATAGATTACTAGTGCAACAATTGCTTAAATACACAGCCTGGATTTAAGATCCAGCAGAAAAACCTTGACTAAAGTTAAATAGAATTTAATTGGAAATTAAATATACATATTATTACTCCTTACTTTAATAAATCATAGCTAGAAATTTTCCTTCAATTAATCAAATCTCTTCCAATATTTGTGTGAATTTACTTATCCTTATTATTTAGAAATACATGTTCACTGAATTAAGGTTGAATGCCGTACTAAAATTTCTGGTGAAAGGAGGAACAGAACAAACTAGGTTGAACTCACTCGAAGGAAAAAACTTTTGAGGCTTAATTAAGCGTTACCCATTGTAACAAAAGGTGTCGGTTATCATTGAAATTTTAAATCTTAATTTACTTTTACAAAACGCTACAACTATGGACAAAAACGAAGGCACTTATCTGCTGAAATTCTTTCCCAGACAACCAGTAGGCTGATGTAGTAGTAAAAGGCACTCCGTCGAACGTAAATCTTGCCAGCTATCGATGTTAATCTGGCCCATCCTAGTAGGATGATGATAAGTGCATGGATGTTTTCGAAGTGAGAGATCTGGACGAAGCCGAATTCAGCGGGATTCAAGGAACGTCAAGCTCTGGTGGAAAATGCATTGAGATTCGAAGAAAAACAATAGAAGTACATCTCCTTCTTATTCTTCATCTCTTCCTCAATGGGAGCAAGCAACAAGCCGAAGGCCGCTTTTTCCGGACGAAGCCCGGACAATTAAATGGGCATAATTCTACCGGTCTCCCTGGGTCAACATAGTAGCTCTTCCAGAGGAAGGAAAAAAATCGAAGCGTCTTCTTTCAGCTGCGAATCCAAGGCAAAGAGAGTGAACATGGCCTTGCATGACGATTTCATTCGTCCCGAATCCAGAATTTCCGAAAATCACCAAATTTGGTGAATTAGTATGCAAATCTCGCCAAACACAAAACAGTGCTGCGAAAACTTAGTTTTTCCTTCTTCACACCAAAAAAAATTCCACCCTCGCCACCCCCTTCGCCAACAAGGAGGGGTGAGGGAAAAGAATGCGACAAACCTACCACTCCCGTACCACGCAAGCGGACGCAGTACATGACCTTGACGAAAAAGTGCTCCGAAACGACGCTTATAGCAGAATAAATTTTTAGACACGAAATTCAACAATTTTAGCAATTAAATGGGCATAATTCTCCAACGGGGCGACGTACAGTCATGAAAGTAGATTCATAAGAAGGGTAAATTTTTTCTCTTTAAGAGGTATAAATTTCAACCATGTGAATAAAAAGGAAGTATTTTTAAATTTAAAATATTACGCAGAAACAACCGATTTCCCATTGTCTCCTTCTCCCGAAGGCTAATACTGTCGAACGCGTAACGTAAGAACGAGAACTCTGTTTAACTCGTATAAAAATAATTGATTCAATAACATAAGCAATACAATTCGTGAAGAAAAATTTAGAATAAGCATAAATTAATGCATATAATTTACTCACTCAATAATTAATTAACAAATAACTGCAATTAACTACACATTAATCCATAATTCTAAACTAACCAAAAATCACTACATAACATCACTCCCCCAACCGGGAAAAAAAATTTTTGGCGAGCCAAAAATTTTTAATAAAGGAGACAAGGGCAAAGGGTTTACAAACGAGTTATATATTGCAAGAATACCAGAATGTCAGTGAATCCCAATTGTCAATAGTAGACGAGAAAAAAAAAAAAAACACCCCTAACAGCGTTCAATATGCCTGAGCCTCAGGAGGTCTGTCTGACAATCGTCAAAGAACCAAAATTGAAAAGCGTTGACAAACAGCCATGACACACCCCAAAAAAAATAAAGTGTAATATGTAATAATGTTAGATAACATCCCCCCATACAAATGCTACAATAAGAGTATACAATGCAAATAAGAGTACATATAAAATACAATAAACACCTAAACGTTATATACTGGTGCAAGGTGTCGAATACAAAAACAGGAGCTATACAGGTGCTCCACACACAAAAACATATTTTTTTTTCAATGCAAGTAAAAACAATCCTAAACTAAAAAACACTATAAGTTGTATACCATTGCATACAAGCCCTGAGTCTCCATTTGCTAAAGAGACAAAACACTGAACCAATTCCAAGTTCACAACCACCGCTTTCCCCAAAATGAAATACGAGAAAGGTGGAATAAAACAAAACCGCAACTATACAGCGCCGAAGTAACTCACAGAATCCCAGTCAAAACATAATTGGTAGTGCTGCAATCAAAAAAAAAAAATAAATGGAAGAACTAACGAGGAGTTTTGAGAAAAAACAATCTTGTCAAAATTAACCGAAAGAATCCCAAGCGCTTAAGATCTGGGAGAAGACAAAAAAAACAAATTTAGATTTTAAATGAAGTGAGCTAAAGGGGCCAGCCCTGATAACCCAAAAAAAACCGAGCTATTGAGACAAGATTGTTGATTACCAAGACCACAAGATCATACCTCACATACTCAGACATGTAAACAAAATTTCTCTAAGCAACACACGACCAAGGATATTAAGAGTAAAACTAAGAGAACCCTCAAACATGTGCATACCACTGTACAAAGAAAATCAATTAAAGAAATCGAGAAAAAAAATTATATATTTCTCCCAAGAGCAAAAGAAAAATTCTAGATACTTCAAATGTACTCTAAACTCATAAGGAACCCATTTACAGAAAAAAATCTAAACAAATTGTCACAGGAATACGTCAAGAATGAACCGAAGCAAGTTAAAGAACACATATAGAAAATCTCAAAATAACAAAAGTGTTCAAAAATTACCCACAAAAAAAAATTTAGTCAGTATGAAACAAAAATCGCAAAAGAGCTGTTTAGGGAATGTGCACTGCTTTGAGAAAATGCAGTCTTGAGCAACATCTATACAAAAACGCCCAAAGCAAAAATGAAACATACAAAACCCAATTTAGAAAACGAGACAGCAGTCTGTTCAGAAACAAAAGTGCATGCACTGCAATTGTGAGATGCAGTCTTTAGCATAAACACAAAAAATTACCAAAGAGACTACCAAAAACCTGCAAGGAATAAACGTGAAAATCTCAAACAAGGAGGAAGTGTTTTAAAACTCAAAATCCCAAAATAAACTCAAACTCAAATCCTAAAACTCCACAAATCTGTACACTAAGCTCCAAGGAAAAATCCACACCGAAACCTGGCAGTGTCTCTACCCACGCTTACAAGCAACAAGTCTTGTGAGTTTAAAAACATTGGCAATAAACTGAAAATGCATAATATATACCAAAATAAAAACTCAAAATACCAAATTCACAAAAACTGCTCCAGCAACCTGAAGTCACCCGTATAAGTATTCATTCTCAAGTCACACCAACGATCTTATTCAGCACAAAACTCAAATACGAATTAGAATTAACCTTAAATCTGCAAAAAATTCAATCAAGAACTAAAATCCAGTAACAAATGCTAGAAAAGTAATGAAAATCAAATTCCCTAATCAGATAACAATTAAGTTCATGGTTCAAAACCCAGTTAAACTACTCACTGAATAATTTTCACACCAGAGTAGCACATAAACAACTTGAACGCCTGTACAAAAATTGCAGAAGAGTAATTATCCTGATTTCCTAAATTACACCACAACAAATTCTACCTTGTCACCAAAAAACTCATAAATACGCAATTCCAAATATTTGTAAAATACCAAACTTCTACTGTTTACACTTTTCTTAGACAACAATAACTCTTCACAAAATAGGCAGAAATTCAGTTACTCATAAAAACTAAACAGAAACTTCACTCCAGCTGAAAACTAACTTCCAAGAAAAAAAAATCAATGAATCTCTAAGCTAACTATCACTGTTCCAGCGCAACTTTACAAATATGACCAAAATTAACTTTAAGATACTAACAATTCAGTGTTTTTTCTAAAAACAAAAACAGACTAAAATTTTAACTCATCTTCAAAGGCACAAATTACATAAATCTATAACCATACTTCAAGCAATTAAAAAAATATTTCTTGATCACATAAATAGTGCTCTAACCTTAAGTCAATTAATTAGAATTAGAAATTTCCAAAACATCAACCTCCTGAATCTCAACCATATCAAGGCCCTTCTAGCAGCACGACTAGCTTTAGTAGATTTAGGCATGATAATTCCTAGCAGTACAACAAGAGGAAGCTAAACAGTATCTATACTACTGACAACTGGAAGTCTAAGACAATCCCCACAAAACTAAGTGGCATAAGGTAACAATTGGGTAGAAATTCACTATTCCTGTATATGAGCACACAATGTAAACAATTATCATAAAAAAAATTACAGCATGTGTGTAAAAATCTAATCCACCATGAATAATGTCACATACAACAGTTCAAAATCTTCACTTAAAATCTAACTGCGTGTTAGTGTTTGTGTTGTTTTCACTTTAGAGTCCAAAGATCATGTGTGAAAAGTACAATTTGTTATGCACCCTATACTGAATCAATGCACAAAATAAATTTACTGATGAAATAAGCACAAGATCAATGCATAGACCTGTTACTGAAACTCACAAAGCAGGGGTTAAAGTATCAAGTCTAAACA
>KK116581.1:422998-438300 GCA_000611955.2 Stegodyphus mimosarum
TTTAATGAATCACCGAGCATGGTGTCTTTACCAATATTGATAGAGATTACTTAGTTCAAGAAATTTCTTAATTTACTCAGGTAAAAATTACATACATAAATTTAGCAAATCCCTTAGGCAGTTAGAAAAATATTACATACTCATGTAGACCCGTTGGAGAAAAATGATTACATTTAACCCTACATTCAATTACTCAATTAAAAGGTAAAGTAGAATTTAAATTTTTAATCGTTCCTTAATTTGCAAAAGTTAATTCTCAACCAAAAATAGTAACAACTTAAAGTAAAAAGGTAAAATTTAGATAAGTTTACAAATTTAATATCCTGTCTTAATCCATTATATATAAATTTTAATTACATTCCAAGTTAAGGTTAAAAATCCTAAATAGAATACTAGTGCAACAATTGCTTAAATACACAGCCTGGATTTAAGATCCAGCAGGAAAACCTTTGACTAAAAGTTAAATAGAATTTAATTGGAAATTAAACATATATATAATTACTCCTTACATTAATAATTCATCACTGGAAAATTTACTTCAAATAATCAAATCTCTTAAAAAAAAATTTTTAATTTACCATATTACTTAGGAAACATGTCCACGGAATTTATTTTGCAAGCTGTACTGAATTTCAGGTGAAATTAACAATAAAAAAAAAACTGAACTCACTTGAACGAAGTATTTTTTTATACTTAATTAAGCCTTGCTATATTATCAGATGGGACAATCTCCCAACGAGCAGCCGTTTGAAGTTGAAAGCTCTCCTTTGGGCATGATTCCAACCCGCAGAGATGATGTTAACAGTCCTGAAGGATGTAGGAAAATGAAATAAACTTATATATGTTTCCAGAGAAGAAAGATGAAAACTGGATCCATACACCGATGTGAAGAAGGTGTAATCATGTAATTCACTGGGCTAAACCCAGTTCGGCGAGTTGATGGTAGTACTCGAGAACCCGGATATCTGGATTCAGGTTGCATCCAACGTATTAATTCGATGAGGAAGAAAACAACATTCTCGACTCCAACACGGGGATGGTAAAGTGCGGAGGAGTAAACTTCAAGTGAATTTTTTTTTTTAGATGTTCATCTTTAAGACGTAAACATGTCCACTATCGGACCCCCCGGGTCAACATTTGCTCTTCCATCGGAAGAAAAATGAAGCGTCTTCTTTCAGCTGCGAATCCAAGGCAAAGAGGCTGAGCATGGCCTTGCATGCCGATTTCAATCGTCCAGAAACCAGAATTTTCGAAAATCACCAAATTTGGTGTATTAGTATGCAAATCTCGCCAAACACAAAACAGTGCTGCGAAAACTTAGTTTTTCCTTCTTCACACCAAAAAAAATTCCACCCTCGCCACCCCCTTCGCCAACAAGGAGGGGTGAGGGAAAAGAATGCGACAACCCTATCACGCAACCGGACGCAGTACATGACCTTGACGAGAAAGTGCACAAAACGACGCTTATAGCAGAATAAATTTCTAGACACGAAATTGAACAATTTTAGCAATTAAATGGGCATAATTCTCCAACGGGGCAACGTACAGTCATGAAAGTAGGTTCATAAGAAGGGTAAATTTTTTCTCTTTAAGAGGTATAAATTTCAACCATGTGAATAAAAAGTAAGTATTTTTAAATTTAAAATATTACGCAGAAACAACCGATTTCCCATTGTCTCCTTCTCCCGAAGGCTCATTACCAACGAACGCGTAACGGAAGAACGAGAACTCTGTTTAACTCGCATACAAATAATTGATTTAATAACATAAGCAATACAATTCGTGAAGAAAAATTTAGAATAAGCATAAATTAATGCATATAATTTACTCACTCAATAATTAATTAACAAATAACTGCAATTAACTACACATTAATCCATAATTCTAAACTAACCAAAAATCACTACATAACATTTAATTCACACAGTGCTTTGCCCTTTATCTCTCATGTTGGCCTACTGGCAGCTATTGCTGTTATGTAAAATGCAAAATTCTCTTAAAGAACCTGTTAAAAAGTGTAAACATTTGATGGGAGAGCGTTGCGTCAATTTTGATGTATTGAGATCAAAACGTTGTTTTATCAACACTATTTTATCGAAGTATTCAGCCAATTATGACTACTGCACCATCTATATGCACCAATCTCCAACACTCGGTAATCGTGTTCACCGTTACGTCGTCGACATCTAAATTAATACAATATTTGGAGGGCGAGAAAGCTCCTGATTCGTCGAAAATGTTGTCTAAGGCATTAGATAATTTATGTGTTTAGTCCTACAACGCAAAGTTCCTCTACCGAATTATAATAAGTGTGTTTGTTGTCATCCGCATCTGCTTAGATCATCAACCCAATGCTCGCAAATAATATTTGGAAGTAATTTTATTTTCAACAGTCGCTTCAAATCCTCGCTTGCGAAACAAATTCGGTGTGCAGTATGTAATATCTATAATTCGCTAATAGCTGCTTTTATTTCAAAGGATTGGCGAGCAAAAGAAAATAATAGAAATATTAAATAATCTGGTCGAACAAGTGATTTTGACCATTGCATTATCCTTATGTGTGCGTGAGTTAATACATTTATATACATATTTCCGTACATTCTGTATTATTGCTACATGTTGGTAAGGCGTCTATCTGTCTCGACCGTCGAATATCTTCCTTCATGATTTATTAAATTGCTTCATAAACTAAAATTACTTTGGTAAATTTTAACATGTAACTCTACTAACCATCCTCGCTTTCGTAATTCTTCCTTCCACTTTATTACGTTTAGTGTTATTGCATACTGAATACAAGAAAGTAAGTGTTATCAGTCACAGAATCTGTCACAGCAATGCATCCAAACGTGAAAAATGTAAATTTCCTAATTGCAAATTTCCATACCTAATAACTGAAAGAAACTGCAATGATTAAAGTAGAATACAGCGTATCTTCAAAAAGCACAAAAGTTTGCAATGGGCTGCCATTCATATTTAGTTTTAATCTTAGTATTAGCAAAGTGGTCTCACTGCTTAAATGTAAAACGCGAGAAAAAACATCAGCTATTTCATTCTGCATTTTCGTCGACTAAATGCTCACTGTATCAAACTGAACTACCAGTCAAAGATTTTTGATAATAAATTAGTACTAAATGTAGATGACGCTGTACAGTGTGTGTTTATACATTTTTAGAAATTTATTTTGGGACATTTAATTAATATTTAAATGCAAATAGTATTTTTTAAATGTTCTACCTGATCGCCATTTTTCAGGAGTATATGTCCGCTTAGTGATTTTCATGATAGATTGATTTTTCATAAAAATTCCAAACGGTACTGATTTTCTTTCCTCTTCCGCTACTTTCCAGAGTCCATTAAAAGTAGTGGCTTTGCACTCAAGAAGAGCTCTTTTCAATAAACCAAAGTCACAATATTCCATAGGTGAAACGACAAAAGGTATATGTACAACAAGTGCATCATTCTTCATTTTTTCAAATAGCGCAATAACACAGTCCGAAGAATGACTTGTTGCCTTGTCTTGATTAGGTTTCACTCTTCGAAAGTAATTGAAATAATGATATGGAATTGTTCTACAAATATTGGACGTAAAACTAACTTTCTATTCATATTACGTTGAGTTGATTTTAACATTTTCCCTACTGGCCTTAATTTTAATTCTCCATTGTAAGAAAATCCTGTGACAACCATAAAGCTCTAACTGAAACTTTCTTTCATTGACAGAGCCAGATTTTAACAGTTTTTTCCTTAGTTTTCAATAATAAACAGACTCCTTTCTTCTTGCAGTCATTTACGCTCTGCTTCATCAAAGGCCGAAATATATTTCCATTTATCTCCTGCTAATGGGTTCTACAAATTACTCTGTTCTGAGCCGCATCCTCAGCAAAAGCTGATGAACATTATGTTTTCAGCTTTTTTAAAGTGCAAATCTTGGTACATTATTTTATTTATGTTTGATACAGATGTATTTATTGATTGATTTCTGAGATGAAGGAATTTCTCTTGTTATTAATAATTTAAAAGCATTAGAAACAGTATGGATCTTTATCGTATACTTGTTTAGAATCTTCTTTACATGTAAAACTAATCATTGCCAGGTTTTCTGTTTTTTTTCCTGTTTCTCATCTTATCTGATAGAAAACCAAAGGTAGTCAATTAAATATTTCTAAAACCCTAATTTTTAATCTCATTGCAGGTTTTATCTAAACGTATATCTTTTTTTAATTTAAGGTGAATACCGTTTTTTTATTTGCGCATTCTATTGCGAAATTTTACTTAGCATTTTATTGTTTTATTCGAGGTTAGTGCATTACGGAGTTTGTTATTTATTTCCTTTTATTTATTAGCAAACATAAGATCTGATATCATTTTATTTACTACTTTCAGGCTGTTATTAAAACTAGTATCTGGCAGCAAAGAACTCGCATTGCGACATCTTAGTTACGCCCTGATTTTTGCAATACCGCATGGCTTTTCCAAACAGTAGTTGTGTTTTTAATCGACAGATTCCAATTTATCAATAAAAATTGAATTAGTTTCGATATATTGGAAATTAAGATATTTACTTTCTATCTTTAAACAAATCCTTAAATCTGAAGTTTTAGAAAAGCTTTTTTCTTTATTAAAAATCTAAAACTGATTTACTCATTTCTTTTTGGGACATATTTGTGTAAACATGCTTTTTCTCAAACTAGGTCTCTGACCTCAAAGTTACCAGTTTAGTTATTTGGGAAAGTAACGGTGAAAATAATTTAGCGTTTCTTTAAAAATTTAAAATATAAATGCATGTAATACTTATATGACTATGATAACAAAAGATAGTGACGTTTCATCGAATGCGAATGCTAGTAAATAGATAAATTTATATCAGTATATCTTAATTATTATTAATATTTGATTCTACAACAAACTTGAGTTAAAATAATACAAGTATATTCTGGCTCCTATTTTTAAACTTATACACTCACGTTTGTGAAAATTGCAACACCATGAAGGACTTACGCGAGTGAGCTGAAATTTTCAGGAAATGCAAAGTAGCGCATGATATGCAAATGATTAGAATTGCAAATCCGTAGCGCATGCGTATGCTGAGCAGCGCCCTCTGAACGGCTGATGGATCCGAATAAATAGACGGCTGTAGCGAGGCGTGTATGGTTATCGGTGGTTATCTGCTAGTGGTAAACGTTAACTCAATCTGTACTTATGCCTCGTCGACGAAAGAGAGCGAGATTTGAACAACTTACAGAGTTTGAACGAGGGAGAATCATCGGCCTTCGTGAAGCTGGATTGTCGTATCGTGCAGTAGCCTCTCGTGTGCAGCGTAACAGCAGCACAGTGATGCGCGTTTGGAAGCAGTGGACGGACGAGTGTCGGACAACTCGGAAATCCGGGAGTGGACCCCGAAATGTGACGTCAGCTCGCGATGATAGACACCTGGTCCGCATGGCGCGGACGGACCGTACAGCTTCCTCTAGACAATTGGCAGCACTGTGGTCAATAGCTACAGGTGTTTCATTGTGTGCTTCATCAATTCGTAGACGTCTGCTGCAGTGTGGACTGCGCGCACGGACTCCTTTATACAGGATCCCCCTAACGCACGACCATCGCCGCCTGCGGCTACAATGGGCCAATCAGCATAGAGACTGGCGTGCTGATTGGCAGCATGTCGTGTTTTCTGACGAATCCCGCTTTAATTTGTGGTACCATGATGGCCGCATTCGTGTCAGACGCTATGCCGGTGAACGCCACCTTCCGGAGTGCATTATCGAACGCCACAGTGGACGAACACCCGGAGTTATGGTCTGGGGCGCCATAGCATATCATAGACGATCTCAATTGCTACGAATTGTGGGCAATCTGAACAGCAACCGGTATATCCGTGAAGTTCTACAGCCCGAAGCTGTTCCCTTCCTTCAAAGCTTGCCAGGCGCTGTATTTCAACAGGACAATGCCCGCCCTCATACTGCTCGGATTGTTAAATCCTTCTTTGCAGCGCAGCAGGTACAGCTTCTTCCTTGGTCTGCGTGTTCCCCGGATATGTCGCCAATTGAACATGTGCGGGATGTCATTGGTCGGCGTCTTGCTCGTGATCCTCGTCCTGTTGCGTCTGCAGACGAACTTTGGGTACGCGTACAAACGATATGGAATGCTCTTCCTCAGTCAGACATTCAAACTTTGTTTGACTCCATGCCACGTCGTGTAGCAGCACTTATTGCGGCGCGTGGTGGCCACACAAAATACTGATTCTGATCTCTTGTTCTTGTTTGTTTGCTTTGAACATTTAATCATTTATTTGTACCACTACCACTCAACTGTGTATTAAATTGCATTCAATTATGACGATTCCTTCTTGGTGTTGCAATTTTCACAAACGTGAGTGTATTAACAAGGATTAAAGTAATATTGCTATTGCTAAAACAAGACCCATCGTCTTCTTATATTTCAAATTATAAGTAATTCTATCATTCTTTAATAATTTCTTGTGTATAAGATTTAAATAAATTAATAAATAAAATAAAGTCATATAAAATTTTATAAACAAAAGTCCTTCAAATAATTTTATGAAGTATTTAATGTTGTATTTTAAAAAATTGGAATAATCATAAATAAAATGCTATCTTTAAAGAAAATTAAAACTTTTTATGATAAACTGTTTTTGAAACACGTTCCAGATATTTATAATATACTTTATTAATAAATTAAATGTTTTGAATTAAATGTAATGAAACAAACAATTTAAGTCAAACATTAGTATCATAGTCCCATTTACATAACAGATACTGCTGATACTTTTAGCATTTCTAAAACATATTAACCTACACTATTAAGTGTGAAAAAAGGGTTTCATAATCTATTCAAGTTTTGAAACGAACGCAATTTAAATTTCAGCTGATGTGACAAAAAAATTATAATTTACGTAAGTTACGATTCATTTATATTTACTTTACTAATGACATAAAAATAAATTTTTAAAGTCTTTAATAAAATTCACATTAGCAATATATAACTTCCAAAACGGTACTAAAATTACATATAGTTAATTGAAGGCGTTTGGTCAGTGCATATAATTAATGGAAATGTGGCATCAAGGCATAAAATCTGGAAGAAAAGAGACTGTTTTGAGCAAAATGACTTTTTACAAAAAAGAACTGCTTCAATTACTTATTTTAAAAGCTTTTTCTCACATACGGATGATATTTATGTCAATTTATGTGTGAAAGGTTAATTCATGCCTAGGTATATGTGTACATTTCTGCTTGTGTATATGTATGTATGTTTTGAATATAAATGCTAAAACTAAAGTAAATCATATTTTAAACTAATTTTTTCTTTATGTTATTCAAAGAATTAGAAGCTAATTTTAAAATATTGAAATGAAACTTTATATTCATTTTATAGTCATGAGGAAACATAGATAATATGTTTTCAATACTCTTTTTCAGCTCGTTTCCTTTTCGGAAATATTCTGCAAGAAACATATGCTTTAAAATGTCCAACAAACTTTTAATCTTTCAGACATTTTCATGTTTTTATCGTTTCCTTGCGTAGCTCTTTCACTGGCAATTAATTAACAGAAAACGTCCAAATTATCTTTAGAAACAATTGACTTTCAAAACATTTGTTTTGACCTAATTGGCAACAGCAACATTTGCGATGGTCGCTTTATTTTTAAATTTTTGAATCTGGAATCTAAAAGTTCTGGAGATAAGTTTAAAAACAGGAAAGTAAAAAGAAAACAGTGAAATGGTCTACCACAATATTTAATGGTTTGGAAGGGCAAATTGCGTAGAAAAAATTCTAGTTCTCGCTCTTTTATCCTCTATCTTTATATACTTGTGACTGAACTTCGAATTAAATGCGTCGGAAGTAAATGGAGAGAAAGGAAAAATATTTTTATGCACTTGTTTCCTTTTCATTCTACCTTGTTTAGAGCCCTGTGTAATATGTTAAAGTCGGTAATTTGTTGTTCGCGAATAGAAGAAGAGGAAATGATAGAATCCTCATTTTAGAACAACTTTATTTCATACAGTTAATTTTCTGACGCTTATTTACTTAAAATTCAATTATTTTTTAATTCTATGCAAAGTAATACATTGTTGGTTTAATATAGGCTGAGAATTTCTCATGGAGCATAAAATTCCCTTTTTGTATGTACAGCTATTTTTATTTTATTACGTTAGTGCATATGAACTTTTATTATCACATTTTCGCGTTTTCTGATCTTTTTCATAAATATAAAGAAAATGATGTTATAAAAGTAACGCTAATATCTACTTAGCTTAATACCGTGGAAAGTTTCTACTCTTTTATAACTTTTCTCTAACTAAAACAGCCGGCAGAAATATTAAAACATAAAATAAAAATACAACAAAAATTAATAAAAATTAAATCAATAGTTTTAATTTTCCATTCAAACTTTGAACATGTTTTATATCCCATTTTTACTGTTAAATCTTTTTTTGTAATTGTGGTTTTTAATTTTCTTTGATTATTTAGGTTAATAAACCAAATTTCGGTAAATACGAGCATTCACTTTAAAAACTTTCGCTTATAATAAAGATTAAACAGTCATATATTTATTTTAAACTAAAGATTATGGATATACAGTATTTTACAATTCTGAGACACTCTTTTTAATTCTCCCCAACAAAGAATAAGGTTGTGGCAATAAATTAGTAAGATGAATGAAATCAAACGACAAAATATTTAAATCTTAGAATTATTTAAAATAATGATTTTTGATTCATGAACAATAAATATATTGCTATTTAAATTGGTAATATGGAAGAAAATTATTAGTTAACAATAATTAGTAATTAAAAAAACCCAATAATTGTAAGACATTATCAGCTTTGAGACCCACTTCGTTTTTAATGCCATTTAGTCGAAAACAAATTTCAACCAAAATTCCAGAAAATATGATGATAAATTGTTCAACTTAGATGGCATGAATGTGTAGGTCATGATTAAATTCTTACCACTGTATCTTTATTCAACTACAAGTATTTAAATCTTTTTATCAATAAATACACCGTGTTGGATTACTCGTAGATAGTTGCTATAAAATGAATAATGTGTGTAAAATTCTTGATGTAATTTTTTTACATACCATTAGAAGCGTTGGTTTTATATTTCAGTTTAAAAACACAATCATGCATTTCTTAAACTTATCTATCGTTTATTAGATATTGGAAAAAATCACGTAGCAGCATTTCAATACCAATTTTCAAGCCAGACTTTTGAAATGATTTTTTTATTAGCCCAAAGTAGCGTTAGCTCAGAAGGGCTGTTAGGCTCAAAACGGGATTTTGCGCTGAATCACTATAAAAGTCTGAATCACCTTTCAAATTGTTGCAACCGAATGTTCTCGCTCTGCACTGTATTTAAAGGTATTATGTAATGAAGAAATTGCATGAATGTCTTTTGCATTGTGAAAAAACAACAGCATCTAGAGCCATCGAAGTTCGAATAAAGTAGTCCTCCACCTGAGTGTGGACTACTGGACCTCGAATTTTGAATTTTGAATTTGTTTTATCATGTATTTCATATTTTATAAACCTTTAACGAATTTTTGATTAAAAAACTCAACGATTTCAAACACTGTACGAAAACAAAAAAAGGATTTTTATTTATCAGAAATTCTAAAGGTAGGCTATTTTTAAATACTTTTAAAGCCCAAAGGAGCATTAGCCCAAATCTCTCGAAATCTGTATGTGTATGCAAGTGAATAAAATGTCGCTTTAGGCGTAATATAAAATCTGAAAGCTTTTATTTTTATTTTATTTTTATTCTTGACTTTTATTTTTATTTTAAAATTTTATGACACTTAAAATTTATAGGATGACATCGTCTTTCAGAAAAATCATTCATTTATTTACCTACGTTATATATATTTAACAGAGGAAACAAGCTTCCTTATTACACCCTTTCCATATGTTTTTCTTATTTATTTACTTACATTTTAGAAACATTTCTAATTTGTGTGAGTTATAAATTGTTAATTGTCAGGCAATGATTCCATTTATTTGTATATTAAAGGCAATTTTGCACAGCCACAGGATGGCCGATCAACTAGGAACTTAGCACGTTTTGTAATGCAAAGTTTAATCATTATTAATACATTTTTATTTATGCGATAGTGTACAAAAATATAGATCAGCATTTTGCAATCTGTATATTATATATACCGCGTACAAAACCTCTTTTATTTGTAAAATATCTTTGTTGCGAAATGTTGTTAAAACACATAGACGAAACAACATTTTAAATGATTGAATTTAATACACTGAGAAGCAGCTCACTTTTTTATTATATGTCAAACAAAGGAAAGATCTTAAATAAATCCTGGTTTTCACTTTCAAGCAGAAACCACAAATCTCTAAGTGGAAACAAAACAATCTGTTCCAAATAGTCTTCAACTGCAGAGCTAAATTTGCTTGAAGCATTTTACAACTATTAAACATTTTTCCTTTTCTCGTTCTCACATTTTTTTTATTTAAATTCATTTATTTTTTTAATTAAAATGTCGACATGAGTTTTACTTTCCCCCCATCAAGTAGAATTATATGATTTCAAAATTTGTTAGAAGTCTTACAAAATTTTACTGTCTGTGACTAAGTAAGCATAATCTATTTATTTATTCACTCTTTTACTCTGTTATTTAGTCAGCTGCATATTTTGGTTCAATATATATTTGAAACAAAAAGATCTGCTTCTGCCTGCACATTAAACGCAAAGAGGAAGAGATCCTATTTGCCTTTCACCTCGAGAAACAAATTTTTCTTTCGACCCACCTCTGCCTAGAATTATCAACTTTCAATGCGATTCAACTTAAGCAGAGGCTGTTCTTCTTCTTTGGCAATGAAACTTAATAAATGAACCAGATATCCCACCATCATTTCAGATTTCTGTTGTTAAGCTTCTTTCACCATTGATATCACATACTAGAAACTTTACAGCCCTTCATCATCTTTAAGTGTAAGTCATTGAATTAAACACATTTCTTTTCATTCGTCAGCCATATATTCCTAAAATAAGTTCTTTGTTTGTTGAATGTCCCAAAGAGTATGATGTGGAGGTTTCTTCAAGACCCATTATTAAATTAAATTATGGGTCGTTAAAGACCGAATATGAGGCATTTATTAAATTGCTTGTGAATGCGCTTCTGCACATATAGGTCATACAGGTTCTCCGCATATAGGCTTCTGCATATATCGGTCAAAAAGGAAATCTTTAAAATTATTTTTTAAACGAGCACCTATGGTATAATTTCTTAATTTTTTTAAGGAGGCACTTGCGGTAGGTTAAACAGTTGCAGATACAGGGACAAACTGGCGGGACACCAGAACTTCACCGCTGGTCGTATAGGTACAGTACTACCGCTTTAACTGCGCAGAGTTACCCAGTTTCCCTGGAGAACGTCCCGGGCGGATGGTAGAAGAGACCCACATCTCCCTTGAACCATCCAAAGAGGATGATCTAAGGATCAAGTGGTTTGGTGGAGAGAAGAGAAGATTCACCAAACCACTTGAATTTCAACTCAACAGTCCTTTGAGTCTCCTCAAGCAGCACAGACACTGTACGCATCGAAACACGCATGCCTTCTCCAAGATTCGAAACCGGGGCCATCGGTGTGATGTGATAAAAAAGAAGGAATTGAAAAGTCTTCAGTAGCTTAATATTGCTGGAATACAGTCTTGAAATTTTCGAAAATTGCGATTAAGGCAAAAATTACCGCTCTGCTCATTCCCACTCCCCCAATTTTGTTTTCTAAACAGCTTGTGAAATTTAACCGCAAAAATAATCTTGTTAATGACGCAATCTCCACTTTGTTCCTTTTAGAAAAACTGTTCCGAGTTCTACTTTTCTTTTCTATACTACATACTACGCGTCAAGCGTTACACTTGTACTTCTTTCACTGCAACAGCAAAAATGCTTTGTTAATCTTAAAATGATTTCCAAAGAGAGAGCAATCGGTGATAATATTTTTACTGGTTTATGCTAATTATAACACTGGAATGTTTCACTTTTTGCTATCATTTCGTTCTTTACCTTCCAAAACTTTTATCATACTTTCCTTTTTTTATTTCCATTCATGGGCCTCGAAATGCAAAATGCTTATTTTTCTAAGACCAAAGAAGGTGCTTTTCTGTTAGAATAGGAAAATTAGATTCACAGGCTACAATAGGAAACTTGCAGGAAATGAAAATTGATAAGAAATGAAAGTATTGATAAATAGTATTTATTCAGTATATTTACTCAGGATTTTCTTCCGTATCGCAAATCTTCCTGTTAGAAAAAATTTGAAGATTTCCAAAATCCCTCTTATCTATTCAATTCACAGATGAGATTTCCAATTTTCTAGATTAGCTGCCGTGCACTTCTAAGTACTCTTGCTAGATTAAACAGCTTCTCAAGCGCAATTAGTCAATTCAATTTACCCTTATTTTATAAAATATAGGTCATTCAATGAAAAGGAAATTTCTATAAATATTTCGATGCATTTTCTAAGCCATACAAAATTAAAATACTACATGTTAATACATATTGTAAATATTACATTATTAAGTAGATGTAAGGGAAGTCTAAGAAAAGGCGTTGAATGACAACTTTTTTACAGAAATAGAGTGAAATTCCTTTTTAGTCTCAAAAGTTAACAGTTGTTGAGATAAAAGTGCAAAACAGGTTTCCTAATTTAATACAGTATATAGTACTGATGTTTACAAGTTAAAGCAAGGGTAAAAAATTGATAATTTTAAATTACTTATTTGTCGTTATTCCTTGGAGATGGGCAATAACCTAATCCTGTATGTTAATTTTGATTTCTTTGATCGAAATGTTTTTCGATTAAACAGTTTCAATATTTTTGTACCGTGCGAACTGAAAATATTTAGTAAGCTATTTTCGCATCCTCTTTGGGCAACTATATATTTATAAGTTTCAATATTTATTATTTTTTCGTTTGAGATATACTATTTACTAATGAAATTTCACTTATTCCTAAATACAAAAACTTTGTGCATTGTCTGTATTTTAAAATTAAACAAAATTAAAGCACACCATGGCTACACTTTCGCAAAAATTTTGTACGGGCATATTTAAAGTAAAAATCACCATCCGAATCGAATACTAGTGTTCAAGAAATTTGGTTAAGAAATTTAAAATATCTACAATTGAAGAAATATACGAAATGTATTCTTGAATTCATATTTATATACTCATAGTTTATTTAATTTACTAGTTGCTAACTGTTTTTAAATAAAAAATTAAGACAGGAAGAAAACAGATAATTGTTTGAAATAGTAATTTCTATAGACTACCAAGCCAAATTTTAGGATTCTCCGTTCTGTTTTTCATTGAACTATCTCGAGGTTTCACTTTGGAAAGTAGGTACACAGGGAGAGATATAATAATTCATTATCGATGGCACGAAGGGGGATGGAGGAGAAATACCAATAAAAACGTCAAAGGCTTTTCATACCAAACATAAGAGAGAAAATAATGGTGGCGGGCGAACCGCTTTGAATATATTTTTACCTGATTCTCTGCATACAAAGTGATCTAAATACAGGGACGTACTCTTTATTTGAAACGCGAAATTGAGGGTTCACCAATCCACTTTTTAACGCAACGAATGGAGAAACGGATCCCCAGGGTGGAAAACCCCACAAAGAAGACTCACGATAAGAGTCTTCTTCTCACCCCCTCCCCGTTTTCTGCTTTTTCCTTATAGCATTACCTTTTTTTTTTTTTTTTATAAAACATCTTCTCCCATCACAGGGGGAAGGAGGAAAGTAACCATCACGGTTAGGACTTAATCATTCACGAACATAGGAGGACGAACGTTTCTTAAGTGAAAAAAACGTAAAAAATTGGGCTAAAAGAAGTAAAAATACCTTCTCTCTCACCTTAAGGGCATTTTCTACCAACCTATGTCATGTTTTATTTGCAAACCGTTTATCATCCGGGGTTTGCTGCAAAAAGAATAGTAGTATCCTACTTCTCTTCCCCAGTTTTGCGAATTCCGAGTAAGAATTTTTTTTTTCTTTTTACCCTTTTTCTTAGGAATGGTAAATGTTTTACGGAGGCATGGCACTGGTCTTTAGAGATGGAATTTTTCTCCCACGGGAAGTCTCATTTCGGGTAAAGAGATATTGTTATGTGTTAAAATAACGTCACTGTTTCATGCTCGTCTAGATATTTTATGAATGGTTCGTATTTGCATTTACTCGTATATGTACTTGCTGTTGAGAAAAATGAAAAATCAGTCATTTTTTTCTTTATCTTACTTCAGTTTGGCAAGAAATGTTTAATTTTTTCTTCAGTCTTGACTAAATAAAAAACTGTAAGTTATTTAGATGTAAGAAATATTCGCTTCATCTTGGCAAAAGGCTTCTACGATATTTCCCATACACTCCAAGCGTTGGAAATATTACACGCCATGGGGGCAGTTTGAAAATTGGAAAAATATATACGATAATTTTAAAGCTTAAACACACAAAATAATCATTTACTCTGGTATAATATATGGAGACTATCCTATGAAGCAAAGAACTTCGATTTAAAATTTTGGATCTAGTAAGTTACAGAAATAAAATATAGTAGCAATTTGAGTATGCAAGGTTTTAGAATGATTACTTGATCCTTTAAATGCGACTGCACTATGTCGTAAACACAATATTAAGTTTGTTGTAAGATTAAAAATAGTTTGCCATGATATTTTATAAGGTATTTCTCCCTCCTTGTTTGTATGCCTTCGTGGTGTAATTGGAAGCATACTCGATGCATGTTCGAGGGGTCCTTGGTTCGAGTCCCGTCAAAGGCATTGCTCACTTTTCATGTCTCCTGATTTCAAAAAGTACCTAATGTCTCAACACGTGGAGCCCGAACTAAAAAAGGTGGTGGATGTTGATTCTCTACCACTAGGATTTGGCGATTGGGTCCCCTGATCCCCAGTCGCCCTTTGAAAGAGGCAGTATATAAAGTAGTTCTCCGGTTCCGATGGTTAGCTATTTTTTGAAAAAGATAGCGTGTATAAAGTGTGTGGAATTCCTGTCTCTACGTTTGATGATTATTGACAACAGCATTTTTTAATGCTTATTTCATGGTTGTACTGCATTTTTTAACGCATGCTCAGGTAAAGTAATTATTAATTGCCTTGTAGCAGTCGCTTAATTTTTTGTATTTATATATATATTTAAGTAAATTTTACGGACATTGTAAATCAATTGCATGATTGGAACCATTTATGTCTGATTGCTGGATTAATTTAGCTGTATTATTTATAATCTTTAAAGCCATTTTCG
>KK116581.1:442082-456518 GCA_000611955.2 Stegodyphus mimosarum
ATTGAATACCTGAATGAATATTTACACAGACTAAATAGAAATTTCTTTAAAAAGGCACTAAGATGTGAACACTTAAATAAATTCTCAGTTTTTGACTACGTAGCCCTTGAAGAAGACTACAACCTAAGACCTCTTGCGGCACATTTGACTAGAGACCTAAACTTCCCGACATAATAATTGAACTTTGCAGTTATTGCTGCAGTGTATATATGTAAATATTAACTTCATCTATTACTGTATGTTCTTAAATTTATTGAATTTGCTGTGTTTCATGTACTCTTATTTGTTATTCATTATTATTGTTTATGTATTCCTTATATTTTAATTTATTGTATTTTGCTATGTACTCATAGCACTTGCTCATGAATTATGACTTGTCAGGATATCCTCTCCATCGTTGGTCTTGGTTCCTTGCACTGCGGTGTCTGGCACCCCTGTTCTTTTCTCTACTCTCATCTTTCTTCTCTCTTGCTTCAGTTATCTTGCTTACTTGTCAGGAAAAATACATTAGGAGCACTTTGTTGCAAACTTCAGTGAGCCGGATACACCGCATCTTATGTGGTATCCCAGCGATAGATTTCCAGACTAGACTAGACGATGGTTAGCGTGGCTTCGTGGTGTAGTGGTCAGCACGCTCGACGCTTATTCGAGATGTCCGTGGTTCGAGTCCCGGCGAGGGCACTGCTCATTTTTCACATCTCCTGCTTCCAAATAACCTAAAGACTCTATAATTTTACTAATCATATATTTGTAATTACAATTACATCTGTGCAAGAGTACAAAAAGAGTACAAAAGGCCTTAAAATCAGAATCTTATTTTAAACTAATGACGAAGGACTCGGAGGATTATGTCGCAGAAAATCAGAGAAGGGTTACAACAAAAATTAATTTTCAAATATCAGACGAATCAGCGGGGATGTAGATTCAGTCGCGTCGCAAGATGAAAATTCTTTATGAAGAAGAAAAAAAGATACACCTGCTTAAACAATACTCATGATAAGCAAACATTTATCATGTTGGCATAATGTAATGTTTTCAAATGAATCAGAATTTAACATTTTTAGATGTAACAGATGAATTACTGGGCGACGAAAGCACAGCAAAAGATTGTATCTGAAAAGCCGTTACCTTCTAAACACGGAGATAGGGGATCAAACTGTTTAAAAATGCTTTGCTATATCTCATGCGAAAATTTTTTTATGGAAATAATTATAGAGAAGTACGAAAAAGCAAAAATTCTGAAAGAAAACCAGGAAACAATCGAACAGAAATTTGGGAATGCAGGATACTTTCAATTCTATTAAGATATGATCCTAAACTTAGCCTCTGAGTCTGCTGTGAGGTTATCAAAAGTCTTCCGATATCTCCATATTGAAATCTTGTGGAACGTGCGTAAAATGAACTGTGTATAAAATGAAGAAGAGAAAAAGGAAACATGCTAGTTTTCAAAAGCTAAGTTAAAAGTAGTTTTGACAGAAGATCGCAAAAAAAAAAAAAAAATCGAACATTCCAACGAAAAATATTACCAACGAAATATTCCAACGAAATTGAATTCATGTCAAAGCACATGAAAAGAATTATTATAACTAAACAATATCTAATTAAATATTAAATACCTTGCGTTTTACATATGAAGTTTATTCAAGTAATAGAATTGTTGCTACTCTATATTGTTTACTTAGTTAAGTATATTGTGCATATATGCAAATAACATTTTACTATTATTTGCTCCTAATACAGTGTTAAATATTCATTGCGAGTTATAAGTGTCTGAATACTTAAATAAGTCCATTTAAAGCACTTTAGAATAAATTATTTCGCTTTAAAAACCCTTTTCAGCTAATTTTATTTATTTATTTATTGCAATAATCATATTTTCAAAGAGATAAACACCCGCATATATGAAAAATTTTTGAAATGAGTTCATTAATATTTAAGACACGTATACGGCTTAAGACGCAGGCAATCAAAAGACCTGTCATTTCGTCTACTTTCTAGATGCGGGCATTACAACTCAGAATGAACGTTTGAAATAAAACTAATTATTAACATGTTGACTCGATGGCTTCGCAAAACTTAAAAGTACAACAGGAAAAAAAATCTGAAAGTTTTCAGATTTTATATTAGGCCTAAACCGGATTTTTTTAACGTTTTGTGTGTTACCTTTATTTATTAAATATTCTGTTCTTCGCACCTAAGCCATAAAATTCAATTCAACACCAATATCGCAAAATCATTAAAAGAACATATCTTTAGAATTTTCGATACACAGTCTCGCGCGCTGGAGATAAAAATGTTTTCCCCCCGTACAGTGTTGCCATTTCTCGCTTTGAAATCGTTGAGTTTCTTAATCAGAAACTCATAAATGCTTTACAAAGTATGAAACAGATAATAAAAACAAATTCCAAATTCCAAATTTGGGCTTCCAGATGCCCATATTCGGTTGGAGACGTACGTTATTCAAAATTTGATGGCTCTAGGTACCGCTGTTTGACCACACTGCGAGAAACAAATATACATTTAGGCAGATTATTCATTATTTCATTTCTTTAAATGTGATACAGGGATCTAATATTTGGTGGCAACAATTTAAAAAGTGATTCGCCGTTTATAGTGAGCCAACGCAAAATGCCAAAACGAAATTAATAGCCCTTCTGGGCAAGTTGCCCCTTTTGAGCTAAACATTCAGCAACTTACAAGGATATCAGTTTGCACGTTCATGTCAACCTGAATGTGAAAATACAACTTCAACACATCTTAATAAAATTTGCTTCAGACATAAGTATTCGCAAAGACAAAAGGGTCTTGCTGAAGCTTAAGCCGATAACGTAATTTCAGTCAGGAAAGCGCATCAGAATGACTGTCGGGTTGTGCTATCAAAATTTACCTCACTGAACTCAAAACTTTAATTTAGTTATACATTAAAGTAATTTCCATTCTAGTGAAGTTGACGGAAGTAGATGTGAAAGTACAACCAAACTAAATAGGTAATTGGGTAGATCAATATGAAACCTTATAGATGTTTATTGTTAATAAATTTTGCAAACACAAAATTACTAATACAGTTGGGAGCCTATGTGTTATATATTTCAGGTACAGAATAAACGTCTTTATTTTATACTAATGATATCAATGTTTGTAAAAAATTACTAATTGGTTATATTTTAAATTTTATAAGTTAGGCTTTTTATTACATAAATAAAGTAAATAAGGTAAATAACCCATCATTTGAAAAATGAAATGTTTATGAGAGTTTTTCAAATGAATGATCAGGAATTGCGGTACATGCGACATAACGACGATGGGTCCCTTTTAGAAGATATTAATTCTTATTACTATCTAGTTTCCAGAATTAGTGTCACTTCTGCGGAAGTTCGTGACATGTCTGGCATCTTTCAAAGCGTATACCAGTTTTTTCATAGTCTTTGTAATCATATATTGCAACTGACGATTGCTTACATGAGCAATAGTTTTGCAAATATGAAACATTATGTCTTGTAAATATCCGTGACTGAAACTCCTTTTCGTTCTCTATGTTTTTCATATTTACTATGTTTTACATTTCACATTTCACTACACATCGTAGTGGAACACTTGTTTTGCCATGTTCATCACCCCTTAACCATTAATTTTGCTACCCCGAGTACGTTTGTATACCTACTAAAGATCTCCGAATAGATTAAATAATTTAATTTTTTAAAACATTTTCTTTTGCTTCTTAAAATTAATTTCATTTGCACGTTAATAACAAATATTTTTGTTGTCTTTCTACGATTTTGTTACCGATATTGGCATGAATTCGTAATAAAACTGAAATGAGGTGCACGAGATTTGTAAATAGATCTTAAATATCACTTCTACATCGATATTTTAATTAAAAGAAAATTTCTGATAAACCATCAACAGTAAATTTCAGAAATTATTTTTAACATTTTTTAAAGTGTTTGCTAAAACATTCTACGTGTTTCGTTTAAAACATGTGATATTTTTCATTTAAAATTTAATATTTTTAATTTTTCATGTCAAAAAATGTATGCACAATTTGAACTGTCATAGAAAGTTTACTTCCCAACCTACAAGATTAAATTTCTGGGAAAAGTTCAGTATGAAAATATGTGTACTTTCTGATTAAACTGAACGTTCCAAATGGTGTTCAAAGTAATGTTAAAAATGGTGGCCTTCAGCATCGACAATTCTGAGTGCGAGTCACGATTGATTCCGGACTTTGCACCAAAATGTTCAAAGTGATTTGGGCGCACACCGCTTGAATCTCATCCCAGCGTGAGTCAAGGTTACGTAGTTTACGACAGTACACCTCATCATTTACTGTGCTCCATAAACAAATCAAGCAGTGTAAGGTCTGGAAAGCGTGCATGAAACTCGATTGGTTCGCTGTGTCCTATCCAATGGCCGATACATTTTTTTCCAAGTATGCTCACACATCCCTATGGTAGTGTGGAGGAGTGCCATCTCATTGGTAATAAAACTTGGCTTTACCGTACATTACAGAATGGTAGGGAAAATGAAATCAGCAAGCATTGTTAGGTAGTTTTCTCCAATTGCATTACCTTCAAAACAGAAAGACCTAATGAGTACCTCAGGAGATAAATCACACCACACATTCACATCAAGTAAATTCACAGCTTTTTCAGCAGTAATGGGGGATCATCTTCAACCCAATACACATAATTATGCCTGTTGACATCACCCATTAGTTTAAATTGTGCTGCATCCCACCAAATAATGCTATCCATAAATCCCGGTTCACGTGTAAACATCTGAATCCATTCACATAATTGTACCCGACACTGCTCAAGACCTTGTGTCGCTTGATCTTTTTATGGGGCACAGTAAAAGATGAGGCGCACTTTCGTCAACCAGGTAACCTTGACATGCTTTGGGATAAGATTCAAGCGGTGTGCGCAGAAATACCATTGGACACTTGGCTGCGGAGTATGGAATCAGTCATGACTCTTACTTAGACATTTAGAAGGCCACTATTTTGAACATTTACTATAGACACCATTTGTAACATTCAGTTTGACCAGAAAGAACAATTATTTTTCAAACTGGACTATACCGTAACTTTTTCTAGAAACTTGGAAAATCAATCTTCAACCACAGTACAAAGTGTGTATACATTTTTCTGACTCAAACTGTATAATTTACTGACACATGCATATATAATTTTTACAAACATTCAATAAATTTTATTACCGTTTTATAAGAATCAAATGTAAAATAATAATAATAAATAAACATGCAATATGTACAATTATTAAAATGGAAATCAAAATATTATACAACCCAAACTGATTTAAATAAGTTATTTTTTTCTTAAAATTGGTACAAAAAATAACTGTTAATAAATAAAGGATGGGAATAAGAATAAATAAAGGTTAATTCAATCTGGTTCTTTATAAAGGGGATAGACCAGAATGATTTCAGCTATTTTTCTGACACGCATCAAAAAAGAAAATAAGAGGCGAAAAATCATATTAAAATAGTAAACATTTATTAATTATTAATAAATAATAATTTGTTAACTGCTTGATTAAAAACTATGCTATTTTATAGAATATTAAGAACATTTTGTTTAATTTAATCTAAAATTATTTTTATTTTAATTTATTTTCCTTACTTTCTTAAAATTTCAAGAAATTTTAATGCAGTTTAAATTTATTTTAATTGAATTTTTCCTTATATTATATATAAATTTAAAGATCTTTAAAAAATTTGACTTATTAAAACATAAATTTCAATATAAAAGATATTTATTTTACATTAACTAGTAATTAAATTTTAATAGAATACATATTTGTTCATGTTAAATATTCTTATTTTTGTTCGTTAGCATTGAAAAAAAAATGAATTGTTTCCTATTTTAAATTAATATTACTTTTCCTAACAATAAATCATACATTTAAAATAAAATCTTCCGTTCGCGCCGAAAGATATAAAAACTTGTTAAAATACATTTGTTATTTTTACAACTTCCATTTTAAAACAGTTAACAATTAAATGAAATAACTTTAAAATTTTACTTGTTACATATGCTCTTTTATTTAATTTCGTTCAGTAAAATATTTATTCACTTGTTACAAAATTATTTGATATGCAATCTATTTTGTCTGAGAATCCTTCATTTTCTGGATTATTACCTCTTTTTCAATGACTGCTTCAGCAGCTTCCAGAACGTACGAGTAATTGGATCATTAGTTTCATTGTCAGAATTTTACACTTAGAATTTAATTGCACATTAATCTTCTTTTATTTTTTGAATATAAAATAAAAAATTAAATTTATGGCCATTTTTTTCGGCGTAAAATACTTTCATTAATATAGATTTCATACATTTGATTAGACTTCCTTTTTTGTTTGAAAAAGTGAATATGTTTTGTTGCTTAAAAGTAAAGCAAAATAAGTTTAAAAAAGGTAACTGAAACTAAATATTTTATAAATTCCTTAATTATCATGCATATCTATTATTAAAGTACTTTCATTTTGTAGAACTTCAGAAGTTATTTTAAATACGAGTTCAGAAATTTTAAAATTAAGTTTATAAATTAAAGTCACGCAGCATGATGCGAAATCAATTAAATAATAAATATATAATAACTCAATCAAAAATTGAAACAGAAACTAATAAAATAACATAATAAAAGAAATATAACAAATAATTGAACATTCTTTAGTCGTTTTCAATGGGCATTCGGCACAGCTGAAAATGTTTCGGCTACTGCTTGAAAAACACCAAAGAATTTTCATTTGTTTGTTATACTTTTTATTATGCTATTTTATTGAATTAATTTGCTTTTGTTCCCATTTTGATGTCTGTTGTTCTTGTTACGTTTGTTCCTATGTCGCCAGTTATGATGTAATTATTATAGCTTGATTATATATATAACGCAAAAGCAAATATATATATTGCAAATGCATATATATCTGCATTTCCAACCTTTGGATTACTGTAGTATCTTAGGTTTATTTTTAGATTTTGTTTTTGATCCAAACTGAATTGCACTCAGAACATATGGTTGATGAATTTAGAATAGAAGTAAGTAATTATACCGAAGAAATATGGTGTGACAAACTGTAACAGCAAATGGATCATTAGAAAAACAAACAGCTGGTTATGATTAGAGACTTCCTCTTTCGGACTAACTTAAAGAAACTCATTTTTAGGGCCAAGGTGGAAACGATCGGCGATGGAGATTGTCCGGAAGGTTAATGGGTCTCTATCCACTAACGCTTTTATGACGCTGACTTGTTTACGGGTGTTCGCCTGGTCTTTTTCTTAGAAGAGACGAAGCAGTGGAGTTGAATAGATATGTAGTCAGAGAAAAGGCTGGCGAAAAGCTCGCTCTTTCGATAAGATATAGCAATGTAACGATTTACGTTATTCATCCATTATTTAACCACGAATGAATTTGTTGTTAAGTTTTAAATAAATTTAAAAAGACAAATCCTGTCTTGCTATTTTTCCATAAAAGCTCGGAAACGTTACAATGGAGGGAAACGAAAGCTGTTACTTGGTTCGTACAGTGAGACGTACAATATATCTTGGTAGTTGAATGCAGATGAATAAAGCCAAAATATCTGATTACATTACCCGAGATATAGAAGGTAATTAATAATAAGAAATTAATTAAAAAAATATGAAAAATACTTCAAACCTTTCAGATTTTATATTACTCCCAAAAGGACGCTTCTTTTAACGTTCTCTGTGTTACCTTTATTTATTAGATAGCATGTTTTTCGCACTTTAACCGCACAAAATACAATACAACAGCAATATCACAAAATATTTAAAAACAGTGTACTTTCAGAATTTCCCACAGACAGTCTCGCGCGCTGGAGATAAAAATGACTTTTCGGTACTGTACTGCCATTGCTCGCTTTGAAATCGTTGTGTTTGGTAATCAAAAATTGGTTAAAGTTTCATAAAACATGAAACAGATACTAAAATAAATTCGAAATCAAAATTTGATGGCTCTGGCGTTTTTTCATAATGCAAAAAACCTACACACGTTCATGCAGATTTTTCATTTTTTAATTTCCTTAAATATAATACAGAGCGATAATATTTGGTGGTAACACATTTTGAAAAGTGATTCAACGCAAAATGTCGTTTCGAGACTAAGAGCCATTCTGGGTTAACGTCCCTTTCGACTAATAAGATAAAAGTCGCAAGATATTGAATAAAATTGAAACTATAAATTTATTTCACGTGACTTTTGATATGATTTGAGTATGCCATTGTTAAATTTTTGCTGAAACAATTTTTATTATAAATGTATATCACACAACTGAATAAATGTGTTGTTAATTGGGTAATGAAATATACAATTAATGTACAATTAATGTACAATAATGTAATGAAATCTGACAAGTAATTAATCTAAATTAAATTTTTGTGTGCTTCCAAATGGAAATACTTATGACTAAGCGATTAATAGCTTCATTTCAATATATTTGTATTGAGAATTTATAAAGGTATTTGTACATAAGTATATAAAGGTATTTGTACATAAGTTAGTAAGAAAAACGTATTTGTACCTAAAACTTTTATTTTAGGCAATTATCGAACAAAACATTTAGGATAAGATATCTTAAATAAAATATGCATCATTTATTTTAGTCTTTGATCTAATATTTCTAATTACTACACAGTAAGCTCCATTTTGAATTTAGAGTCTGGAAGAGCACTTTCCTTCAAAAAATCATTTGTCTTCCTTTTCAATAGACAGAATTTGCAGACTGAAGTAAAAAGAGAACTCCTGATGGATCTGTGTGTCTAAAATTACTTTCAGCAACAACTATTTTCTCCGATGTCTTTGCAAACTAGAATTTCTTTCTCTATGAAACGAAATTTGATGGCGCTAGACTTCTGAAAGCTACAATCAAACAGAGGTCTATTTATCCAGATTTCCAATTCGCGGCAGCATGCACCTATTTTTAGCACAATGCTTCGCTATTTTCCCCTTTTCGAATTTTATTATTATTATTTTTTTCTCTCTTCTTTTTTTGGCGTCACCAGCTAGTCGAGTTTTAAGAGTTCCATGTGAAGTGTTCTAACAGATTCTCGAGGTGTCAGTTGTTAACAAAGAATGAAAGCAGTGGTTTCTGTTAAAAAGAATCCGAATTGAACTTTAAGATGAACTTACGACTCAAGAAGAGTTTAGTTGTAGCTTCTGAATGTTGTTTCTTCAGTCACTCGATAATTGAAACCGTATTCAACATCTTAGTTTAACACTTCTCGCTTTTTTATAGTTATATAGTCTTGATATTTGTTTCGATACGTTTTTAGGTATTGATTAAAAATATATTTCCGTATTTGACCATAATTGGTTTCCTGATCTGTGGCAGATAAAAGAAAATGAATACAAGAGAATAGTTTACATAAAGAAATGTATCTATTTCCTACTCTAATAAAGAAAATCGATAGTTTACAAAAGAATTGTGTGATTGAATTGAAGCATTATCAGATTTGAAAAATCCTAAGTCAGAGTTTTGCGTGGAATTCCTAAAAGCAACGGAATTCGAAACGAGATTTGCAGAATTTTATGGAAGAAAAGATATAAGTAAACATTTTCGATGAAATATATCTCGGAATAACACAGCATCTGGCAAAAACATAATACATTTCTCTGCTTTTTTCTGAATATCGTTATGTTTCAGTGATATTTTGCATTAATATCTGATTTTAAAAACATCGCTTTCAGCTTTTTTTAGTAAATATTCTTTTAAGATATTTGCAAATCTGGACTTAAAAACAAACTGTACTGCGTAAAGTCATAATTATAATATTCCTGTTTCTTATATATATAAATAATAATATAGTACTATCTGCTAATATTTTAATGATCTGTTTGAAGCTTGAATTAAATTAATGTTACGAAATTCCCGGCTGCGGTAAGAAAGTGTCCTCCGCAAAGCGGGGTTAGAGTTGCTAGAAAGTGGCAAAGAAGGGCAAGATTACCAGATTTGTCACGAAATCGCCCATTTGGCGATAAAACTGACGATCTGCAATAGAGGCAGCGAGAATATTCTGGAACGTATTCTTAGCGGCTTTCCTCGGGAATGTTCTCGAAGGTAGATTAAAAACTATATATGCACTGCCTGTGCGCGGAGGAAGTAGTATCTTGAATCTTGAAGAGTATATTGAGTTCAGTAGTAGTGTTTTGAGTTCAGAGATCAGCTTGAGAGCGACCGATCCGAGTCGGAAGCTGTACTTTAGTACATTGCGCTGAAGCTGTCTTTACCTTTGTAGCCTGAAGGCTGTGTTGCTATTGTTTCAATGTAATTGTCGTAGTTTTTCGACTGTAACTCATCTTTAGAACTGTCCCGTGTAATAGTGACGAATAAATTGTGTTTTGATTCTTCATCAAGTGTTGTCACCAATCATTTCAAATCCGCGAAGCCGTAGAACGCAACAATAATATGATACACAACGATTAATTTGCATACAATGTATTCTGTTTCAATTGCCGAATGCGTTTACCATACTTATATCTAAAATGCATTTTTAAATAACTGGGAGTTTACTAGAACCAGAGTGAAAGGTAATGCGCATTATTAAATATGTTTCTTTTCACACAATGCGTTTTCAAGAACTAAGGAATAATTTAAAAAATAATTTAGAAAGGTTATGAACAGCCCATCACATGGTGCTGTACTTGGATGTTAATGACGTACCTAGGATTGTTGGTTTTTTGCACTTCGAATGAATAATTCTAATGAACATGTGCAGAACTGCTTCTGAACAATTGTCACTATCTCTTCAAATGGTAGCTGATGAATTTCACATCATTAGACACAATGTTCACAAAATTTCGTGGAAGATATTGAAAAAAGAAAAAGAAATTAGGTTTTTATCGCTTGCGGATTGAAAATATTTATTTATATTTTAAAATTTTATATTCAGAATATAAGCTACATAATGCTACCTCTAAACATTTACGAATAAGAATACAACAACATGAAAGATAGGTATGTCATTTCGCCTAGAGTTCGTTATTAAGTTCTTGCTACTAATTAATTTTACACCAAAGAAATATATATTTCATATTCAGAGATTACTTAATATGTCTCCAAAACTCATACGGCTAATATACATTTATTTTTACAAATTCTTATTATTACACATTACGAATTATATTGTGCAATTTTTTAGTATTTACAAACATAATGAAAAATAGAGCTGAGAGAAAAACCTATAACATTCCACTTACTCTAATAACTTGGCTTACGCTAATTCTTGGTACTTCGTAGAGTCATTAGGTTATTTTTTAAGCAGGAGACATGAAAAATGACCAATACCCTGCCCCGGACTCGAACCTGAGCCTCTCGAATGAGCGACGCGCATGCTGCTGTTACAACACGAAAGTATGCTGAAAGGAGGAAGGAAATGCGTTATTAATTTCATATTAATGAATCATATTTTGGATATTACAAAGGTTATTTAATTTTTAAATATTAGAAAAGTTATTGTAGAATAACTGGTTTCTGTTGCTCGACAATGCGCGATCACACAATCCTTGCTTGTCAAGTACTTTCTAGAAAGGAAAAATGCAACAAAACACAACTAACTCTTACTAAAGCAAAGTCCTATCTTACACATCAAAGCCGATGACAGCATTAAACAAAGTTAGAAAAATATAAAGAGACTTGAGTAATATTCTAAAGGTTGAGTTTTACAAAAGAATCAAGCTGTTGTAAAAAAGTGCCTAGTGTAATATATACTTGAAAGAATTGTATATCGAAGTTTAATTATAAAGAATATTGGGTTCGATTTTCTACTACTGTTATCCTAAAATGATTTTGTCGGACTATGTATAAAGCAGATTTTACCTTATTCCAAAAGCAAAAATCATGTGCAATGCTTAAAATCGTTTTCTTTCCAAATGGTGACTAAACTTTAATATGCAATATAATATTTGCTATTTCAGTTAAACGGAATCTAATGCTACTTAAGAAACGAAAAAATGCAAGTAAAATATTAGTCGAAGGGTATTAGGATTTTTATTCGATCATGAAATTAAGAAACGTCGTTAATTTGCATGGTTATAGTATCATTTTGAGCTTAGAAACATTTACAACTTAGTATACCTGCCTCCGAGTATCGTACTTAATTTCTGCTTTAGTAAGTTACGCGAATGCAGAAACTATGTGCATGTAATATTCTCCAGTAACTTGATGTTTACTTTTTTACTTTTAAAGCATGTGCATAATTACTGTAATTAATACAGACGATAGTAACTCTGTGCTTTCGTATCTTTACTAGCAGCGATTCACCGCTTCTTCCTCACAATGCTCTGCAATCATAGCAGAATAAAAATGTCGACAGCTATTGCGATTCCATTATGCAGAAATGCTGTTCTGATTAATTTTAAATCCTCTGTACTTCTGAAACTGGCTTGCAGTTACTGTCGTAATCCAAACACTGGGTTTTTAACTTCTATAACCATTTCTGATAATTTTAACTGTATAAAATACCGAATATCTGAGTTATGCAGCATACTTGAAAGCCACCATTCGGAATTTCGGGGACAGAAGCATTTGAATTCCAACACCTACTGTAGACGAAATTTTACATTTTTTTCTATGGCACGAAACGTGTAAAATGAATCGTGCACAGATTTAAACCCCATACTATATCTCACTACACGGTTGTCTATTACATCACTAGAGAAAGTAACGACGAACTACTGTAATTCATTATATTATCCCCAGGTGAATGAAAGGGCGACTGGAGATCAGTCGATCAAATTAAGGTAAGGGACGATCGGCACGTTTTACTTCGGATGACAATGCAGAGACTATTTTTTATCTTAAGAGGCAGAAACAAAGCAATCTCTGCCTTCACTAGGAGTCATACCATGCATATTCCACTTGCCAGCTGGGAAGACAGTTTAACACTGACTTCATCACAGGAAGCACGAGAAAATGCAATAATTCCTTAGTATCTTAGATTTTATAGAAAACTACTTCGAGTTGCTCCGACATTTTACAAACAAAAAATAAAAAGTGTTTTAGAAAATAGTAGATCAAGATAGATTCAGTTATTTAGCTACTTATCGACTATTATCACTGCATTTGCATGAATATTTATTGAAATTTTAATTAAAATCTGAAATAGTAAATTTTTAAAAGCTCTTTTGAGATACATAAGCATAATTTCATAGTTGTACCACGAGAAAACACTCTTTTTTAAATGTGAAGCAGAAGCAAAATCAGAACTGTATGCCATAAACATAAAAGTACATTGAACATAATACACTTCTGAGTTGCACATAGATCCAATAATCTAGAACAAACAACAACTTCAGTATAATTAAGTAAATCAAACGTAAAGTTTTCAAACCCAGCATTTTCGACAGAAAAGTATGAAAAATTGAAAGCTTGTCCTGGAAATAATTTTAGAGGATGTAGTTGATGGCCATTTCCTGCTTCGCTCTCTTTTGGTTTCAGCACCCAATAAACGTCGCAGACACTGAAAGCTATCAATAAACAAGGGCCACTGAATTTTTCATGGAGCTGCTGCAAAGGGAGCAGTTAAGGAGAACTAACGGCTGAAGACAGGATTACTCGGGTTTATGTGGGAAATACGAACTTTCATCGATCCCGATGGTACTCGTCAATGATTCAGAAGTTCCAAGGTGGTTGTGACTTGAGTAGAACGGTGGTTACTTTTGATGTTTACATCAATGATATAATTAATAATAAGGACCCAATCAATTAAATACAATACATGCTTCAATAAAGGCTGAGTTTTGTTAACAAATCTAATGTTTTCTTTTGAAAGAGCTTCTAACAACTGTTAGGGTAAACTTAATTGTAGAGAAGTATTTTTTATTTTTCAAAAATGGGTATCCTGATTAAAACAGGATAGGTGTAGCTACAAGATTTGATAATTTTATTTTGTTTACGTATGATTTGGAGTTTTTTAATGCAATGTTAATGTGTATTCCCTACTTCTGAGACATTGTTATTCTTTCGAATTCTCCATAAAATTCAGTCGTTCTCGAATAAAAAGAAGATAGAAGATGCGTAACATATTTTCTATTTGCCTTCAATATTTTCTAAATGTATTGCTCAATACGATGTAATAATTGTTTAAAAAGACATTTTGTCTAGACTTCATAACTAAGTTTTTCAAAACATGTCATCGTATACTCATAAAAATAGCAAATGTTCGAGCGTCGTTACAATATAGCGATACCAGAAATTAACAGAATTTTTATTATAACTATAATATTTGTTTTAAATGATATAATCCTTAAAATAAAATATTGTAGTACCATATAGATTTAAAGTCCATATAAACAGCTTATAAACAGCTTTTATTTATTATTATCTGTTTATTTAATGAAGAAAAAGTACCTAAAAGTTATATATATATATATATATATATATTTATATCTATATATATAT
>KK116581.1:458790-493911 GCA_000611955.2 Stegodyphus mimosarum
TGCATCGTTTATTTTTTTCAAATAGTTTTCTTTATACTATATTTTTTTGTCATAGTTATTATTTTAGGTCATTTTTAAATTTTCAGAATTTTATTTTAATTGTTTGTGCCGCACTGTCTCTTCAGATAATTGGTTTAAAATTTTCTATTTATTCATTCGTAGTACGCATTATAAATATATTTATTAATATAAAAATTTTCTAAATTTTGATTTTATTTATTTGAATTGCGTTTCTTTCGAAAGCATACTTTGTGACTCAGACTATGATGCATTTGGAAACTGCGTACATTAAAAGAGAAAACACAGTAAAGCACATCTTTCTGAACGGCCTTTCAATGGGCCGTTCAAAAAAGATATATAAATAAGAGAGATATATAACCGACTCAGGTTGCTGGTGCTACGATAAGGATAACATGACTGACCTGTAATACTCCTTGAGAGGTGAAGCGGGCGGAATAATAATAAATAAATAAACAAATATAACCGACATTTTAACTTAAAATGATATTCATACATTGCTTTAAGCAGTATTATCGTTGTGGCCATTGCTTTACACATTTTTATCATCCTTCATTTAGTTTCTTAAAATGTTATTTATATTTTAGTCAAATATTTTATTTTTGAAATCACAAGAATCAAATATCATAAGATTAAAAAAGTCTTAAACTAAAAAAAAATACTGAACTTTATTCAAAAATTTATTTTTTCTTCTTAATGGCTTGCTCTTTTTCTTCAGGCATTCTACAAATATATTAAAAAGCATGCAACTTTTCGAAACATCTTGGTATTTCTGACATTCATTATAAATAAAGTTGTCGCCTTATTCGCTCCAATATGTAAATTCATGTATATCTTAGAAACTTTTGAACAAAAAACTCTTATTTTTTTGCAGGTGCGCCTAGAAATTAATCAACTTTAAGATGATCTTAAAAATTTTATGCGTTATAATTCAAAACTGTTTTCGAAAAATGTATAAAAATTATTTAAAAATAAGTCATAAAAATGGGCGAATTGTATTTGAAATGAAACCTAAATTTCTGATTCTAAGAGAAGGAATCAAGTAAGTTTAATAAAAAAGATATATTAATAAATATATACCAAATTCAATTAACACTGAGAAGCTAAAATTTTGATAGCTAATATTTTAAAAACTTAGCAGTTTCACATAATTTGAGTCGTAGAATAGAAATATGTAAAAAAATTTGGTATGTTATTTCACAAAAAGTCCGATTTTGTGTCAAAATAATGCTATATGTAAATCTAATATATATCGTAAGTCGCGCTTTCGAGACATGAGAAACGCAAGTTGAATTTCGCCGATCGGCCCAGTAGAACGTCAGGAATATATCCTTTTTTTTTTTTTTTTTTTTTTTTTTTTTTGTACAGTGTACGTACCCCAAACTCCTGATGACTTTGCGTTTCTCTTGCCCTAAAAGACCTTGACCTGAATTTGGGGATCCTCAAAACATGTTGTACACGGGACTGTGTTAATCTGGCTCAATGAACGATAGCTGAATAACTGACATTAGTCTGACTGATTCTGCACAAAGCCCAAGTTACAGGCAGTAATTTGCAAATGTCCAGCCATTTGGTAAAATAAAAGCTACAGAGTAATAATATACAAAAACTTACAATAGAAGAGAAACACGCCAATGTGACAATCAAATTCACTGAAACAACCTTGTATTTGGCGTACATATACTAAAAACACTCAATCGATTTCGAGGGCAGCTACAGGTCCCTCCTCATCAGAAGAACATCCTTTCTAGATATTTTGTTCGAATTTGATACAAAAGCTTACCTGCAAAAATATTTCATATGTCCGTGACCATTCTTATATTCAAATTGGTTGACAAAAATCTTTGAGCTCCACGTGCAAGTGGTTTTCGATAGATTCAACAAGTTATTATACTGTGCAGCATATATTGTTATAAGTGTCAAAACTGTTTTATTTAGGTTCAAGATGATGCTAGTGGTCTACTGTTTTCAAATTTAAATGATTTAAAGAAAGCATCCTTCTCATATTGTAACAAATATAATTGTAACAGAAAAAAATATTTCTTTCTTTAGGTACTGTATACCTTGTGCACTGTTTTTTTCTTCTTTGCAAATGCTTACACTTATTTCTTTCAGACTGTGGTTTTAGTTACATTAAAAAAATGTTGTTTTGTACCTTTACTCTCAAGAACACAGATTTCAAGATTTCGTTGTAATGATTTTTTATAACAAAGAAACCTTTGAGACCTATGAAATTCATAAAACGGCCCTTAACTGTATAATAGATTCTGAATGACATGTACAGCTGACAAATATACCTCAGAAAAACGACGCGACTATTTCAAACTTGCAATAGAAAATTCATTTTATAATTATCTAATATGATTAGAAAGATACTTTTAGTTTTTTTTTAATTTCAGAATGTATAAAGAAAGAACAATGTTTGAAAAGAAACAATATTTTCTTGAAAGAAATGAGCATGTCAGTCTGACTTAAACTGCTAAAAAGTCTAGCTGTTTACTAATTTGTTATATATTGGCGGAGTTTTTATTTGCATTATTTCTTTCACTTCCTTTTCCCTCTGAGGGTTAAATTAGTTACACCATCTTAAATGACTCATTAAATTCATTAATATATGTCACTCATTTAAGGACACATTGATGAATAAACGTGTAGTATAGTTGATTAATTTAATGAGTAAATAAATAGTTAATTAGTAAAGCACAATTAAGCAGTTTAGTTTGAATGGCCTTTAAATGATCATTTGTCATGCTAAGAGGTAGAATTGTGAAATGATGAAATAGCTTTTGGACATTTGATTATTAGTCTAAGGCAAGAATTTAGTTAACATTTAACTTTATAAAGGAACTTTTGAATGTTTTGGCTATAGATGAATTTTGAAAAAATAGGTAGAATTGTGAAATGATGAAATAGCAATTGGATATTGATTATTAATCTGAGGCAAGAACTCAGTTATCAGTTTACTTATTACAAGAACTCTTGGATTTTTTTCTTATAGATGAATTTCGAAATATAAAACTTAAAGTATGTGAGGTTCCACCCTTTTGCCTAACACTAAATTGTAGGAACTTCGTGAACATCTAAGCGAGTAATCACTTTAATTCAGGAACAGAGAAGTAAACTCAAGAAGGGTTAATTACCCTTTATTGCTCAAAAGGAGAATTAGCACAGTCGGCCCCTTTCTCAGGGCGTACAACAAAGTCTCCACTTGGGCTTGAACTTAAAATAATAACAGCTAAGACTTAACTAATGCTCAACTAAAAATATAGCCGAAGCTATCAAAATAAATAGTTGGCTCCTAAATATCGAATAAGCTAGCGACGCTATCAAGGGTGTGAAATAGAGCCGATCGTAGTAACAGCTTAGAGAGAGACGTAGCCAAAAGGTGAACGCGTGCTAGTTATAAACTCTGAGGTTCTCTCTTGAAGTCAACGACCTAAATATTACCCTTAGTCATTTCGATTAAAAGCGATTCTAAAAACATATTCTGGAAGAAAATTGTAAGCTGAAATTAGAAGGGACAGGAAAGTAGCTTAAACTAAAGATGACTGTTAAAGAATTCGGATAAATCTTACAAGTAAAGAGAAATAATCTAAAAATAAAGTAAAAAAAAAGTTGTGATTTAGTGATATTAGAATATAAATTAGTGCAGAAGATCATAATACTGTATAGTGTTTTTAATAAAATGCTTATTGGATAAAATTTATAATTACGATTACATTTATCAGACGGTCTTGTACTTTAAAATACACTGCAATGCTTTTGAGTTGATACTATCACTAGTTCAACATTACATTGCTTAATACTACCGACTAACAGACTTTTACGCAAATAAAGAAATTTGTGTCATAGACATAAAATCGATCAATATTGCTCCTTCTGTGAGCAAATCCTAACGTTTGGATACATTCGAGAGAGAAACCGTCATTTTTAAAATACAGAGTAAAAAACTTCTTGAAAAAAAAATTTAAATAAATAAAAAATACTCTTTTCCGCCGCCCCATCTCGTCATTAGAAAATGTTTCATTGATGTGTCATTTACAGTATTTATATTTTAGGCATTTAGTCTTCATTTGTGAATATATTTGCATTTTGAAAGGGTGCATATTAAGATTCCTGAGTTAATGAGTCGCTTGCTAAAGCACAGCATGATTTAGTAATGTACTGTACTGAAATATCCTGTACTTTAGTAAGTACATCATTTGTCACTTTACATTATGCTCTACACTTCTGAGCTGATATTGTAAAAATTCTAAAATTGGACTGAAGAAGGTCTAAGATACACTCAACATTATTTTTCATACTTTCATACTTTCAACTCAGGAATAAAAGTAAAACTTAATTTCTCTAATTTGTTACCAATGGAGTTATTGCGATTAATTATCAGAGTGTTTGCAGTTAAAAAATGGATGTGCTGTTCAATAAAAACATACAACAAAACTTAAATGAACGATGAAAAGAGTTTTATACCCTGGCTTTGAATATTTATTTGGAAGAGATTAAGAAATAAAGATCTTTTGAATTATCAATCACAAGAAATATGCTCATATTTTAGACTGCTTAGCAAAAAATCGAATAATAGAGCCTGATCACTGTCTAGGTTAGAAGGTCTAAGCTTCAGCCCAAGTTTTTAGGGGATCCAAATCCTTCATGAAGCCCTGAGTTTGACCATTCTTCTCTTGCCAAAAAAGAAAGTGATCCTGAAGTGCAGTCAAGGATCTTGAAAGTACGTTGTAGATAGGATTGCTCAGTGACCAATAACTGACATTATATTGAGTGATCCTAGACAAAGCCCAAGTTGCAATTTGCGCTACAAGCGGTAGTTACAGGCAGTAATCTGCAAATATCGGACCATTTGGTAAAATAAATAAGAAATTGCTATTTGATAAGATAAATAATAAAAAGAATAGTACATTGCTTGTAAATTTAAAACAATCTGATAACTTCTTAAAAGATTCTACTAGTATTTTTGCAGTTTTGGGCATATAATATCTAAGAAGATTTGTCTGCTTATAGCAGGGCTCCTTTCACTTGCTTTCTTAATTTATACTACAAATGGAGCTGTAGCTGTGAAAAAAAGATGTGCCCAAAAGTACTTTGAAAGAAGAGCTTAATTTATAACGCGACTGAAGGAATATAGTATTGTTGCGTTATACGGGTTCGTGAATTTGAGAGTATCCGATGAAAACACGATGCAGGACAATAAAAAGCACAATTTATTTACAAGAATCACTATTTACAGCACAGTTCCAAAATTACCTTTAAAAGCGTCGAAAATCTACAATAAATACGCTGAAACAATCAGCAACACAGCTTCAGGCTGTAACTGTAAAGGTAGCTTCACGGCAACACTAAACTTATAATAAACACCGTGGAACAATCACCAATACACTGTCAAGCTATACTGTAAAGGTAGCTTCACGGCAAAGCACTATCTCGATCGCTTTCCGTTCACCAAAACTCTCGCGTAGCTTAGCACTCACAGTAAGCAGCGATTCTCACAATAATTCTCACAGTTAATCACACACTTAATCACACTCTCGCAACGCCGGCTTTCAGAAACGAAGGGGTTTATATAACTTTTCTTTAAGTTCCACACGTTTCGAGAAATATCTCGACAGGAATTTATTCTAGAAGCTTCCCGATTGGACCATGGGATATGGCCGATTTGGTCGCCAAATGGGCGATAAAGTCGCCAATCTGGCAACCCTACCATACACTATTTTATGGCAACCCTAGTGCTATGCCGGAAAGCTTACATACAGGCGCAACCGCCGAATTTTTCGCAACAGTAGTTTTTATAATATAAATTTGCAACGTAAACTACTATACTGCAGTATTTCTGCATGGCGTTTTCTAATCCCAACAGTCGTCAATCACTGCGCAGAAAATATATGCAATATTTAACTTGCAAATTTGAAACGAAATCTGTAATACACTTCCCCTTTTTATTTCGAAAATTAAAATTTAAAAGTAGATCTTCTTTATTTTATAAAAAGATAGTTGTTTATGTCTTTATTTATGTCATGTTTTGTCTTTATTTGTTTTATCTTGTTGTGTCTTTGTTTATGTCTTTATTTTTTAGTAGATAGTGTCTTTATTTATGTTTCAATGTGTTGTGGTAAATTATTGAAATATGTTGCAAAATATTACGTTTCTTTCTTTATTATTTTCAAGATTTTCAAATAATTCTTGAATAATACCAGCTTTTAATACTCCTGTCTTTCTCCCTCTAGGAAAACACAATGTAATTCAAAAGCATCTTCATTATAAGAAAATGTTTTGCTAACGTATCCTGCATTAAATACCCTCTTGCGTGTAAACCAAAGGTAGAAATATTTCATATAATTTTTTCTTAGAAGAATTCTCTAATATTTTTTTACAGAACTCAAAATGCTGTAACTTTGATGGCTGGGAAACAATGTGCCTAATTTCTAGAAACGCTTTTAGAATTTTTAGTCATAACAACTTCACACTTTTCTCATCGCTCACATGAGACTACAAGAGAGGCATGAGTCGTGAAATCAATTGAAATTAATGTTTTCCAGCATGAACTGCTGCTTTACAGCTCCCTCTCTTTCGTTGATATGCATATTTGTTAACTTTTACATCCATATACATCTTATTCTCCAGAAACAGAACATTAAAATCACAGTTTAAACGCATAGATGCTACTTTAATGCAATGTATTAGCCTACTGATGACAAAGAAGTGCAAACACATATATTTAACGTGTGGAAATCGGGGTAGTCTTCGTGTGGAATCTCAAGAAATATGTGTTTTTGTTCCCTTTGTCTGTTCTAAATACTTTCGAAGCTTAAAAGAAGGATTTTACAAGGAAAATAGTTTTCTAAATCTTATCATATATGTATATGTTATGAAACTGACTTCTACAAAAACCTAAATTGAGACAAAGTACTAATTAGTTTTCTGAAAAATAGCTATTCATAATATAAAAGCATTGACAGTTTTTAACATGTCTGGGAAAATTTTCTACAAAGTTTCATGCCCGTTTTATTGTATAAAATTTATTATATGCTTGAAAAAGATATTTCTTTCATTCTTTGGTTCTAAGTACAAATACTGTTCACATGCATGAAATATTTCTCATCCAAATATGTAATAGTAATTTAAAAGAAATATTATTCTTATGACTTCTAATCCTATTACAACTAAAAATAATAATAAAATATTTGCTAAGACGAAGTAAAACTTAATTGAATTGGCGTAGTTATTTGATATCTTAAAAAGTTTCCTATTGATTAAAATGATAAAAAATGTCCAAAAATAAAAAATATATATTTCGAATAATGTGCTAGAGAGAAAATAATTCAGATATTCGAATAAACTCATCATGAATGTATCTCGAATTTATATGGTGAAAGAATCTGCTTCAATACGAAAATAGAAAAAAATAATGGAAGGAATATTAAGAACATATTAGGTTATACAAATTCTTGATATTCCATCTCTTCCAGAACAATAAGACGGAAAATTTGTTTTTATGACGTCAGAAATAAAAGTGGGTAAGAGAGAGAAAGTAAAAAGAGGCAAAAAAAAAGGGGAAAAACTGAAAGGAAAGAAAAATTCAAGTTTTCAATCTTCGTTGATTTTGAGACGCAAGAATGAAAAAAGATATTGCAAAAGAAGTTACTTCGCATTCGTGCTGAATGACATTTCTTGTCAGTTAGCCCGGAAATGCAGGGAAGATTAAAAATATCGATTTCAGGGAAGTGAAATATTAAAAAATAAAATAAAAGTAAGAATAAAAAATGGCTTTTTAAAGCGTCCGAAAAATATTTTTGCTCGCGCTTCTCTGCCTACAAATGTGGCGTTGATAAAAGGGCGCTTGACTCTAATTCTTTGCGGAAAGAGGAGACTGAACTTTTTAAGAATTTTATGTCACCTCCCTGACATCTCTTTCGTGATTGGATAAATTCTATACAGATAAATTTGAACAATTTTGCGCTTGAAGTAGATTATAGTTATTTCTAATATGTGATATTTTGTTTTACATCCTTAATTTTACATGACTACTCAACTAACAACATTTTATTGCTTAGAAAATCTCACCTAGTCAGTTCACCTACATTGAGCCTCAAATCGCAGTGCAAAAACGTGTATCTCTATTATATTAATGCAGTATTTATTAAATACTACCGGAAGTACCGGAAGCCAGTTAAGTTAGATTGGGAATAATGCATCTAGTAGCAGTGAGAACGATACCGGTGAAATCCTTCTGTAATAATGATGCAAACAATAAGATTCATAGTCCGACATTTTTCAGTCTGATGCGATATGGAACCCAAATAAAAAATTTCAATAGAAAATACGTAATTCTCTCTCATTACATGAGCAAAAATGGCACCCACTTTTTAATTATTTTCGTCTTTCTAATCAAATGGCCGTAAAAGCCCAAGTTCCTTTCAATATTTCATCTATATTCAGTTTTAGTCCATTAAATGTCCCGAAACATTTATCACGAAGGTGAGAACATTTGAAATAGCTTCCCACAAAATTTTAGAATCGGGAATAAGAATTTAATGTTTCGCAAAGCTATTTTTAGTTCATCGTAAAACTTAGAATTTTTTTATTAACAAATTCTACGATTTGAAAGAGAGCAGTGGCAACGCTTCTCAAAATAAAGCAGATTCTCATCTTCAGCTTGCGAGACTGTTGTCACTCGGAGAAATGAGGGTGGAAATTATCGTTTTTCCGAGTTTTTAATTAATATCCCTGATTTTAGCTATTTCTTTTTAAAACGAGTAATACAAAATGTTTTGAAAGTTATTTCCTACTTAGGTCAACAAAGAAACATTTTTAAATAAAAAAATTGATATTTGAGAGAACTGTATTAATATCAAATGTCATCCACTACAAGTTAAAAAATGTATTGAACTTGAGTGGATGAACAAAAAGTATTTTATTAACGATTAAAAATTTGAACCAGGTATAAGGAAAGTGTGAGCTAAAAGTAGGAATTTAAGAAGTAGACGCCGAACCTATTCCAGGGCCCAGAAAAGAATTGTAGATAATCTGGTGACGATAGCTCTAGTAGTAACTGAGGTATTAGAGAACAACTAAACACACAAATTTTCTTCTTTATATTTATAGATATCATATGGTTAGGGAATATTTCATAACCTATTTTTCAGATGTTAAAACTTTTCATACACTTAATCTCGATTCATTGCCTTGTTTCTAACAACTGCGCGTTAGACTTTGGAAATGCATTGGTTTTAAGATCCGTTAGAGAGGGTTTGTGCTTTGTTTTATTGTAATCTATGAATCAAGATTAGTACGCTGTATTTGTTAAAAGTACATATTTACGTTAAAAATTCAAGGACTATCACATTTACTAAAGTGAGACTTCAAAATATTATTATTTTCGGATGAATACTGTTATGACAGAAGTTATACCGAATCTGTAAAGGATTCTTTCATTCTCATCTTTTCTAACGAGCTTGTAAACGCCAGGGAAATGGGGAATTACAAATCAAAATATTTATTTCGTGTAACATAATTGTATTACCAACCGAAAGTTATCATATTCTGTTGAAAACAATGTTACATGCTTGATTCTTAACTTTTCATTCCACGAGGTTTCCTCAAACCATCATGTTGCGTAAGGTGATCCAGCATTTACTCTCATAAATATATATTTTGAAATACGTCTAGTTTCCGGTTTCTGATACTAAACAGAAATTCCAGGATATAGTTTCCTCCGTTGGAGCAAGATATAAACATAAAGCTTTCCGTTAAAGGTTTAAAAAGTATTATTTACTCTCTGGAGTTTTATTTCAGTAGATCCGAATTTTAAATATACATATTTCATTGCTGCCTTTAATGTATGTTCCCACATGCTCGATACGTTCTTTGATTCAAAATTATGTTAGAGGAAAATTTAACCGGAATACAATGTGCCGGAGTTAATTTAGTTAGAATGTTAACATTACGTTTTCAAGACTAACATTGAAAGATTGCATTACTAGTTTTTGTTTCGAATATTGACATGATCATAAATGAGAAATATCTCGTATATCTTAAGTATAATTTAATTTAAACTAGCATGTTCCGGCCAAAGCAATATTCATAACTTTTATGAAATGAGAAACTTAAAGTAAAATGAAATATTAATTCAATGTATTGTATACAAAATTTTTAGCTGCGACTAAAGCAAAATTTATGAATACTATGTACACCTGAAAGGAAAGTGGATACAAAATTTCAATATGAATGAAATCTGTTCATTCATTCCAAACAATAACCAATTCGTAAATAATGTTTTTGTTGCCAAACCAGGAAGCAAAATCTTCGGACACCTCAGGTTGATACCTATACGTATGACGTCATGAATTAAATTTAGTGTAATATAACAATATTTTTTCAGTACCATAAAAGAATTAACAAGGCAATAATATACCTTGCCAACTATCTTAATCTGAAACAAAAAAGTTGCCAACAGCAGCTATTTATTTAAAAGCCGACAATAACGAAAACGTTTCGACATACAATGACATCACATGAAATAGCGTGTTTTCTTCAACATCAGAATGTGACCTTATAAAATGATAATATATTTGATGTTTTGCAATGCTATTTTCACTTCCTATTTTGTAAAACTTACAAATTTTTATTAACAAATTCTACGATTTGGACGGGAGCAGTGGCAACATTTTTTACTCCAGCGTGCGATACTTTGCCACGCAGAAAAATCAGGGCGAAAATTACCGTTTTCAGAGTTTTTAATTAATATCTCGGCTAACAAGTCATACGAAGACAAAATTGTAAGAAATGATTTACCGGGAATTCTTGAAAATTCACGAAACTCAACTGCCCGCCGTTCCGGAGGAGATAATGCCACAAACAAACAAATAAATACACACGCACAGATTTTAATAGAATACATCACATGCACTAAATCAGTACTAAAATATTTTCAGTGGAGTGATCAATGCAAACATGTGATGATTAACGAGTGTATATGGACTAAGTGCGATTTAAATGTTATCATTTTTATACTAGATGTACGTTTAATATTTTAACACTTCAAAACAAGAGAAACAACAGCAAGACCCATATGTACATATTTTACTAATATTTAAAAACAAATTAAAGTCAGAATCGACGAAAGGCTTTGCTAACTGCAATTGGTTTTTATTTGCTTTCACGAGCAGAATACCATACGGATTTACTGCACTTATCAAAGCAAAAACGTCTTATCATACTTTGACAGAAGTTTACTAAGTTTTATGCATTTTTAAATTTAAATTCTTTGTTGCATCGACTTAAGTAGTTATTAGTATTTAACAGTATTTTACATAATTATGAATTTGAGTAGGCTTAAAACAACCCCTCATGTCTGTATTTAAATTTCACTTGAATATTTAGATCAAAATTATCAGACAAATGAAAGCGGATGCAGCACGAACTATCATGATACAGAGATAAATTTTTTTAGTTCACCTTTGAAGAAAATTTAAGAAAATTCTTCTTCTTCCCTGCATAATTTCCACTTTTCTTCTATAAAGTAATTAAAGGTACTATCTCCGTACAGTTTAAAAATACAGCATTAAGATCTCTACTGAAGGTAGAGACCTATAAGTTGAATTATAGGTCGACAATATATAATGTCAATCGAAATGTAAACCTTGGCGTAATTACGGAAAAGGTACCTAAACTAGAGCAAAAGAAATATTCTATCCTTGAAGGTATTTTAAGCAACCTGTGATGCAGGTTTAGCAATACCCACCCATGTATTTTAAAGATATGCAAGAGCTTCGATGTTTTTCCAAGAAATTAAAAATTATGTTAGTAATACAGGTGCACAGTTTGGTTCAGTATTTACCTACGCTTTAAATCTACTGTAAGTTTTCAACGAATTATGACGATTTTATGTTAGAAATTTATAAATTTTAATAAAAATTTTACATCTTTTCTGCGTCTTTTAATGAATTTAGGCTCATTAATCTTAGTTTATTTTAATTTCAGTCATATCTCTAAGAGAAGCTTAGAAAATATCAAATTCACATGCGTTTGAAAAGCTAATATACATTGCTTTTCTAAAGAACTCATTTTAATTTAATTTTAAATTACTTGTTATAAAGAAATAAACGGAATTTCTTACATATATAGAAAAGTAATTAATTCACGATTTCCGGTAATGTTACCCTTTTGACCTATACCGGGCAAATATGTTCCTCCTGTTAAAAATACATATCTGTGATCTAGTTAACAGGTAGAATGATGCGACTTAGTGCGTAATGGATTCAACAGATACCAGCCCACTGAAAATTCTCCCTCATGTATTTTATATAACCCTTATGTGTCGTGCCTAATTTGTATCTTTTATATTTCACTGTTATACTCATGTAAAATACGGACACAATTTGTGTGAAAAACTTAATTGCATGCGTTTTCTGCATTTATTCTATTAGTGCTTGCTGCCTGGTAAGCAACTGCCTGTAATTCCCAGTAGAATACTATAAGGAAAACGTCACTTTTCTAAGTAAAAGTTTTATTGGCAAGGATTCCCTACTTTTGTTTTCGTGTTTTTCCATCTCTCCTTTTTTAACAAAGCATCAGAAAACAAAGATTAAATTACATAAAAATAGAAACAAAATCTAGACTCAATAACAAGAAGAATTCTTAATCCGAACTGCAAAACTAAAATATACCTTAGAAAACAAGTGGCTTAGTCGAGCTGAAAGCAATCAGTTTGACAGAGAAAACACGAAAGAAGTAATGCAATAGGCAGCTACTGTGTTTCTCTATAGAAAAAGACAAAATGGATTTTTTTGTTTTTATTATTTTGATAGGCTCATTAATCCGAATGGACATAAAAAAGAAATTCGCTTGGAAAAAATCTATATTATTATGACTTTAACTAAAGCCCACGATGTTTTTCCTAAATTTCTGTTTCATCTAAGGCATATTTTGTTCTCGCGATAGATTAGTTTTCAATATCTGTTGTTGTTCAACCTAATGAAAGAAATTTTAATTGTTTTAAAATTTTTTGCAAAATCAGTACTGAATCTTCTAGAGTGTTATAATTGAAATCAAGACTAAATGTGCAGTTTTAAATTCTTTGGTAGCCGACTGGTCAAATTTATCTGTTATTGCCAAAGAGACAGTTATTATTGTTTTAGGAAAACAATAAAACACGCTATTTAGAAGAATCATTTTAGCCTTGTTTGTGCTATACTTTATTCTTCTGTTAGTGATAGACAGACTACATTTAAAGATCATTCAAATAATCCAAATCTTAGGAGTATTGCTTTCAAATTATTAAGGTTTGAAGTTTGAAAGCTTTTATAGCTACTATTATACTACTACTCAACCTACAATCCGACCAACAAAATTGCTTTGTGACTTTTTTTAGTGTAACAACCCATGAACCTTGATGCTAGTGAATCAATGTACTTAGATCTTGTGTAGCAAATTCACTTAATTATTTAAGTTATGACTTAAGAATTAATTTTTATTATTATTCTAAATTTATGCTACACAACGTGTATTTTATTTAATATGCTGTATTTATTTTTGCTATGGTTTAATTTTAATTAAGGGTTTGGGTAGTTAGGATTTATACGTATTTTCCACTTGTTACTCGTAAACACGTTGAAACACACAATGGAATTGGGCGCTTTTCTACGTAATAAACTTGATTTTATATTACTTTACTTAAGCTGAGCCATTATTAATTTATATCACTGGATGCAGAAAAATTAGCTTTTTAATTTAAGATCACTTTCACGATTCTAGCTTTAACAGATTTTAAGATACAGTCAATTATTTAACTGAATTTTACACTTTGCTTTGTGTTAAGGATATTGGGGGAAGGGATTGAAAACGTTGCACTTTTTATCTGAGTTTTAAGGCTTTGCTTGCATGTTAGCGGGAATACAATAGGGACTTCTGTTGGATGACTTTAGGTTTGCCACTTGGCCTTGCACCTGTTTCAAAATTCTTGGCATTTCTTTTGGCGAGCTTGGCGATGTTTGAATTTGTGTTTAGTTCAACACCTTGGAAAATTGAGAAATTTTAGAGGGATGTATGCAGGGTTTGTAGTACTGGATTTTTCACCCTGTTTTAGCGGGTCTTCGCGTAAAATGGTTTCCTTTCTTAACAAAAAGCCGGTGCAGGTGTCGCTCCTTCTCTTTTTAGCCTGACTTTCTTCGCTTGCTCTGCTTCGTGCCTTGAGCACGTTTTTGTGCAGCTTCGAAGAATGTTCTTCGTATAGTAGTGGGGCTTATGGCTCCCTTTTGCTGAAGTATGTGCCATCCATACAATTTACGTTTACTTGCCTCCTCGGAGGTTGTTTCCATTGGCATGAATTTAAATAGGATTACGAGCTAAGGGCACAGACTGCCCCATCCCTTCAACTTAATACGATTCCCAGGAAATTCATATGGAAATGATGTCTGACATACGGAACTGGGCCTACATAAACGTCTACGGCTTCCATCAATTTGCTGCTGCTCTCGCCCATGTTTGTGAGGATCCTGATGATTGCTTTAGGAATTCTACGAATAATTTCCTTCGTCATATGGGTATAGGAGTTTTTTCCTTTGAGTCCAGTATTCCTGGCTTAACTGAAACTTCGAAGAAGATTTCTACTGCTCCATGTTCAATCAACAATTCTTTCATCTGATTTTCTGAGAGATTTTTCAAGGCCCCCAAGGCTTCAGGACGATTGCTGTGTCATCTTCGTCAGCTAAGTTCCCTTTTGTCGTTTCCTTTCATAACTGGGTTAATCTTAATTAAAAAAGTAAAATAGAATTATCTTAATCGTAACTTTACCCCGATTTGTTAGAATTAATTGTTAGAAGGGTTCTCCCTATTTTAAAATTGAAAATTGTACTGGCTTAATTTTTCTAATGATTTTGTTTAAAGATTTGAGTTGTTGAGAAATTTGAAAATTTTGTTTTATTTGGTGAGCACGCTGTACATGCTGAGTTAAAGTAAAGAGTAAAACTGAAAATGCTGAGTTAAAGTAAATTGTAAAATTGAAATAGAATTTTTGCTCCTATGTTAATATTCTAAATCTTCTTAAGAGGGTGGCTCTGCGGTACTCTGTTAATGGAATTCAAAATATTAGAAAACCTTTTTTTTTGATTAGCTGAAACTAAGATATCTAAATTTAAGGATTTTATTCTGATTGGTAGTATTTTTTTATTCTCTGTAAAAAAAAGATAAGGTAATTTTAAGTTGTTAGGAATAGTAGTACTCCTTTTATTTTCTGTGCAATAAGATAAATTTTAACTTTGTTCTGAATAACAGAAATTTTTGTATTTTTTCTGGGCAATAATAAGATGAAAAGAATATAATTGTTAAAAAAAACAAAAATACATATTTAGCTTTGTTTTAAAATGCTTAAATTGTTACGAGATAGTTTTGTTGGATTAATAGATAGTTACTTAAATTCTGAAGGTATTTATTCTTTTTATGAAACTAACTGAATTGTTAAAACAAAAGTGTTTCGCTGTCAATGTTAGAATTTCTTAGATTATTTTCACTCTCCGGAGAGATGAAGTTCCTTTTATTATTTTATTGATATTGATTTCTCATAATTTTGATCTGTTTGACAAGTAAACACTAAGGGTTTCTTAAAAGTGAATACTATTAAAGATATACTATTTGAAATTTGATTCGTAATTCTACCGTAGAATTTCTCAGAATAGTGCGGAATATTTTAGTATAAAAGATCAGTTTCATCATAGTAGACCAGAGGACTCTATTATCATTATAAACATCAATACTTATGACGTCACCATAAAATAAAAATCCACTTTTGCATTATAATCACAATGTTTTAATTAAACTAAATACAATACATTTCACAGCTTTACTTGTTAAAATTTGTTGCGGAATGAGATCACAGACTTAACTGATTTGTCAGTACCATTTTTTTAATACCCTGTAGGGATTTAAATTTATTTTAAATAACCAGTTAAATTTAATTTTAAGTTACTTTCCTATACGCCTTCACTCCCCTAATTATCAGTGCAGAATATTTAAATTTGGTAGCGCGCGTAAAAAATGCAAATTATACCAGTGGGAGAAAAAGTTCGATGTTCCAATAGGGAAAGTTAGAGAGAGTCTGGGAAATCTCTGTGCGTGGTTGCAACGCACTGCTGGTTAGACGTGGCTTAGTAGCTATTATCTTGTTGCCACTAGACTTATCCATGCGCTGTAGGATGCAGAATTGTATGAGCCCTGTAGTTAAATCTACTACATGATAACATTTTGAGTTCTTGAGTTTTGATTCTACTGTCAGTTACCGCGCAAGCAGAGGCGTAGCATGTTAGTCTCGAGTTGAGGCATTGTAAATAACTTAAAGAGTTTAATAAAGGGTATTTTCAACCCTTCTTAGGTGCAAAAACTATTTCTCCGGATTCTACACAACAGATAGACAGTATAATCTTACAACTCTATTGAGTATTTGATTGAATCAATAACAGATTCGTGAAAATGTTAGTTACGCATTTCTTGTCGACGTTTTTAAAGGTATAGAACTTTCTGAACTTAATTTATTAAAACATACTATACCTTTTTTTAATGAAAGAATATGCTATGTCATTCGGATGTAAATCAAAGAAGCGTTTTATTATACACAATTTAGGATGTTTGCAAATTGGCTAGGTTATAAATTGTTGGAGCTTTTAATTCTTAAGAGTTTGTGTTTATGTTTTAAGTTCAATACCAAATGATAAGTCAATATTTGGATAAACAATTCTCAATAACATGAATGTGTAAAGTTTGTGACAACATGATAAACACAATATATACTGTAAAACTGGTGTTCAAATCAATAGTAAATAGTGGTATAGTTTTTTAGCTCCAACAGAATAATTAATGTTGCGTTGTGTCAAAATACAGTCTGGTCCAGTGTTCTAAATTAAAAGTGAAAACATTACAAGAAAAGTTAAAATTAAATATGGAATTTATTAAGATATTACTGAATAATTTACAATTAGTTACATTGGTGGCGTTGTGGAGGAATTAGTGAAATATTCATACCCTTCCAAACAGTGAAGTTAACATAGTAGATACATTGTAGACTCCGTCTAAGGCAAGGTTACTTGTTACAGAATCATGGCAGTAGACGTCACAATAACGGTAGAGAGAGCCATTGCTTGCCTTCTATAAGGAGAGAAAAGAAAGTAATTAGTTAAGATAAAGTTTAGACATTTGCGTCGCCCTCCATAGTAGCCTTCTCTCATCCATTTCTTCCGACATCGTTGGTTCTATGATAACGCTGACAGCTACTCTTCAGATAGTATTTTCTTTCGCGAGGTTTGCCACGTTCCTCACTCCCCGCTCCGTCTTCTCTCGTCTCTGGCTGCGTGTCTGCCTCGTGTCAGTCTGCTCTCGTCGCCAGCTCCCAAGCTTTTTACTCAATTCGCCAAGGCTGCTCGAATGGCGATTTTAGATGGTAGGAAAACCGCCAACAGCCCGGCAATCCCAGGGGAAAAACACGCAGGAAGGTGAAGCCCAAGGTAGAATGAGCTCCAGAAATTGGCGAATATCGCTGATACACCAAGGTCAATCACCTCTAGCCTCGACGAGGGGTCCCACTCCAGCATAGGAAAAGCCTGCGAATAAGCAAAACACCCCGTCCCCCTGACCTTGCGGCAGGGTTAGTGGTGCTGGATCTAGCCTCTACCGCAGGGTGCAAACGTTACTAATGTTGACAGATGTTTCACAGACTACCGTCTAGCGGGCGAAGAAATCGAAAACAAGGTCGTAAATTATTTGGAAAGGCAACGGAAAAGTTTTGAAGGGATAGGTATTAATTATTGATTTTACACACAAATTAACTTCAATACTGATAAGTACTTAAATAAAAATATAATAATTACAAAGATAATTTTCTTGGGTTTATTCCAACACCAAACACGACCACCATAGTAAGGAAATAAAAATTACTTCAGTTAAAATACAATAATCAAGTATGAAAATTTTTTTATATTCTCCACAACACCAAAACGACCACCATAGTCAGAAAATATGGATCCCAAATTTAGCAGAAAAGGGGGCACATTAAAACTTAAATTAAACTTTAAACACCAACTTGTGTAAACAAAACTTTAAAAAGATTGACCTTAAGGATCAATTTATCAAGAGATTAACATTAACAACCACGGTTAAGAAAAATAATAAGTAACTAAACAGAATTTAAATAGTTAACCAACCAAAAGTAAAGAAGAAAAAATTAATTACACAAGCAACTTAAAATCAGCGTTAACCAAAACTGTCAAGAGAACAAATTAAATGACTACAATTACTTTTCAACAAGCCAAAGAAACTTAAGTTCAACTACAAAAAAATTAAAAACAAATTAATCTTTAAGTCTGAAGCAAAAATAAATTAAATCATTACCTTTAAAACAATTTAAATCACAACTGAAATAAGTAATACATAACAAAATTTACTTAATTTATCTTCATTCATATTTGCGTTTAATTAAAGTGCTTTACGAATAATAAACAACTAGGATAGCTTCTAACAGTTACGATAGTAAACACCTTAGAATAACCGTAAACGTTTCTGGTCCTTTGACATGCCATACTCAAGGTTTCATAAAGGATCTACAGGGAGCCTAAGGGGTACTTTACAATTTTGATGTCATATAACTCGAATTATAATAATTAGAAAAAAGTAAAGTTGTCAGACTTGTCAACCTAAAAACATTTTTTTTAATGTAAGGTAATGAAAAAGTGTTTTGCCTTTCCAGGTAACAAGAGAAAGATAACTAAAAAAAACTCGTCTTTATTGTTGGATGGTGGTAGGAGCAGCATAAATGAATCGAAGAATGGAGATTGCACAGGAAAAGGTACTTTGCGTGGTTTGGTGTATTAAAAACAAGTCGAAAACTCAAGTTCACAGAAATTTCAGAACGTGATACAAGAACTACCACCTTCTCGACCGTCCATAGCAAAAGGCACAGGAATTTCATGGAAATAGAAAATGCAGATTTGAAACAACTTGTAAGCAGGCTTAGTAAAAGTCGCGAAGATACGGAAAGAATTCGAAACGTTTTTCTTCTTTCACCACAGATATCTATTCGTAAGGCGATAAAAGAACTGCAGATCCATCGTACGACAGTGCATGGAGTCTTCATTTGCAGCAGTTACTCAGGGAATTATTGCACTTGTGGAGAGGGATGACAATTACTAATTTTAACAATTACTACCCTGCCGCAACAAAGGAAAATCTTTTTCAGTTATGTTGCTCTTATGGACTGAAAAGGGAAAACATTTATTCATTACTTTACGCTAAAAATAACGTTTTAGTTGATGCATCAGAAAAACCTTACTTTCTGCCTCTAAGTATATTATAGCTCCAGTTATATGACACTGAAGTTGTAAAGTACCTTTTATGATGATCTGTGTAACATATATAAGATAAATATTAAACATACAGCTGTTAACGGTTCATTACGTTAATGATGTTTTATAAACTAAATACAAATCGATAAATCCTTTTGATTTATCAGAGGTTAAATTTAAACAAACTCAGTTACCTATGTATATTGAAAGACATAGCATATTATTTTACATATAACATATTATTTTTAACTTGCATAATATGTGTCAGCTTAAATTTTAAAGCTGGTTAGGTAATTATAAAGAAATTCTAACAGCATCGTGTAGTCATCAGAATACCGAATCACAACTTATGTAGCATGTTCTCACAAGGGACTTCTTAAACGAAACTCGCTGTTATTTACTTTCAGCATGGGAAAATTCTAGAGACTACACATAAAACCAGCTCGCTTCGTTCTAAACGCAATTATTTCTCGATTTTAGCTTCAGTTATGATAGCCCCTTTAACTGATTATTATTATTATTATTAACACTTTTATTAGTTTCAAAGCAATTGTTAAAAAAGTTACAATGAATAGGAAGAGCACTTTTTGTTAAGAGCAAAATATTACTTTTATAATTTTCATGATTTTGGAATTAAACTCGCATTACCTGGAGAGATTTAAAACAAGGTTTAATAGGCCTACTTAATATAAGATTATAAATTTCATTCAGGCAGTAATTAACTAAATAGCAACTAAAATTAAGAAGTTAAACAAATGAAACCGCAAGAATATCATACAGCTTTCAAAAGATTTCTTAACCAGACAAGCACTATGCAATTATCAAAACAGTGAATTGCGACTTATCTAGTACGCTGTTATTGCAGACTTCTTAAAGAAAACTGTTGTATTTGTTTTCTACTTCAGAAAACTATACAACCAGATCTCTTTGTTCTAAACACAAATGCTTCTAGATTTTAGCTTCAAATGTGGCAGTTATTTCAATTGATTAATTGTTATAATTATAATTATTATTATTATTATTACTGTTTTTGTTGTTATTTTCACGGTGATTATTAAACACGCTACACTGAGTAAAGAATTATTTCTGTTAACACCAAAACATTGCTTCAGTATTTTTAGTAATTGATTAGGAATTAAACTCACATAAAGTAGAGGAATTTAAAACAAGGTTTAATAAACCGCTGAATATAACTGCAAATGTGATTTGGGCAGTAATTAGATAAATAATAACTAAAATGAAGGAAGTTAGCCGAATGAAGCCGCAAAACTATCATACATGTTTCGAAGAAAATTCTTAACTACATCAAAAAGAAGAAGATTATTTATGATTTTCTGTCTTGAGCGAAGAAGCAGTATAACAGTCAGTCAAAAATTAATCACTCTCATTCAACGTAAAGCCATACAACTAAGTTTCAGCATTACATAGTCACAAACTGTATAATTTGGAATAATAGTTAATTAAAGTCTCTATAAATTAGTGTCACTGAAACTAATTACTATCTACATTCTTTCCTGCCTTGCGAAGATTTCCAGCTTATATTCTGTCGCACGTGGCAGGAATGATGAAGCCTAAAAAATTGCCATTACCGACATAGAAGTCTTAATTTTTGATGTTTCAGATATCAATACTGTTACGGATTTCATATTTATTTCGCTATTTATTTAGAACTGTAATTAAAATTGCTTTATATTTCCCATGTAACGCAGACGATTTTTGAAGAGAAAGCTACGTCGAAAAAAAAGAAAATAAAAATAAAAGAGCGCGTGCATTTAATGTTTAATAAATAAATACCTCGTAATTACTGTTGCCATCCAGAAAAATCTAGAAAAATCGAGATTGTTCTACTGATAATTAAAAAGCTTATAAAAGCTGAATTGAAACACCTCATCTCAGTTGTTGCTGTTGTTGTAGTTGTAGCTGTAAAAAGTGAACTGCTGTTTGTTTACATAAGGCTGTATTGATTGTAGCGATTTCGCTGTGAGATAGAATTATTTTATCTGTTTTGAACTGAGTTTTTGCTAAACGTTTAAGATATTGTGATATTTTGCGAATATCTCTGAAGAAATATTTCAGCATTTTGATTTATTTCTTGTAAAAAGAATAAATGTTTGTAAACGTTTTACGACTTGGACAGCAACAGTTTCAATACTTTTCAGATATCAATACTTTTCTGCGTAAATATTCGTTGATTAATATTTTATCAATTAATTTTGGTCTTAGAAATATTTTTCAATGACAGTTCTTATAGCGTACGATCTCATGAAACATAATAATATAAAATAAGAAATATAATAGTATAAATATAAACATAATAATAAAATATAATAATACTATAAACATAATAATATAAAACATTAAATATTAATATTTGTTGCCTTTTAATCCATTGCAAGTTTTTTAAACAAAAATTTTTTATTATGAATTTGAGTGCTCTAATTTTTCGTAAACCTCCTATTAGTAATATATAGCATTAAATAATCATTTATTTTATAAAAATTACTATCTGTATTCCTATTTGCCTTCTATCTTAGCTACAAAATATGTGATTATGATATAGTACCTTGGTGCTGTCTTTAGCAGCTTTTGCTGTTAGCTTGCATGTAATCAATTTACCCCAGAATTTGTTGAATTTGTGTCTTTGTATCGATGATTTAGCTGGCTTTGTAAGCACATGTCTGCCGTTCAGCATTTAATTACAAGTAATTGATTCTGCTGATTGTTTCGGAACTAAAGATTCAGATTAAGTAAAATTTCATGTTAATTTAACTTTGCAATTTATTTTTATTCTTTCTAACATGTGACACAGAAAAGCATGTAGACGAACTTAGCATGTAATTTCCTCAAAATTGTAGAATAAACATTTTATGTTTAACTTCCCCGAAATTGTTATTAAGCAAAGAGATAAGCGATAATTCGACCGCGCTGATTTTGAGCTGGTTCTGATAACACTGAGCTGTTTACGATAATTTGACCGAGTAAGCTTTAATGAGTTCGATGCGACTTTATTCTGTGATTAGCAAGAAGCCTTATTTTGTTAATTAAGCTGAATCATGAAAGTTGTTCGAACGGAAATAATAGTGAAATGAAGCAATTAATGTGAAATAATTTTCTTTGTAGTACCTTGAGTGACATAAGGCTTTGAAGAAGAAACTTAATGATAAAAATCAAAGTTTTTAACAATAGTCAAATTACTCAACATGCTATTTTTACTTCCTTGTACGAAGTAAAAAGGAAGTATTGTAATCCTGAAAAATTTCGGGTAACATATTTTAACGGTTGTGAAATGCAATTTAACGATGTTTTTAGGTGACATCTGTATATAAAGTGAGAATAAAGGACTCTTTTCCTCCAAAAAAAATATAAAACTAATTTAAAATGAATTCTGAAGAAAATTTTTCGTGGTGTTTGTATGTACGTACGTAATATGTACTTCGCATAACTCAAAAATAAGTAGCTTGAGAATGTTGAAATTCTGTATGTAGTACTGCCATAGCATGTACATGTGCACCTTCCTTTCTGTTGCACTCGGCCGCTCCAAAAGTATATAAATATATATATATATTTTATATACTTTTGGATAAAGCTCAAATATCTTATTCTTATATATAGGTAAACTGCTCATGCTTTGCTTTAAAAATTATTTAATTATGTTGTTCGCAGCTGCCGGTTAAGATTTTTATGCCTCTAGTAAATCTGCATGCAATATGTGTAGAATTATCAACAATTTAAAAGTTATTTAAGTGCGGCTAAGCCTAATTATGTTTACGAAAACAGCCATTTTGTTTACATTTAAACTTAGCAGAATAGTGGATATGTTGCCTATCTAAAGAAACTAAGCTTCGGAACAACAAAGATAAAGCCTTCTTTTATTATTTGAATTAAACCGTGCTTAATCTTTTCTGGTATTTATACGAGAAAATTAGTGTTTAAGATTTACTTCATAATTCTTAATATAGATATTTTAAGTTTTTCTGTATTTTTGCGTTGTCGCGAAGTGAGAACCAAATCAATTGAAAAAGAAATACTGAATCGTCTGTGAAAAATTGTTTCTTTTTTTTCTTTTTCTTTTCCTAGCTTAATTTATTTATACATTGTTTTACATGTATTATTGTATTTGAATAGAGCATGTGGCAACGATTAGGTAATTCTTCAGATGATACAATTTTTGTGCATTCTGAGTCATAAAATGAATGAGATGTAACGCTGCTAAGTGAACCTAGCTCCAGAGTTTTGCTATGGTAAACAAATGTAGTGAATTTTAAAGAGTGCATTTATTCTATTGTGGTTTGTGCGCCATCAACGAAGTAGATTTAATTCAATAAGTTTAAATGAAATGCAAAAAAAATGCGTATAATTTAATATTCCTTGCAAGGAAACCTTATGGTGTACAGACCAGTTCTTTTATTTTATATACTAAAGTATTTAAATTTTTTTTATACTTAATGCTGGTTGGAAAAATATTTTATACAGATATGTTTTACTTGCTTATGTGCATGCTTATCTTTTCTTCTGCTTAAAGAAATTTTCTAGACGTTCGAAGAATTGTTATTGTTAATGTAATTTTTAAATCGCGAGATGCTTTGGTGATAATGATTAACATGGCAGTTTCAGCTTGAGTAAGTTTGGCATGTTGAGCAACAGCTGCAAAATTTAAGCAAAATCTCGCTCAGCTTATTTTCAACTATAGATTAATCAATGATTTTAGTAGACATTATAGTTTTCAACGATAGTGTGAATGAATTCGAAACATCAAATAAAGTTCAGTATTTTTGTGAGTTTCATTCCCATACTTGCAATACCTTTTCATTTCTACCGACGCTAGTCATTCAATGAAATAAAGAGAGTGAATAAAAGAATAGAAGTATTTTCCCCCTACCAAATAAAACTCCACGCATAAACGGAGAATAAAGTCCTTTGCTTATGAACATCTTTATTCGGCAGATATCTGAATATATTGCAGACTCTAAATTTAACTGACATTTTCTTATGCTTTCTCCCCACTGCTACGTGAACGGCACTGGATATGTATATATCTTTTTCCAAAGCATATTAGGTTCCGCGTTATGATAATCGGCCGCAGACGAGCGAATATTTATTCCCTATTTTACATCTAAATTTCGAAACCCCAAATGTCCCACTTGCTTTTTTTACCATTCTGAAGTCTTATTTTTTTTTTACTTTTCTGAGATAAAAGAAAAGGAATTGGCCGGAAAAGCGAATAAGCTTTTAGCTTTTTTTTTTGGTCTGCCATAACTCGGAACATTCAGACTGTATTGATCTGAAAATAGTTGTTGAGGCATAGAACCGAGGCACTTTCATTTATGCGGGGAAATTTTGTACTTTTTATATTCAAACTTTTGCTCTTATTATCTAAGATTATTAGCATAATATGAAGGTGGGTTGTGGAAATAAATGTTTATAGTTTTCGTCTGTTTACTAAGAAATGCAATTCTTAGCTCTTTTACATTTTGCCCCGAATTGCTTTCTCAGGAAGTAAAATCCTTTATTTGAAATAACAAGATATGAATAAGGGTTGTAGCAACAAATGACAGACGTCATGTGTTTTCGAAAACTCGAATGCGATAAATAACGTTTTCAGAGTTTAAATATTCAACTCTAGACATTAACAGAACTTCCAAGAAATGCTTTAAGTGAGAAAATATTTGAAATATAGATAAGCATTCGTGTTTATCTGTGGTTTTAGTTTCAAAACAAAACTGAAAAATCGCTTTGAATTTCTCTTGGTGGCTGCAAACCGAATGGATCTATGACATTACCTTTCTCCTCTGATGTATCTACTGTATTCTCAAGAGTCGTACACCTGGAGACCCTTTCTTTTCCTTTGCCCCCTACCAGTTCTTCTCCGGATTCCCTTGGCAGACTTTTCATTTCGCGTCTAACTTACATTTTCCTGTAAGAAAAAAAGTCTGAAAGCTTTCAGATTTTATATTACGCCCAAGTGGGAGTTACTTTCATTTACAGACACATACACGTTTTGAATGCATTTGGGTTATCATCAGACTGGGCTAAAAAATTTAAACGCAGCATACCTTTAGAATTTCCGATAGACAGTCTCAGTCGCTGAAGATAAATCCCTACAGTGTTGCCACTGCTTGCTTTGAAATTGCTGCGTTTTTTTTATCAAAACTAGTTAATGTTTTACAAACAATGATACACACAGTAAAACAAATTCCAAAATCGGATTCCAAATCGAAATTTTTCACGATACAAGAAACATACATACATTCATGCAGGTTCTTCATTATTTAGTTCATTTAAATATATTACAAGGGGACACTATTTGAAAAGTGATACATCTCATTTAAGTAATTCAAAGTAAAATGCCGTTTCGAGACCTTGATAGCCTTCCTGGGATAACTCCCCTTTGCTAAAACTAAAGACACCAGAACTTGTTTTTTCAACTCTTATATTTTTTTAAATGAAATATCACACCAGGCCCGATGATTCTGGATGAGAACTCACAACTATATCTTTCCAGAAAATACCATAGTTTAGTCGTCATTCAACCAATTTTTCTTATGCCTCCTGAGTTTGGACTTCTATTTCAGACAGCGAATTGTGACCACTTTAAGTTCATCAATAGAGGATTTCAGGGTTGTTAAGAGAACAGTAATAAAATTTCAGCGCTTAAGAGAACGTCAACGAGAACTGAAATATATCTGAAACAAGATAAAAGAACAATTTTTCTAGAATATTCCATACCCTCTACTACTGAATGACGATTACTTTGGACCATGTGCTGCATACTTGCTAAGAAACCTCAGCATTATGTGAATTCCGTTCTGTTGTTATTGTCTGGTATTCCTTCATAATTGCAAAAGGCGATAAATATAAATTATGCCCTGTGCTAACTTTAGATACATTTTTCTACGTCATTTTTAAATAATATTAAATACAAGCTTGACTGAATCTATATTCATCAAATATTTATTTAAAAGGTCCTATAAATTTCAACTAAGTTGCAACTGACTGAGCATTCACCAACAATCCTTACTATTAAAATCTATGCTGGTCTGTTTTTTTAATTTTGGCATTATCTCCTTTAGAACGGCTGGAAATTTAGCTTCGAGAAAGGGGTACCTTCGGATTCCAAAAATTCGTGGGAAGCCATTTCGACCACTCCCAACTTCATAGGACTTTAAGCAGCCGAGATATTAATTAAAACTAAAAAACAACTCTGATTTTTTTCCTCATTTTTCGGAGCGCAACAGTCTCACACCTGCTTTATTTTGAGAAGTGTTGATACTGCTCACTTTCAAATCGTAGATATTGTTGCGAAAAATTCGGCGGTTGCGCCTGTATGTAAGCTTTCCGGCATAGCACTAGGGTTGCCATAAAATAGTGTATGGGAGGGTTGCCAGATTGGCGACTTTATCGCCCATTTGGCGACCAAATCGGCGATATCCCATGGTCCAATCGGGAAGCTTCTAGAATAAATTCCTGTCGAGATATTTCTCGAAACGTGTGGAACTTAAAGAAAAGTTATATAAACCCCTTCGTTTCTGAAAGCCGGCGTTGCGAGAGTGTGATTAAGTGTGTGATTAACTGTGAGAATTATTGTGAGAATCGCTGCTTACTGTGAGTGCTAAGCTACGCGAGAGTTTTGGTGAACGGAAAGCGATCGAGATAGTGCTTTGCCGTGAAGCTACCTTTACAGTATAGCTTGACAGTGTATTGGTGATTGTTCCACGGTGTTTATTATAAGTTTAGTGTTGCCGTGAAGCTGCCTTTACAGTTATAGCCTGAAGCTGTGTTGCTGATTGTTTCAGCGTATTTATTGTAGATTTTCGCTTTTAAAGGTAATTTTGGAAATGTGCTGTAAATTGTGATTCTTGTAAATAAATTGTGCTTTTTATTGTTCTGCATCGTGTTTTCATCGAATACTCTCAAATCCACGAACCCGTATAACGCAACAATATTATTAACGAAAAATTTCGAAGTTTTACAAAATGGGAAATAAAATTAGCATTGCCAAATATTAAATGTATTTAATCCGATTCCAAAAATTTGTGGGAAGCCATATCAACAATTCTCATTTTCGTACGACTTTAATCAGCCGAGATATTAATTGTAAACTCTGAACACACTAATTTTCGCACTCTTTTTTCCGAGTGGCAACAGTCTCTAGTGTTGTAAATAAAAATGCTTTATTTCAAAAAGTGATTTCTGCTGTTCACTTTCAAATAATGGAGCTTCTTAATAAAATAATTTTATGTTTTACAAAATATGAAATAAAAATAACGCTGCCAAACGAATACATTATTAAACGCTTTTGCTTTAGGTTAGGATAACTGACAACCATGTTAATTCTTTTACTGATGCTGAGGAAAAGGTGTATATTACATTAAATTTAAACCATGACGTCATGCGTATATGTATTAACATGTCAAAAGGTTTTATTTCTTGGTCTGGCAACAAAAAATTTTTTACGAATCGGTTGTTGCTTGGAAAGAACGAACTGACTGCATTCGTTTTTATTGAAATGATTTTATGCATTTTCTTTTCTGGTGCACATAATAGAACCACCAATTTTGCTATGACCGCAGCTAACAATTTTGTTTACAGTACATTAAGTTAACATTTCATTTTATTTTCAGTTTTTCAGGGCATTTTAATAACTTTATTTAGAAATATTTAATTTCTTTTATTGTGTAAAGTGTAAACTTTTATAGGTACGTAGTATATTTTGGTTGAATTATTATTTTAGTACAATGCTATTTTTTCAATTTATTAAAATGCCAAAACGCCAAAGAGGCATTACGGAAGATGCACGAAGAAGACAAAAGGCTGAAGCAAAAACATTTTGCCGAGGTACAGGAAATGAAGAAGAAACCACTGGGAGACTAAGCAGTCAAGCACAACGACAAAAGCCTTACGTGCTCAAGTACCTGAAGAAGAAATGATTAGGAGACTCAGCAGTCAAGCACAACGACAAAAAAATTACGTCCTCAAAGAACTGAAAAAGAAACCATTAGGAGACTAAAAAGGGAAGCACAACGGCAAGAAAACACGTACTCAAGAAACTGAAGAAGAAACGACTAGGAGACTTAGCAAAAAAAGGCAAACACAATGACATAAAAAGTACGATCTCAAGAAATTGAATATGAAACGACTGGGAGACTCAGCAAGCAAGCATATCTACAAAAATACTTATGCTTTCAAGAAACTGAAGAAGAAACGAGTAGGAGTCTCAGCAGACAAGCAGGAAACCAAAAAATTTGCGTGCTCAAGAAACTAAAGCAGAAACGACTAGGAGGCTCATTAGACAGGTGTCAACAGAATATGCGTGATGAAGCGATAGAAGAAGTTGCAAGTAGACGAAGGAAACAAGACTAAACGTCATCGTCAAATTCGAACGTAGGAGTCAGAACAGGATGCCACTACACGAACACAAGACGCTGCACATCACAAACATGTCCGATTTGAAAAAAACAATGGCTGTATGAGCAGACAGGCTTTGCATGAATACAGCACGACATTCATATAGCATTTTTACAATGCAGGAAAATATGGACTCGAAGTTTCTATTAAGCAGCGCAGTGTCGGTGTAATGGAAGCTTGCTACGAACTCTGCAGTGGAATTTTCTTTCCTGACGAAAGGAACACAAGAGGAAGATACGCGCATTAGTGTCATAATGGGAACATTGTTGAAGCTGGAAGAAGATATCCAGAAGAATGGTGTAGTTTAATGAATGAGAACCACCATTTTTCTCAAGATTGTTTTGATAGCATACGTATTTATAATTGTCTTCTTAGATTTGTTTTCACGGATGCCAATATAGAAATGCCTACAAATTCAAGGTCGTGTTATTTTAGAATTCGTGGTGCCCTACATCATCGAGCAAACCACCTTCATCCGTCTCATCGTGGTCAAAAACAGTATGCCTAGCTGTATATTTTATATTTGCATCAAACTCTCAGGCAGAGAATGAATATACTTGGAAATGTTGCTCTGAATGCGGAACTGCTGAAGAGTTGGATTCAGTTTTATCTTTTTCGCATTGAGAGAGGACCAAATCTGTTTCTCTTAAACATTGAATATATCCGTGTGTACGAATTTCACTTTGACTGGTTTTCTCGCTCCCATGACAAGTAGATTGGTACAGCACTAACAATAACCTACTTAAGTAAATCAACAACTTCTTTCTTGGACACTTTCACCACTGTGTGCAGTTTCTCCTTGGGATATGATTGCAACTTCGGACATCAATAGCTAAACATTGACAGTAAACAAAGAAAAAAGAAGTGCATTAAAATAACGGAATTCCTTTTAGTCGCTTCAAAAGAACGATCGGCATGTCATTTAACAACTCCCGAAAGCAATCAGAAATCCACTGATGTGATGGGAAAGGGCCCTAAATAGAAAATGATTCCTAATCAGGCGACCTGCCGACGTCTAAATGTTCTGGCGTTTGGGGCGACGTTGATCCGAAAGAATAAGAAATGTGCAGAAGCCTACAAGATGCTGAAAGAATTTGAAGAAGAAACTCTAAGAGAGCAAGGTGCTGAAACTGCTGCTGATATCCGCATGTACGTCAAGGGCGAAAGTGTAGCTACATGTGAGCACAGAGGACGTTGCAACTGTCCAAAATAAAATGCATTTGTTTTCAAGAGTTCATATGGCGTTCCGTCACACGGATATATTGTGATATATCCAAGAGGTTGTGGCCTCATTAACATCAGTACTTTAAATCCTAACTTGGAATTAATGACGTATGTAATTTTCTTTTCTCATGGTGATCAAGAATTCAGTGTTTGACAGCAGTATACAGAATTACAGTTTTACAGTCAAAGAGTGTCTGTACAACAAAATTGCTGGAACTCTATTTTATATGACCGAACATTGTTTCAGAAATATCTTGTGGATGCATACGTAAAAGTTGCAGGCAACAGAATTGCATATTTCAGAAGTCACCAAAACATAATTGTATATCTTAAAAGCCATCGAGAGAATCTTAGAGTGGAAACTTACATGGGTCTTACAATGGGTACAAAGTTGATCAAACAACAGGTGTCCGCCCTGGATTACTGGTTACACTTCCATCAACATTTATAGAAAGCCCTCGCTGTATGCAGAAAAACTATGAGGACTCTTTGTCTACTGTACGTGACTTTGGTAAACCAGATCTGTTTTTGACTTTCACATGCAGTCCTAAATCGTCGGAAATAACGGAAAACTTATTCTCAGAACAGAACAGAAACCTCAGTATCGTCCGGACATTATATCAGGAGCATTTGACCTGAAGAAAACAGCTTTGTTGCACGATTTAACAGAGAATTGTTAAATCAAGTTGTGATTGTCAACAAGTTGTGAGTGTCAAGAAGTTGTGAATTAACAAAGAATCAGATCTTGAATGCGACAGTTGCAGATATATACGTTATCGAATTACAGAAGACAGGACTGCCTCATACGCCTCTTTTGTTGATTTTAGCGGAAGAAGATAAACGAAAAGAATAAACAGCTGGGCAATGATAGACACATGTAAATTTGAGCGCCGATTAACAAGCTCTAATACAAGGAATTTACTCCCTCCTTACAGCATGCCTTCCTGATTTAACGGTAGCAAACTTGGCGCGTATTCGACAGGTTTAGGTTTCTAGTCCCGGCGAGAGCACTGCATATTTTTCCCTTCTCCTGCTTTAGAAAAATCTAATTACTCTACACTATGAATGGGAATTTCTGCTTTTCCCAAGTGTAACGCAAGTACAAGTCAATGTCGCTGAGAAAGCACTTCGTAAAATATCTCTCTTGTCACACTATCCATACATAACCATCGGTCCGTGAGTTGCACGTGGGCCTAATGAGCTTTGATTATGCGGTTCAAAACGAAAATGAAATTATAAACAATTCTGACAAACAAAACTCAGGTAGCATCTGCTCTGAAGTAAATTTTTATGACAATCTTACCATAGCTATTAAAATATCAGCTGCTGCCGAATGCAAGATAGTGAGTATACCCTAGTGTGAAAAAATTAAGGACGAAGTCAAAAAATTAGCATATCAGCTGAACGAAGAGGCAGAGCGGACAGAAAGACCAATCAGGAGATTAAGTAAGGTGATGTACGGTAGCACATGCGCAGATATGCAGGTAGACGTAATGGGGGAGTGTCTGAGTAGTATAAAGCATGTTGTCGGTGTAAGATCAGTATTTCTGGCAAAGAGATTGCACGCCGTATAGCAGTTTAAATCACACCGAGTTGCTGCCTCAGCGAGAAATGGCGAATAATCAATCTGTTAGACGACATCTGGATGCTTTTACCCAAGGTCGAATCATTGGGAAGTTGGAGTAAGGCCGCAGTGTGACAAGTGTGGCTCCAGAGTTCGGAATTGCTCACAGCATCGTTACACGACTTTGGAGACAATTTCAAACTACAGGAACAGCTATCCGGGGGTTTAGTAGTGGTCGTCCACGAGGAACTCCACCCGCAGATGACCGGAATATTGCCTTACAGGCCACAAGAAACAGGCGGCAGACAGCGGAAGAAATCGCTAGACACACGACACAGGCGACTGGACGACCGATATCACGTTTTACCGTGGCCAGAAGACTGCACGGTGGTGGTCTGTTTGCACGACGCCCTGTACGGTGTGTACCTCTAACTCCTGCCCATCGGAGAAAGCGTTCTCTGTGGTGCCGGGAACACCGGAATTGGAGAGACAATGAATGGGGACGAGTACTCTTTACAGATGAGAGCAGATTTAGTCTGAGTTGCGATTCTAGACACATACACATCTGGACAGAGCGGGGAACAAGCAATAATCCATTCAACATCATCAAAAGGGACTGTATTGGAGGTCGCGGAGTTCTCGTTCGAGCAGACATAATGCTTGGTAGCCGGACCGATCTTTATATCTCCCAAGGAGATTCGTCACCTGGGACTTCTATTCTAACGAGGTTCTTCTTCCTTACATGCGTTTTTTCACAAGGGCTATGGGTCCTCAGTTCTTCTTCATGGACGACAACGCTCCACCTCATCGCACAGTTACTGTCGAAGAGCTGTTGGAGAGTGAAGATATTGAACTCATGGATTGGTCGGCAAGGTCTCTGGATCGAAATCCCGTCAAACATGTACGGAACTTAAGGGAGACCCGTGGCAGCACGTAACTTATCGCCAGTAACGATTCCGAAACTGCGATTGGTTCTACAAGAGGAACGAGCAGCAGTGTCTCAACAGCTCATTAACAACCACATATCCAGCATGCACAAATGATGTGAAACCTGCCTAGCAGTCAGGAGAGATCATATCCCCTATTAAAGACCGGATGTTTCTTGCTGGACACCCATCACAGGGATGTTTCGGCCTTCAGTCGCATTGCGCTCCATGCTACTTTTTCAATAAAGCTTCTTTTTATCCCTCTGATTTCTCTTTTAGTAAGTGTTGCTTACATTACTCATGTCCTTACGTATTGGGGATCTTACGATTTATCCCTCTGATTTCTCTTTTAGTAAGTGTTGCTTACATTACTCATGTCCTTACGTATTGGGATCTTACGGTATTAAATGTGCTGATTTGGAAAGCTTTTGTACAAAGTTATATTAAAAAAACAGTCTCCTCCTTAATTTTTGCACACCAGTGTAGGTCATATTTGGTTGATACAAGGAACTTTCTTTGTATGCATTTGAACTGTTATTTTATTTGTAGAATTAGGTCGAAAGGCGGCAATTTTTATTTTAATTATTTTAATATCAAGCTTAGATTCGTATTTATTATCCGCAATGGCAAGAAGTCTGAAAAAGCAAATGAAAAGTTTCTTAATGTAATTGACTACCTCAAAACAAGTGGGAACAGGATTTTTTTCCGCGCAAAAGGAACATGGTTAGCAAATTACTTATTTTACCATGAAAATCATATATTAAAAAATATATAGATATCATAATTAATAATAAAATATATGGATATAAGATATTTATAGATGTTATGTTGTGAAGCGCGAACCATTTATTGAAACTTTTCTGCGAATCTTTAGTAAAAAGTTAGTATCGGTGGTAATTCAGAAATTGTGGCGGTGACAACAGCGTTTTAAGAAATTTGTTACATAATTGGCAAAATCATAAATCCATATAATTCCATAGATACTGTTTAAGTGTTCTTTCTAAGTGCTTCAAGTGCATTATTTTGTAAGTTTAATAACAAAAAGGAAATAATTTCGCAAATTAAAAATATGCGACTTTCAGATTCTGCCTGTATTAGACGCATTGAAAATATTGCAAAGCAACTACCATTTCAGTATTTCGTTTTCATTAAATACTGTAGTCAACAAAATGAAATGATTCATGAAAACCTTTTGAAACATTTTCCTAGGAGGAACAAACCAAATGCAAAGATTGTCGCCATATTGTTACGATATTTCTGGAAACAAATATTATTGATATAAAGATGCTTTTCTCTGTGTACACAAAGATGCTTTTCTCTGTGTCCATCTGTGACGGGATTTGAAAATGGACTTATTGAAACAAAAGCGTTAGTTAACAAATCTCTTATCATTTTATTTTGGCATTCACCATGGAAACCTAGTAAATATGCTGTATACGTCTGGATTACATACCAGAATGAAAACTGTAATAAAATATAGCGAATTTTATCCGCTTGCGAAAAATAAATCTTAAAATACTATAAAATCGACACGAAAAAACTAATCAAAAATTATAGTGCCCCCTTCAATGCGATGATTATTTAGAGGAAATATTTTGCATTGCCTTCCTTTACTCCAGAAAGTTATTTCATTTTAACCAAAAACAAACAAATAAATAAATAAAAATATATTCCGATCCTAAAAATCACGAGTTTTAATTTCTTTCAGACTTTCTATGCAACTTCCCATAATTTAGCAGATAGCAAACAATGTGTCTGCTTTCGAAAAATTATAAATGTTTATTACACCGAAATACAAAAGCAAATTCCGCGCAACTTTACATAAATGCGATACTACTCAAATACATCCAGAAAAATTTACAATAATTTCAAATATTTAGTTATTTTACCTAAACAATTTAAGAGGGGATTTCAAAATTTAAGAAATATTATAAACTTTCTGTTGCTTAAAGAAAATCCTTGGAATGCAAAAACAGTAGTTATTCAAAATTAGATGCATTGCACTACAATATGTTATCTGACAAATTCATCAACTTTTAAACTTATACGAATTTAAAGATTATTTTTAAAGCAATTACAGAAAAGGAGTATGCTGAGTTTTTTTCTTAGTGCTCAAAAATTACCAGACTGTACAAAAGTACGCATAAATATTGCTCACATTCTTAACATTAAAATACTTTTCTTAATTATCTTAGTCTAAAATAAAATATGTGAAAAACTGATATAGAAATCGTCTATCTGGTTTTCCCCTTGCTGACGCAGTATTTGAAAAACATAAAAATAAAAAAACGTAAATGAAGTGCACAGAATCTGCGCAGTCTGAAATTGTAGATAACCAGGACATTTGGTCAGGTACCGTGGAAGTGATATTTGGGTCTTCCTTATCTCCTGCTTTCTCTGCTTTTAGAACTCGTATTTAAACTTTTCTACCACTACGATTCGTAGAAATGCCCTTTAAGAACTCCTTCACGAAGGCATATTTCTGTTAGACAGATAGCATGCTTTACCATAATTCAGTAAACAACAGGTGCAGGTTAATGTACGATCGGCATCTTGCATCCATGGCATATTAGTTATCACCAGATCTTGCTGACTACAAAGCTTCCACCCAGTTTCAAATGCCGTGACAGAACTCCCAAGTGACGGTCCA
>KK116581.1:493966-571560 GCA_000611955.2 Stegodyphus mimosarum
TTTTGAGTGTCTCCTTGCCGACCAAGCCTTTTGGTACGGCACCTAGTACCACTAGTCACTGTCCGGTCTACCGCAAAATAACTAAAAAATTAAATTATACAACAGAATTAAACGACTTTTATTTCATTTATGAGGTTTTCTTGATTTGGAACTAATAATCTCACCAGAATTATCACTAAATCTGAAGTAACTGCAAGCTATGATAAGCTTTTAATAATCTTTTTTAATTAAACAGAAACTTGAACATAAATGCACTTTCTTGCGCTGACTCGTTTATATTCTGGTGATGAAACCGAAAGGAGAAATTATAGTAATGGCTAAAATTATAAATAATTTGTTAATTAATATATTAACTTTATATTGTCATACTGTAATTTTATGGCGCTATCAACTCTTCCGGTTGCTTTTCTTTGCTTTGTACATTTAAAGTTTTGTTCCTTTGACTATATTTTAGCATATATATATATATATATATATATATATTTACGCCGTCTTTAAATTAGTAAATGAAATGTTTTTAGTTGTTAAATTTTCCTTGATTGATGCAAAAGCAAGAGCATGTTAGTGAGCCAAACCATTTCGGAACTTTAATGAGAAATAAAGAAGAAACTTTTGCTCTGAAACGAAGTAGAACCGACAATTTACAAAATATTATAACTATCTTTACGTATAAAGAATAAATTGGGTACATTTTTATATTAAGATTAAAATATATCTTGTATAATAATGAATGTTCTTTGAAGAAAATGGAAAGAAATGGCATTTTCTATGCAAACAGCACATTTTCACATATTAAATAATCTGAAACTTTACAATTGTCGAAAACGAGCGACGAAAATCTTTTTCTACAAAGGAATAAGAGCTTCTTCAGTTCACCGGCATAATAAATATTTCAAACTGACAACATTCAGTTGCTTTTTTGCAGCACATCCTAACTTTTCTGCTATAGAACAGTTATGGGAAAAATCAGTGCGAAGCGTTAGGGAGTTACATGAAAGAAATCTACAGCATATTATTTATCTTTAGCAAATACTATAATATCCCAGAGTTAACTAGATAGATAGAACCAACAAAAAAGCGCGTAAGGTGGGGCCTGACTTTACACCTATCGTCCTATTAATTAGGGGTTTCAAGCAGGTGGGAATTTCCCTCTGGAAAGGAATTTCATAGTTTCTAAGCTGAATGGAATGCGATCAGCATTTTATTTAGCTGTTCAATATTTAGTTTTAATTTATGAATTTTATAAAACGGATTTTATTCACGCGTTGGTATTTATGGCATTGTCTATTTATTTTATTGTTTAATTAATAAAACACATTAAAAAGTATTCTAAACCTGAACAAATGTATACCTATTTTTCAAATTTGGGAAAGGAAAGTAGGGGGGATAAGCTTCTAGCAGAGTGAAGTGGATGCACATAGGAATAAAGCTTGAGAAACCCCTCAAATAAAATTGGAACAAGGGCTAAAACACATGTTTAGAAAACGTTTAGAGATAGTAAATGTTTAGAAAACGTTTAGTCAAAGTTTAGAAAAAAAAAGTATCAAAAATGCGATTTGCATACAGATCAAAATATCCTAAAAATGAATGTACTACATAAAACGGGATTATTTAGACACTGATGGATTCTTAAAATTTAACAAATTGATGCAATTCTTAATTACAAATCAAAAGAAATGAAGAATATCAAGCTCCGCTATGTATTTGTACGCAAGAACAACTGGAATTACCGAGAAAAATATTTGAACTTCACAGTTATTCAAGTGCGATGGAAAATGTTAGGGTATTTAATATATATTATTGTGCTTTTATGCATATTATTTCCTAAAGTTAATTATGATATATAGACAGAGTAATGTTTTATTTATCAACAATTTCTGAAGTACTGACTGTTCCAAATGCAAGTCAATTACAAGCATAAATGTGTGAATTAAAAAAATTGTTTAACGCAGAGTACACGCAGAAATAAATAGGGCTATTACTATTTATTTCTATGTGTACTCTTCTGTATATAATTATACAAAGATGTAAATAATGCGTAATAATGTTTTTATTTTGGATGTCAGATGCATACGGCAAAGAAAATTCTAATTCGCCTGTCGATAACTTCGAGGTTTCAAAATGCATGTTCTAACGAGTGATTTACAGAGTTTCATACATGAATTCCAAAAGAATCAAAGAAATTATAAAAATAATTGAATGTACTCTTTTAAGTTCTAAATTATAAATTTCTATGTATAATTTTATGGAAATTATAATTTTATAAATGTTTCTCATCTAATGGTAAAGGATATGCATGTAAAATCTCGTTAATACATTTTTATTATCATATTAGTGTCCTTTTATGCAGTTAGCAAATCATTACATATATATGTGGCAATCTCCTCTCAGCCGATGAGTCTCGAAGTCGTCCGACAGAAAATAAATATTCAGTTTCTTATTTCCTCAGCATCAATGAGCACAAAACCTAGCGGAAAACGTCAAAAACGTCCTCCTCCTCCTCTGAGCCGTATTAAATGAAATGGAACAAATGGAGATCAACATGACATTGGAACTAACTTGTAGTTTTTTATTCTCTTTATTCGTTTTTCAATGAAATCTCCGGATTTCTTAGATGTGCCGTTAAAAATTATTCAATGTTCTTTTTTTACTGGAATGAGGTACTATTCTTTCGAAGTCTGTGTCGTAAGATTTCACATTATTACGTTTCCTGACTATTTATTTATTCTTTACGCCTTTTTCCTCCTTCTTGAAATTTTACGAATGGCATAAAGCTTTATCCTTCACTGCCCATAAGCAAATGACGTCACATAAACAAGGAATTGATGATATCAGGATTCTTTTAACATGGGATGAATTAAAATATTCAATTCCTTTCTCATTACTGAAAGAAAAATAAAAAGTGTTTCCAAAGTTTGCCTTGTTGAATTCACTTTTAGTCTTTTATTACTGCTTTTAAAATGTAGATATTTCTCTTTAAACCATGTATATCGAAGAAAAGGTAGTCTTTATTAATACCATATAATAAGAAACTTGTTGCTGAAAGATGAGATGACTAATGGAGAGTCTCCTGAGGTTGACATCATTAATTCATATGCGGAAGTTTTGTAAAGATTACTCTCGAATTCAAAAAGTATCATGCTTCGGATTTTAATTTGCTTTTGCCTAATTACCATATTTTCCATTACGAACGAAATATTGATGGTTAGAAGTAAAGAATTAAGTGATATTTTTCTTTTAAGTACATGGCTAGATTTCTTATCATTTCTTAGAAAAATGTTCATTCTGCGTTCTAAATGATTTAATTCTAATCAAAATAAATCTAAACATTTTACGCATTAGCAAAATATCATTCTAAACGATTGTTCCTAACTGTATAAGAAGAAATGTTCTTACCCTGCCAGAATATTTTATGCAATTCTTTGGATATTTCAGTTATTATGTCTTTAAACATTTCTGCAGGTAATAACTATGTTGAAGTTTGAACACATAATGTATAAACTAAGATTAATTATATGGCTTTTGCTGTTCTGTTCACATTAAGATCTTAGCAGGTTTAATAAAACACTTTCGAAAACAGAATTTATTTCTTCTTAATACACATTATAGTAAAACACTTTGCAATGAATGTTATGTAGCTCGAGTATAGAAACTCATCAATTTTGGAAAGGCATGTTGTTGTTGCAGGTTCTAAACTAATGGTCCATTTACTCCACACATGTTAATCGAATAAGGTGCAGTGGCTTCATTTCTTTCTGTTTAGAATCTGTCTCAGTCAAATAAGAAAGTTAGTGGGAGACATCATAAGTTTCTCCAGCCTTATTAGCATGCCTTCGTGGTGTAATGGTCAGCACACTCGGCGCGTATTCGAGAGGTTCGAGTCTCCGTGAGGGCATTTCTCATTTCTTCGGTTCCCTGCTTCAAAAGTACCCAATAAATCTAAAGTGCAGCCCAACTTATTCCGAGCTCATGGCTGGTAACGATGTTGCAGCTGAACTGACCCCATTTACATCGCAAACTCCACCGGCTCTTGGTAATATCATGGAAGGTCTCGGCTACCTCGTGGAAACAATTGGGTCTTCCCTGAAACCTGCAGTGACATTCGGCGGAAGGAAGTCGGTCACCAGCTTCCTAGAACATCTGGATAACGATTTTTAATTGTATCCCGTCCAGTGCAGAAAATAACGATAGCAAGGACCGCCTTGCGAAGATAGGCAATAAATTGGCTTAAAGACATCGGGAAATTTCGTCTGGGCGGGAAATAGTCACCCTCACATATGCGTTTGAAAATTTTAAAACTGCTTTGGTAAAAGCGTTCCCCGAAGCCCAGGATTATATCGAAATGGGAAACTCCAGAACATTAGAACAACTGTTTGAGCTGTCGGTTCAAATCGAAAGTAGGAGGGGTTGCAGAAAGTACGCGTACAAGAGGTTTCACCCGGAGATGAAACGGAAAGTTTTCTAGGCCGCATTCAGAACAAACAAGGAAATTCAACGACGGGAATAAATCTGAAGATAAGAAGAAACGCGATCTCCAAAATAAGCCTCAAAATTCCAAACAAGGGGCGGTAAAGCACCAGGATTTGGCGATTGGGTCATCTAATTGTCAGTCGCTACTTTAAAAGGGGGTGTATATAAGGTATTTCTCCCGCCTTCTTAGCATACCTTCGTGGTGTAATTTGCCAGCAAAGTCGGGGCGTACTCGAGAGGTCTGAGTCCGAGTCCCGGCGATAGCACTAGTCATTTATCACGCTTCCACCTTCTAAAAACCTAATGGCCAACCTTCAAACAGCCTTTGCTTTAATCTACCATAATCAATTGACCACTGCAAATATTGGGTTTCGGTAAGAATTCTATCGCAAGATTCCTTCCCTTGTAAAGAATATATTACAAGAAGGTCAATCACTCGTTTTATCTATATGCACAATACGCAAAAAGCTGCTTCTTACACATTTACGAAATAAGACACTTTGAAGAAAATTTAACTTTGCAATTTAGGAAATGTAAAAATTAGTGCATTTCTTGTATTTCTATGTACAAAGGGAAGATATTTTAGCAAATTTTTCCTGTTCAAATCTGGAGGTCGGCTTATGAGCAAATTCAAAATGATGCACAATTAATTCGATTACAAAAATGAAAACTGGTATTTTAGTTTAAATAATTAAAAAACTATTATTTTTATTTTATTTAATCATAATATGTATTATTCATATTTCTAACACTGGTATGCGATTCTCATTTTTAGTAGATTCTCGAAATCTTTGGTTAAAGCTCGTTCGAGTGGATATTATAGTCCTCCGTATCACCATGAACATCATTGTTAGTCGCTTTATAGGTAATATTATCTTCCTTTCCGTCCACGGCATTGCTGAAAAATGAAAACTTTCAGTTTGAAACAAAATGAAAACTTTCAGTTTAAAGCTAGTAAAATGCTCAGTTTCTTTTTTATTCAGACCTAAATAGAAATCATAAATTATGTTTTACTATTAAAGCGAGGCGTAACTCTGGAAACAAAAGAAAGAAAAAAAATGAGTATGCTGGAGAATGACTATCACAAATGAAAACCAAAGTAAAACTTATGAAATGGGCGCTATGGTATCAAAATGATGGACATCGCCAAAAGTTGGGAAATTGTGAAAGATAAACTGCAGCAAGAAAATTCCTTTTCCTTTCTCTAATCCTCTGTTAATTTACTTTTCAAGTAGATGTCAAAGGTGATTTCATTATCCGCTAGTCCATGTTTTACAGCCCTTCGTTACCATGAGCCTTTAAAATTTAACGAACTTAATTTGTACATTTATTCTCATTAACCCGCAGATTTTAAAGTTCTCAGTATCTCTGAAGTACATCTTAACATTAAAAAATGGCTTCAAAATTAACTTTAACATACCACATCATCTTCCTTTAAGTCCTCGGTTATTATTGTTTTAATGTATAATGTATTTCAATTTTGAAAGCATTAAGCTTGTAATACGCAGTACTTTTTTAAGTTAATGCTTTTACGCTATTGCAATGAATCTTAAATTGATATTTTGTAAACATTTTTCCCGCTCCTGAGCACGATTTGAAAAATGACCGAGAAGATTCATTTATCACTGTCAAAGTTGATGCATTAAATATCTTATTAAGGCCACACATTCGAATCTGAAGAATACGTAGGAAAGGTAGTTCCCAAGCGGGTATCTGATTGTAATCAGTTCTTCAGTAACGAATGAAGTCAGCAATTTATATACCGATATATTTCTTGTAGTAGATTCTTGTAAATGTCCTGCATTAGATGTGAGTCACATTTCAACAACATGGGATATTATATTACTAACATTTAAGGTTAATTTCGACAATGAAAGTTAACATGAACAGTTATTCATTCAAACTATATTAGGCTATATTAGGCTAATTCACTTCATTCAAACTATATTAGGCTGTTGAAAATGTGAGACAGGAACTTCAGTGAAAAAAAACTATACAAAATGTATAAAAACGCTGCAGCATAAAAGCACTAGAAAAATATAATTGAGCCCACATTGCGAAATAGTGAATTCGAATAAATTTGCAAAATAGTAAAATTGAATACATTTGCGAAATAGTGAATTCGAATAAATTTGTGAAATACTGAAATCGGATAAATTTGCTGGCCTAAAGTTAGTGATTTTCTTGAACATTGTACGCAGGGTCGTCTCCGTTTAATTAATTCGAATAAAAATGAAATCAAATCGCATAAATAAATTCAAATTACTCTTTTATCAAAAGAAAATATGAAACATAACTAGCTAAAGCTAACTAAATTTTGAAAGTCCCCTTTTCCATCAAGTAATAGTATCTTTCTGCATTTATACAACCATCATATAGCTGTTGTCAGTATCGCAGGCATGGCGGGGTGGCGCACGAAATGTCATATGATTTTATCACGCACATCATGAAAGCTTTGGTATTATATATGTAATATTAAAAAAAACGTATTTTTTGCTTGCTTTCATAGAAAATTCGACAGTTTCCAAGAAGTTAGGATCCAACTCTAATTTACCACAAAACACCAATTTGTAAAATGGCGGATAACTGTCAGTTTGAGTAATATAATACGTTAAACAAATATTAATTTAGAATTCAAACAACAAAAATCAGCATTATATTTGTAAATTTTGACAGTTCCAATTTCAATGTTTTCCCGAACCATCATCCTCAGCTGCTAATTTGGATTTTGTCAGCTGAGGCTGATGGTTCGGGAAAACATAAAAACTAATCCTGTGAAAATTTGCAATGCCATTTGAGTGTTGAACAAAATGCTCGAACCGCTTTGATTTTTGAAAATAAAACGTTTTGTGGGGATGCAAAGACATTTGCGTATACAATTCGATACAAGATGCAACCCTTGTAAACAAATCATTCACAAACTGTCTCAGCAGGTGGAAGCCATAAGCTATATGTTGTAGAAGAATAAACGGCACCCATTATGTTTTGATACATTCAAAAATAATTACAGCCCACATGATGAGTGCTTCATGCAAGAGCCAGCCCTCATACTACAGTACAAATGTAGTTCTTGACTTCCAGTATGAGTTATTTCATCTGCATGTAATGTTACATGAGTTTCCTGAACGCGTTGAAAGTGGGAGATTATCCCAGATATTAATCTATACGTTTTCCTTTTATAAGCTTTATCAAAGGCATTCACAAAGAAGCTTGGAAACGCAAAGCAATCCAACACTCTCATCGTGGAGCTGTGCGAATTATGACAGATACAAAGGTTCGCTTGCAAGAGGTTGCGAAACAAAATGGCTACCACATTGACTTATTCTGCGTCAAATTCACTTTCCATGGTCGGACATTTAACTATGCATTCACTTTGGCATATATGATGATAAATAATTATATAGTGAACAAAACGAAGGATATAGAATTTTATACACTATCTTAGATTTCTGGAAACATTTCAATTAAAGTGTGTCTTATTCTCGTTACTATTTGGCTTGAATGTCCTAAATAGGTCAGAGTCTCATATCGCAACAATGAAATCATTTCACGGGTGAAATCTAAGACAATGCAAAAAATCCCTAAATTGAAAGCCACGAATTTAAGGACACAGAATCCTCTGAATGTTATACATTATACTAAATATTTCTGTGAAGGGCAGAATGCGTAAAAAATTAATCTTCTTTACGGAATAGATCATACGGTAAAAAATAAAAAGGTTATCATCTGCTTGCTTCGGCATGTCGGCACACCAAGCCAGAATTTATAATTGAAATAGTAGATTTTGTCGAAATGTTGCTTCCTATTATTCTTTATCGCGCTTCTAACCTAATTTAGCACCTTGAGAATTTCGTTTTCTTTCCTGAAAAGTAATGCTTTAACACTTTTCTACTCAGAAAATATTTAATCCAAAATGCACACAGTGAGTGTACTTCAATTAAACGATGTCAGGGTAGCATTTCAATCTTGAACAGTGTTACTATCTGTGCATAAACGCTGAACTTGTGCAGAATGTGCTAAACGCCCATTCTGTTCATCAACTTCCCATCCTTTCTAAGGAATCATTTACCAGTTTGAGAAAAATGTTCAGAAATGATACTTATTCACTGTCAGCCCATTTTGATTGAAGGCGAATGTATACGAGACTTTATTAAAAGCTCTCAATGAAACTGTTTTATAATACAGCTAGTAAAGAAAATAGTTTTCGGGATCGAGGAACAAGCATGTGCAGTTTTTGACAATATGCCAGCTGTCCCAATATAAAATAACTATTATAAGGTTAACTTTTTATAGAATCATGTAGGATGATGCGGTCAATCTTTTATTTAGCATATGAGTGTTTAGTTTTACTTTATAAAAAAAGAACTTTTATCAAAGAATTTTGTACTTTTTAAATTAATTTAAGAACACACTGAAAAATTTAATCTAAGCAAGTGTATACATTTTTCTCGAGTTTTGGAAAAGGGCTGGAGGGCGAACTTCTAGCAATGGTAAAATGAGTGCATGGGACAAACCAGGTTGAGAACCATTACTGTAGAAAACCAGACATGCAATAAAAGTAAATTATAGGAAGATTTTGCGGTATTTAAGTTTCAAATTATCAAAATTTTTAGCTGGAATACTGTCTTAATATAAAGCAACCATTTGAATAAAATAAACATATCCGCAATTTTATTTCTCTTCATCAGATAAATTCAGTTAGGAGACAAAGGAAACGTGATTGGCTATCTTAAATTATATCAGCGCAGTGTTTTCCGAAGTTAATATTTGGATATGAAAAATATAAATAGTGGAGGAAAAAATAATACCTGTCTCGGACATGAAAACTATAAATCATGCAAGTGACTGACTGTATGAGTACTTAATGACTAGAAACGGATAACCTTGTCGAATTAACAGCGTTTACAGTTGTTTTAGTTAGCTGGAAGCAAATGTTCCTCGAGGAAAATCCTATGACTTCACAGTAGTTTACAAAAAACAGTGCAGACTATGGTGGCTGGGTGGGGCATTTGATTAGCTTGCATTCAGTGGCATCCCTGGAGCGTGTATTGTATCTGTGACAGGTGACTCTATGTGCAAATTCTTCCTGAAGACTACCAGCCGTTTGTGCCTTGTATTTATTCTGGTATTTAGTTTCAGCTAATACCAGACTGATGCACAGACCCAGAAGTCTAGAAATGCTAAAATATGGTTAAACGAGCACTTCTCTGAAATTCTATACCAGCTTAAGACACCATACCTCAATTTTACTGAGTAGAAATCGGATGCCAGGAACAGAAATAGGATACAATCTTCATTATAAAACTTAAGGACTGTCAGCTAGAAAGTATGGAGAAAAAGCGCATATTCTCATCCCTTTAAAGGTTACTGAAAGTCAGAGGACTCAATTGCTATCTCCTGATGGTGAGAAATTATCGTCCACCGCCTTTTAGTTTGGGTGCCACTTATGGTTTAGAACTTTTGAAGCAAAGAAATCGAGGAAATCCGCAATACACTCGCCAAAATTCGAACTCAGAATCTCCTGATTATGCGACGGACGTGCTTCCAGTTACAGAAGGAAGGAGAAAAGTCCCTTAAAGTTTAAAACAAACTCTTAAGGATAGTAAACTTAAATAGTTCTGTTTTTAAGGAATACATCTTGGAACAGCATTCTATCACGCAAAAGTTAGGCGAAATAAAATAGAATTAAAAAGAGTGATAGCCTACGCTGATCTAGTCACCATAGACAAATTCTTGATTGAGTAGGAAATTTACAGCCATCGACAGATTCTTGATCTTGCGGTGTAAATAGGCTTGAGAAATACTGTTATTTGTGACTATTTATGAATATGATTTACTTTATATAAGGACAAAGCAGGCAGATTTCAAATGCTCTGCCTTAAACATAACTTCATTAAAAGAAATTACATACCGCAGACGGAAACAAAAAACATCTTTCTTAAGATTTTACTTGACAGCTACGCTATTCCGAGTATATAAAGTCAGACCTGTTTGTTCTGTCTACAATCTGTCGACAGACTGCGACTGTTTAATTTGATATTCATTTAGCTGTGAAACCTAAGTTTGTTGTAAATAAACTAAAGTTATTTGATTTCACTCCTAAGTCACTTTTATTGCTAAATACTGTTAAGTGCTGTCAAAGATGATAATTTTTGAAATGTCAATTAATTGACAGTTAAGCCTTGCCAGTACTTAAACGCAGTTAAGCTAATGCTTTAATTCAACTCCTATATCTTCCTGTTAAGATTATTGAGTTATATGTGAAATCCAATAGTTACTGGAATCATTATTTTTGAAGTAAAGCAAGCTCTACGAAATATAAAAGCCGGGAGAAAAAAATGATTACGTTGTCATTGCATTAACTTTTTAACTAGTTAAACTACAGCGAAAGAAATAAAGCATTAATACCTGACAATTTCTTCTCCAGAGCCTGCATGCGTGAATTTTATTTTCATTCACAAATTTTAAATCTTGTAATAAAAATGATAAATGAAAATGTATAATGAAATATACTTTTAACATTTTGATAAATAATAAATGAAAATGTACTTTTAACATTTTGAAAACTTACTAATATGATTAGTAATTTTATTTTATGCAGGAAATAATGTAATCGCTGTATAATATTGGGTTGGCTACTAAGTAATTGCGGATTTTTTTTAGAAAATCAAAGACAATTTTTTCATGGAACTAAATAACTTTATTCTGTAATGTATTGCCCATTTTGATCAATGACCTTTTGCCATCTTTCAGGCAGCAACATAATCCCACGTTCATAAAACTTCTGGTTTTTATTAGCAAAAAACTGAATCAGGTACGATTTGACATTAGCATCATTATTGAAATTTTTACCAATCAAGGAGTTTTGTAAAGATCGAAACAAAACGTAATGAGATGGTGCAAGGTCAGGACTATATGGCGGATGTGGCAAAACATCCCAACCAAGCTCCGATAATTTTTGCCGAGTGACCAAAGATGTGTGTGGCCTTGCATTGTCATGATGGAATGCAACACCTTTTCGATTTGTCAATTCGCGCCGCTTTTCTTCAACTGCATTGTTTAATTTCGTTAATTGTTCAATGTAGACATCAGAATTGATCGTTCGGTTGGGTGGTAAAAGTTCAAAGTAGACAATTCCTTTGTAATCCCACCAAACTGATAACAAAACCTTCTTTTGATGAATATCAGCTTTTGATGTTGTTTGAGTTGGTTCATCTGGCCTGCTTCAAGATCTTTTCCGCTTGATATTGTTGTAAACAACCCATTTTTCATCGCCAGTTATCAGTCGTTTTAAAAATGGATCATTTTCATTACGTTTCTTTAGCAAATCGCAGCTGTTAATCCATTGCGTTAAATGCGTTTCTTTCAGTTCGCGAGGAACCCATGTATCGAGCTTTTGAACATGGCCAAGTTGTTTTAAGTGATTTTCAATGCATGTATGTATAACAAAATGTGTTTTACATTTGTACTACGTCTGCAAACCTAAAAATTCAACTGAAGCCATCTATGAGTGAAATCCGCAATTACTTAGTTGCCAACCCAATATATATCGCTGTATATATCTTCATAATTTTCAGTTCATAAAAATAATAAGCAATACTGGCATTACATAAGAGCACAATTTACAACTAAACACTTTTTGTTGTTATTTGATTGCCAAAGAAGGTAAGTTTTGCTAATTTCTGTTTCCTAGTTCTGATATAACTTGAAAATGGTGATGAGCAATCGCGCAGATCGAAAACTAACTGCAGAATCTGAAAAAAATAACATTATAAAATTTAAAAAAAAAATTAACAAAAGTTCAAACATTTAAAAATATAAAAAATTACGATATTTTATTTTACGGATTATTCTTAAATAAACTATTCCATCTACTATTGCCAGTTCCAAAACAAAATCTGAAAGTTTTTAAATTTAACATCATGCAAAATGGCTCTTTTAAAGTTCGGTTTGGTCTATCAGTAGGGATTACCGGTACAGATAGGCCAGGTGAAGTAACGAAACCTTTCAAAGGATATTAGATGAATATGATTTCGACTAACATCGGAACACTGTATATCGTCTGAGTATTTGGAAAGTGAAAATATATATATATATAATATATTTCTATAAAATATTAATGCTATAACATTAATTAAATTCATTTTAATTTAATTGAATCAGATTCAAATGTGAAAGAAAATCATTAATAACTGCACCTATTGCTTTTAAATAAAATAATGTTGCTGCTATTGAACTGCATCAAAGTCCTTACATTTTGTCGAATGGCAAAGTATTAGACTGGAATAAAAAGTGAAACATCGCATTAAAGTGAATCAATGCAGAATCACCTTTCTGTATTAAATAAATAGCTCGTGTGAGCTAAAAAAAAGATTTAAAAAAAAACGAAAAAACGCAATTTTTATTCTTAATAAAATTAAAACTCATCAAATAAAACTGTAACTTAAAATAATTTTGTATTTAATTCTGCATTTCTTTCTTTCATGTAAAGTGGCATAAATTTTAAGATATCAAAACATTTAAGCAGCAAATTACAGTTAAAAAAAACAAAATCGGCAAATATACAGAAATAATTACGAATGGCTGTTACATAAATGACTACAAAATTTTGCAACGGTCTTTCGGCGGCTTTATTTGAATGCAGAAAGCAATGTACCTACCAAAGAGAAGTCTATTATAAAATATTTGATAATAAATTATATTTTTGTTTAATAGTCGTTATAAAACAATACTTGTTGCAAAATTTTGAAATCACCACAAAATAACTTTTTAAATGATTAATTTACAAAAATGCACTATTATAATACTGAAGTAAAATGAAATATGATACTCACGTTCAATTAGCAAAATACCTACACACCATGAAATAATTTTAAAAATTAACTAGAAACGATATCTTTTCGAGGCATCAAAAACTGTGACCTTAGCAGAAAGTTTTTGAAGAAGAATTTCATGTTGTTTCTGATACTAGCGAATTAATTTATTGTTTTTAAGGCTCAACAGGGGCCGAATGGTAAAGTCGCTGAGCATTACCAGCTCAGTCCGAGGTTCGAATCTCGCAAAAGGGAACGAACGTTTTCGTGGATTTCCGCATATGTAACGTGCATTCGAGCTAGTTTCCCTTAGAAAGCCCTTTAGGAAAGCATCCCTCCTCTTAGCAGATAACCGTTGAGGCTTTTCCAAAATCACATAAAACCAAACCATTGTTTTTAAATTACTTAGGTAACAAAATTCAGATGTTGATTATTCTCTTTAATTCGTGTTCAAATTCATTGATTGCTAATGCTGATTTTTATAAGTTCTTTTGCTATTATTTTTAATTTAATATTTACTAAATTCAACGTTCCTGTTCATCTAAAATTTTGATCTTATCTTTCTTATAAAACTGTTATTTAAGCTTGATATTTTTTGAGCTTCGGTCCAAAACAGAAATTCTAAATATTCAATATATATGCCACTACTTTAATACATTTTCACGATGAGTATAATGTTCTCTCAAACCATGTACGTGTAGGACTTCATTTTCCTTCCTTTGTTAATTTTGTGTATGGGGTGTTCGTAAATTGGGTAAATGACAGCAAATAGATGCACCTATCGCTTGCATTACCCTAATTAATGGCGACACGTTAGGCAAGAATTTAAAAAAAAATTAATCAGCGTTTATTAGCTATTGTTATGTTGTAAGAGCTTACTCTTGTTACGCGGAACAGAATATGGGCCACATTTGTTACTTTATTTCTTATCCAAGAACTGATTGGTACTACGTATATATGACACGGTTAGATGAATAATTATTAAATAAATTTCGAAACTAATAATTAACAGATTTATCACAGGCAGAGAAAAGCAAATATACCAAAAGATGGACTGGAATTACTTTAGCATTGATAACTCTTTAATGCAAGAATTGTGAAGAATATTTTGCATAAAATGCAGTTTCAGAAAAATTCTTTATTAGGTTAAAAAACAATTTTCTGAGGTAGCATATACATTTCATAAATATTTTATCATTTTATTTTATTTACAGTATTTTTATTTATTAATTTCTCTATTACTTTTTAAAATAATATTATGCCATTCTGTTAATCGACATTGATTAAATTCGCAGGATAAGAACATTCCGAATCTGTCAAGCGGACTCAGCACTAAACTAGCAGTAGTTTTGAATTTGCTAAAGTTTTGAATGAGTTAATGATACTAGCCCTCTTTCCATATCCTATTTAATTGTTAACTTATAGGGACTATTAGAATTTTAGGAGCCAATAAGTGTGAAAAATAACCTTTCTCCTCGAGGAGATTTGAACCATGGATCATTCGGCTGCCAGCGTTTCTTACTTAAATGACCTTAAAAGTTAGACACGTGCACCGTTCATCCAAATGCAAGTGATCGCGAGCGTCGTCCACTAAATGTTATTTCAAATGGTGCTGGAGTATCAATTTTTTTGCAAATTAGAAACGTGCAGCATGAACTGTTCACTTTCCAGTTTTGAACCGGGAACCATTTAAATTGGCCCTTATTTAGACCCTGGAATTCACCTATTGGAAAAACGTTTGGCTGAGGAAGAGAGGCATAAGACACACTCGATGAAGACCAAGTAATGCCGAATTATCATCCATCGTATTTTAGCTCGAACGTAGATGCAATTTTCTACTTATTCGAACCTACAAAATACGTAACATCAAATGTCCATCTGCCAGGAACGAACACGGAATAACCCACTTGCGTCTAACAGTTGGCATATCTATATGTGCTAATAATAATTTACATCACGAGAACATACACTTTGAACAAATAACTCTGTACAAACTTTTTCACTTAAAACTCAAATAGAAAAACAGATGAGACTCAATAAAAGAATTGAAATTAACTTACAAAGTTATTTTTTGTTTATGAAAACTGTCGAGCGATTGATAAGTGCAAAATTTGTATCACATACAAATAAAGACTTATTTTTTTTAAGATTTAAAAATTAATGTTTGATACTTTCGAAAAGCTGTAATATAAACAGCTTTTCTGTAGACTAGAAAGACCTAAATTAAATTAGTTCTTTGACCGAAGTAGGATGATTATTCAATTGATTAGATGATATATTTCAGAACTGTTTTCTTCGCATGCTGCATCTGATTTCATGTCGATATTTGCCCTAGGGACATACATTTTAAAATAAGACATACCTGTTAGTTGACTATAATTAATTTTAAAAAGAAATAAAATCTGAAAAGGTAACGTTTTCGACAACTTACCGGCCTTAGTTATTGTAGGAAGTTCGAGAAGGATAAGCTGGACTGCCCACTGAAGTGGAAATTTCATAAGTGCATCATCAAGAATTTCGAAGGGAAAAAATCTAGACCTCCATCAAATATTGCCACCAAATTTATCTCTATGTATTACTTAAAAAATATAGCATGTATATATATATATATATAGTAACAAAAATAAAAGGATAATGCTGCAAATATCATATCTATATAATGTTTTAAAGAAATAATATAGCGAATATAATCAAAATGTATAACAACACAAATAAAACGATGTTCCCCAAACTTCATTGCTATTCTAATTTCATACAATTAATGTAGCGAATATACAAAAAACAGTACCCGCGGTTTTTAACACTTTATCGGGAATGCTTAAAATATCTGATATAAAATCATTTTAACTTCCATGTGACAGTTTGTTGCCATTTGGCAAAAAGTTAAATATTTAATTTTTCTTTTAAATTAAATCCGTCTGCTACTAGAAAGTGATTTAAAAGCAATGAATGCATTTCTTTATCTCTTTTATTAATTACCAGCTAAATACCTGTTGCCACTAGCTGGATTTATTAAATGAATTACATATCTTTTAATTTTTATAGTAATTATCTTAGTAACTATCTCTAAAAGAGAAAAAGGAAACAAAAGTGATTCGACGCTAAATTTGGGTTCGTGAATAACAGCCTTTCTGGGCTAAAACAATGTATGGCAGTATTTAACACTGTATCGAGGAAAGAGAAGTTACGCTTTTTAAAAAATCTGTAATTTTGCTGTAGAATTTTATCTAACGTAAATGCAAAGGAAGTGATATTTAGTAAAACAATTAAAAGAGGAAGAAGTTTTGTAAGCAGGTAAACAAACTGTACGAAAACGAGAGCATAAAAACCTTAACAAAAGCTCTAGTGCGACATTAAAGTCTGAATCTTTTAGACCTTCCTTCTTATTATTTATTTACTTATTTACTATTATTATTTTAGTTCAAGAAGAGATTTAATTTATTTTATACGGATACCTTGTAAGAACCACTAGTCTATCGTCTGATGTGACAGCTGAAGTACGTGTAGAAACCCCACAGGAAAGCGTAAAAAGAAACCTTTATTAACTCTCTAAAATTCACAATGCGTCGACTTGACGCTAACACACTACGCCTCACTCGGGCGGTAACTCAAATCACAAGAACTAAGCTAAAAATTCGAAGATAGTAACAAGTAGTAGAATACAAGGCTCAAATAATCATGTTTCCTAAAACCGCGTCGAATGTCTAGCGGCAGTAATGTAATAGCTGTTATGGCATGTTAAGCAGCAGAAAATGCAGAACAGAAGCTCCCGCTACAAAGGTACAGTGCTCGCCCAAACTTTCTAACTTTCTAACTCAGTATTTAAACCTTTTCTCCTCAAGGCAGAATTTGCATTAGTTCACGCGCGCTGTCAAATTTAAATATTCTGGTATTACCAATTAGCGGAGTGAAGGCTTACACCTTATAGGAAAGACCATAAATTTAACTATTTGTTGAAATTAAATATAAATCACTGCATCCTCCTGATCACAAACACACTCTTGCTATAGAAACCTAAAACTTAAGCTTAAATTTTCGTTTCGAAATGATCGTACTGTAACTTATTTACTTAAAGTAAAAAAGTCTAGCAATTGCACATTACATCCAGAAATTACACGTTTTCCTAGCTTTAGGTCTGTGGCGAGGATGACAATAATTGAGATTTAAATGAGCATAATTTCTCTCCATAATTTCCACTGCAATAGAAAAAGCACCTTCTAAATATCCCTAGAAACGCAGAGATGGATAATAATCTCAACATTTGTATTTCAGTTAAAATTAAAGCATATCACCGCAGTAATCAAAATTCTGAAAAAGGCAAAAGTCTAAGCTAAGCAAATTCATAGAAAGGAATTTATCCAAGAAATGAAATGAAAAATATTTTTAGCTGCATATTAACTGCATACAGTCGTAGCTATGAAATGAAATCAAGCGGATTTAGATATTTAAACATCAGTTTTCTCTCTGGAAGTGAAAATGACTTTCCTATCTAGAAATACATTACAGATTTCTCTTTACAAGTAAAATTCAACTACTACCCATTAAATGTTATGCTAATTCAAGGATGCAATCTAATTGCTAGAAATATCTCATTTAATTGATACGAATGTCTAAAATGCTCACAACTCCTTCTTAAACTGGCGTAAGAAAATTGTGTTGCGTATAATCATAGGCTTTAAAATAGATCATACGTTGGAAATTAATTATGAAAATGTTTTAAGTACATTTATCAGGTAAATCCTCAGTTAATTCTTCCTTCCTTTCTTAATTCCAAGGAAATGAATAGTGGTATCGAACACAACTATTAGCTAGCACTACACAAACAACAATTCCATAAATCGTACAGAGACATTAATTATCTCAATGTCATTAGAGTTCTCTATTTCAAAGCCTTTCAAAGGTAATGGCAACTGCGATATCTAATCGGTTATAAATGTTTTATCGCCATACAGCTTCAAAATCCTATGGATGTAGCTTTCGTTAAAGACATTTAAAAGAACTAATATTTCTGTTAATCAATGCCATTCGAGTTCTTCAAATGTGGAAGGCAGAAAAGTTAAAAAGGCTTGAAAAGCACAGAATGGGATGACAAGACCCAGTATACCAGATTTACATAGCTTTAAATAGCACAAACTTGGATACCCAGATTCGACGAACCAGATTCCGACAGGTGTGAGAATTGCAAATTTTATAATGGCTTGAACCAGACTCTTAGGTATGCAAGGTTAGAAAATACAAATTGTGATGGTTAGGCTGTAGATTAGTTAGGTTTGTTTTTATGCAGGAGACATGATTAATGAGCTGTGTCCTCACCGGGACTCGAGCATAGGACCTCTCGAATACGCTCCAAGAGTTCTGACCACTACAGCACGAAGGCTGCTAAGAAGGCCGAATGAATACCTTATATAACTTTTAAAAGGCGACTGGGTATTAAAGGACCCAATCGTAAAATCCTGGTGGTAGAGAATCATCATCCGCCACCTTTAGTAGTTTGGGCGCCACTGTAGAGACATTAGGTTATTTTGAAGCAGGAGACATGAAAAATGAGCAATGCCTTCTCCGGGACTCGAACCTCACACCTCTGGAATACGGGCCGAGAGTGCTGACTACGTCACCACGAAGGCGTGCTAAGAAGGCGGAAGAACCTTATAAGGTTTAGTAGTTTTAGCCAGTATTAGAGGCTGGATTGAACACACAAGATATAAGAAAATTTAGAAAATAGAAATTGCGATGTCGAGTATCGTGATATTTCTGAGATGTGAAGGTACCTTTTGTGATCCAATTTAAAAGTAACCAGAAGCTTCAAAATGCTGTATGAGTACAGGCGAAACAAATATCTAAAAATTAACGCGAGCAAGCATTGCTCTTACCTGTTGCTAAAGTTGAACGGAGAATTTTCAGTCTGTTAGAAGACAAAGCATTTCAAATGTCACACATAAATAGAAATGTAAGCAAATTCATCAAAGTTCTGAGACCATTTTCGAAGTACATGCAAATTCTACTCTACTGTCTTGTCCAAGACAACCCAATTTCATGATATGCTGTTATCATGGTAAGAAGGCTGCGAGTAGAGAGAGAAGTGGTAAAGCAACAAGCTGCAAGTCACATAAAAGTTTCTCCAAAAACTACATAATATAATATTTGTAAGCACGCATCTACATATATTAGATTACACGTACAGGTATTTTTATAGTTTTGCAATGTTTTATACTTTCATCAAAGCAGAATTTTACTTTTCATGTCTGATGACTTTATATTAAAATCGAAATTGAAAAGGAAGTTGGAAACATTTCTTTATATTGTTTTGCAATAACCATAAAAAATTTGAAAAACGTTTAATGAAATATATCTCTTCTTTTATCATATGTATTCCACTTTATTAATAATAGATTACAAAAGTGTCTTTGAACGCGCTCGAAAATCCAAAAACGAAATAAAAAAATATACCGTATGAACCTATTAAAATGAAAATTATATTTATGAACTTAATGAAGATACTACAATTTCGAGCATTATACTTCTTCATGTTTATTCAAAAGTTGCTGGACAAGAAAAAACAATGAAAGTCAACAAATCTTGTCCAATAATATTAAGGAACAATTCAAATATACTATGATATCTTACTTCTAGTTGAAGATTTTAATGACAAAACAGGTAAATTATTTTTTCTTCAGGATTCTAATGCATTTCTTTTTCTATTTTGCCTTTTCTTTTTATTCCTACCTTCAGGAAGCTAAACTATGTTGTCTTTCAACTCTATCGAAATTTAAACTACAATTCTTTTCTAAAAGACAGTGCCAAATACTATTAAACGGCATTTTTGTTGTAGCCCCGAGTGACAAAACAACTTTTTTTTTTCCATGTGATCCTAAGCCGAAGAGCAGCGTACGTTTAGAGTAGTATTTAATACTACTCTAGAGATACTGTATTAAGAGGAGTTGAAATCTCGAAAGAGTAGAGCAGAATTCTGCGAATTCAACAGCCTCTAATGCTTTCTTTAAATATTGTTAGTTTTGTTTTCAAAAAAACTTTGTAACTGCTGCAAAACAAAAACATTATTTAAACATTTTAAATTACTAAAAAATTGAAGAAAATTTTGTAAAGTAAGGTAAAACCAGTGTAAGGTAAAACGTAACAGTAAATCACATGTATACAGTATAACATAAAACTCTTAAATTAAGAATTATTATAGCATAAAACTCTTAAATTAAAAATTTTCTTATTTATTTATTTCAATAAAATGCCTCATTTTTTTGCCCCTTATAGTAGAGTTTTCATTAGAAGATGTAGGATTTTGTAATTATTCTGTTTTGATATAAATATTTTACTGCATAACATTAGCATCAGAGATAGTAAAATTTCTTATGGAAAGAGTATACAATAAACCCTTGCCAAATGCGGATCTGCAAAACACTAATTCACAAATGCGCGTTATCTTTATTCCTTCAATTAGCTTATCTAACGCTAGAGTTTCATTCATACGTAGTTCAATATTCATTCATCAGCACTAAATACTTACTGGCATTAGCTCTTCTAGTAGTTATCAATACTTTTAAAGAATTTTCATAAAACTGAAGCCAAAGAAATGCACACTGCAGGAGAAAAATAGACAGTTCTATATCTCCTGTTCTACTGTGCCGACTGACAAAATCCAAATTAAGTTTTTCATCTCTCGAAAGCGCGACTTTATATTAGATTTTCTATAGCATTGTTCTAATATAGGTCTTTTGACACAAAATAGAACTTTTTCTAAAATGACATGCCAATTTTTTTCTATATTTCTATTCTAAGACTCAAATTATGCCTAAATATTACATTTTGTAGTCTACCAGCGGCCGAGCGGTAAAGACGCTGAACACTGGTAGTTCGGTCCGAGGTCCCGCGAACGGGCTGGCTCCAGGGGCGTTTTCGTGGTTTTCCCCATGTGTAACGTGTATACGAGCCAGGTTCCTTAGAAAGTCCTCCACGAAGGCATCCCTCCCTTTAGGCAGATAGCCCTTGTATGCTTTGCCATAATTGAATAACCTAACCTAACCTACATTTTGCAAAATTTGGAGAGAACTTTACGGAGAAATTCAAAAATTTATCCTGGCGCATTTTGTTTCAGTTTGCACCAAGAACAATTCATTGGCGAACCTCTTAATATATAACAACCTGTTTTCCCTTCCTTTTTTGCATTGTAAACGAGCGGAAAAAGTCATCCTGCATTATTTCAAACAATTTTAACAAAGCTTGTAAACCACATTTGGCGCATTATAACAAAGATGCCAAATTTCAAAACGCTTCAAAATGTAAATTCACGTTTATCATAGGAAATTTTGAATAAAAAAACTAATTTTTTTGCAGGTGTGCCTAGAAATACATCTTCTTTAAGATGATGTTAAAAATGTATTGGTTATGATAATACAAAAAAAAAGTTTTTCGAACAATTTACAAAAAGTATTTTAAAATAAAACTTTTAAAAATAAATCATAATAACTGCGCGAACTCTATTTGGGATAAGCCTAAATTTCGAATTCTGAAAAAAGGAATCGAGTAAGTATAGTAAAAAAAGAGATATCAATAAATACATTGTTACGAATTTCACATTTATTTGGCTATTTATTTAGAATTGCAATTAAAATTGCTTTATATTTCCCGTGCAGCGCAGACGATTTTTGAAGAGAAAGTTACGTATAATAAAAATAAATAAATAAATAAATAAATAAAAATAAAAGAGTGCGTGCATTTAATGTTTAATAAATATTTCGTAATTACTGTTGCCATCCAGAAAAATCTAAAAGAATCGAGATTGTTCTAGTGATAATTAAAAAGTTTATAAAAGCCGAATTGAAACACCTCGTCTCAGCTGTTGTTGCAGTTGTAGCTGTAAAAAGGGAACTGCTGTTTGTTTACTTAATGCTGTTATTGATTGTAGCGATTTCGCTGTGAGATAGAATTATTTTATCTGTTTTGAACTGAGTTTTTGCTAAACGTTTGAGATATTGTGATATTGTGCGCATATCTCTGAAGAAATATTTCAGCATTTTGATTTATTTCTTGTGAAAAGAATAAATTTTGTTAACTTTTTACGACTTGTGCATTCAATCCATAACGAACCCGTACGCACACAACAATATATAAAATTCAATTAACACTGATGAATTAAAATTTTGAGAGCTAATGTTTTAAAACGACAATTTTTACTAAACTTCGCAGTTTGGCATAATTTGAGTCGTACAATGGAAATATAGAAATAAATTGGCCTGATATTTCAGAAAAAGTCCGATATTGTGCCAACCGCCTATATTAGAACAATGCTATATATAAATCTAATACGTATACTAATTTGCGCTTTCGAGACATGAAAAATTCAATTTGAATTTCATCAATCGAACTAGTAGAACGGGAAATAAAGAACTGTCCCCTTTTATTTGGGTGGGGTGCAGTGTACAAACTGTAACAGCAGTTTGCGGTGGAAGAAGGAGAAGTTAAGGAATTAATCCAAAAATGACAAATGTAGAATAGGATGACCTTATAACATCAGTGATGATGAAGAAGCAGTGGTAATAAGGAAAATATAGCACTTTTTATAGGAAGTCAAGCATGTTGTTAAAAAAGGAACGGGAACTATCTGATTTTGCAATGGTGATTGATGTCAATGGGAAATAATTTTTAAAGGCAATGAAGTACTCTGCACTGTTTATCCCAAAAGTTTTTAAAGATTTGCTTCAGTCTCTATGTCAAGCGAAAATCGCCAATTTGAAAAAAATAATATTAATTATACGACGGAATTATTGAGCTATAATTAAAGGCCTTCTGATTCCTTAGATCCTTCGATTTACTTCCTTTTTTCTCCTTTTAATTTCAACAATATTTAGGTTTATTTTTAATTATACATATCTTCTTAATCTGATTTAACTTATATATATTTTTGCATAGAATATTAACTTTGCGAAACGCGTTTTGCTGTATACGCATTATTAATGACAGTTCTGCAAAGTATTTGGCAAGGGTTTACTGTCATGATTTCCAGAAGGAAATATATTATTGTTAATAAATTCAAAATAAGTATTTTATTTATACTTATTTTGAATTTATTATAAATGAATATTACTCTGCAATTAAGTGCAAAAATGTACAATACTTTTTAAGGATAATGTGCAATTTTTCCAGTCCAAAACCATAAGAAATAAAAAATAAGCAATAAATAAATATATAAACAAAATAAATATATAAATAAAATAAATAAATTATGTAATTATACAAATATGTATTTAAGCAGAAAAATTGAAATCAGTTGAGTAGGAATACGTGAAAAACAGGCTCGCTTGTCGATGAAAGCATAAAGTTGTTATGTATCAGAGTTACATCCCATAATCTTCGTAATTGAATAGGCTGATTATATAGATTTTTGGGGTATACCACTGATGAAAGACACCAAAGACGAAAACTCTCTTTCTAATAATTTGAACTCCGTTCAAATGAATTAAACAAAAAGTATCACTAGTTTTAAAGAAAAGTTCACTTGCGATAATGGCATCAATGCAAGGTGAACCCGAATGTAGGAATCTTCATTTTTCATTCAAGCGTAAAATGACAGATAAAATTTAAATGATGCTAAACGGTAACTATATATCTTTGAAGTATATAGCATTGACAATGGTATATTCTGAAGATCGTTAGTTTTTTCTCGATAATATCGACTCAATAGGTTCAGGGCAAGAAGTCTCTTTTATAGGTTCCGGGCAAGATTATCAAGAACATGCAGCTTGTTTTCAACTCCAAGAATGAAAATTGCTAATTATGTAACACTTCAAATTCAGAGACTGCCTAACTTAACTGACTGATGCCGGACAAACTAAACTCAAATACGTATTACTAGATTCTTCTAGTTAGACGTGGAGGAAGGAACTGGCTGATTGGGCTAACCCCAAACCATATCTAAATTAACTATTTCATAAGTCAATTAACTCACACAAAGCAAAGTAAATTCATCTTAAAAAATCTTAATCTGAAAAGGAAGAAGGAATAAATCTTCTCTGGTAGTCGGTAGAATAGAATACTATCTCAACTAAAACATTTCTAATTTTCACTCATTTCAAAATTAACTCAAGAACACAAGTTCAGGTTCATTAAACATCTGATAAGCATCAGGGAAGAAATATTCGAAAAAAAAAAACAATCTATCAATCAGTTCCACTACGAAAAATCTAGTTTTAACTTTCCTGGCATCTAAAACAAACATTCAAATATTCAATAAGATGTGCTTAGTACATATTTGCTAAAAATAAGAGGGCGAGTTTTGAGTACCCTGAATGCGTAAACATTTTTCCATAACCCCGATAAAATCTTCAAGTTTCCTAAAAGCCTTACGGCTCAAACAAATGAAGTGACTGAACAAACCAACTACGTAACACGCACACACACACAAAAAAAAATGGAAGTGATAACATAAAATCAAACTCATTTATTAATATCTTGGATATGTTTACAGGAGAGCTAGCCAAACTACTCTTACACACAATAGCTATTAATATTCCACATTAAATTTCCATCAAGAGTCATTTATTAAAACAAAATTTGCAATTTAACATAATAACGATTACTTCGATTACACTAGAACATTAAATGAATTATTTAAACTGGATTTCAGTAATATAAATTTCATGTTTTATAGACAATAATTCTAAATTCTCCTAAGACACAAACAATTTTGTCTATTATCAAATGGAATTCTTTTTCTACCAGTTACGCAAGAATAAATTAAATTACTCTCACTTAACAAATTGTAAAAGAGCGGCCGAAAAACTTTCTAAAGAAGAACGAAGAACCCGAAATCGAAACTAAGAGAACTCTCAAACGTGTGTGTACCACCACTACAAAGAAGCCCAATTAAATGAAATCGAAAAATTAAAATGTTTCTTCAAATTACAAAAGAAATCAAATAAAAATAAAAATAAAATACTTAAGTAATTGATTACTTAATGACTAAACACACGTAAATTTTGATGGCTTGGGGTTAGTCCAATCAGTCAGTTCCTTCCTCCACATCTAACTAGAAAAATTTTAATAGTAAGTGTTTTAGTTTAGTTTGTCCGGCACCAGTCAGTTAAGTTAGGCAGGTTAAAGTTTAAAATTTAAACCAGTAAAGTTTAGCGATTTAAAAATATAACGATTACTTCGATTACACTAGAATATTAAGTGAATAATTTAAACTGGATTTCACATAAACTAATATAGAAATTACAATTAACATAAATTTACTATTTTATAGACAATAATTTTAAATTCTCCTAAGACACAAATAATTTTCTCTATTATCAAATGGAATTCTCTTTCTACCAGTTATTCAAGGTTAAACTAAATTACTCTAACGTGACAAATACTAAAAGGGTGCCAATGAAAATATAAGAGAACTCACAGTTTATCTACCGGAATCCATCATCTTAAAAACATAGGCGACGTCGGCAGAAAAATCCCCCATCGAACTCATGAATTCGTCCTATAAGTAAGTCGCTCCAGAATAAAGGTCAAGAAAAATGACAACTTGTTGAACCATAAAAGAATTCGTCCTTTAAGTAATCGGCTCCAAAATAAAATTTAAAAAATGACATCTTGTAGAACTATAAATGAAGAAGCCCGGAAATCAAAAATTCTGAAATATGGAAGTAGACGAAGGGAGAAACCAAGGGAATAAACTAAGTGACACTCAGGCGCTTCAGCTTTCAACGACCACGGAGCTGTACGAGCGACAACACGAGGTTGAATTTTCTCTTGTCGACCGGAAAGCACTTGCATACGATTTTGAACAACGAGGCGGCAGAAAACATCCATTTTGAAGGAAACCCACATCAGGAAATATCAGTATTCGAGCGTGGAAGAGATAAATCGCTCTAAGTTCTACATCTCGCACAAATTTCAGGAAAATTCTGAATTCATCACATCTTCAAAACTTGAATCGATCTCTCATAAATACCGAAGCAGGCCGCCGCAGTATCACAAGCTCGAGCCACCCGCAAGGGTGAAGCTCGGCCGCAGCCCTAAGCCTTGTTTGAACTATTCTCTTATCTCTAGTTGTACCGTACTAAAAAAACTGACTTCTAAACTCGTGCAAGAACCAAGGAAAACTCGGTTTCTCCTACCATAAAATATTACTGCTCAAAAACCTAACACTTAAAACTAAATTTCGCCAACCCGAGACTTTTACTATAATTTAACCGAACAAATAAACACTCTCAAACGAATCAAAAATAGAGTCATTGTCCACAGTTGGCTGTTGCCCAGCTGCAAATGACTCATCCTAACACGTGCGAAAATTTGAGACTAAAAATTCGATCCCCTTGCTAACAAGCGGAAAAATCTAAGGAGAAACAACAAAAAAACTGTCCTTTCAAGATCCGACTGTTATCTTAAAAGCTATTTCCACAGATGTTACTTCCGTTAAAAGACGCTGCCTTTCTTCGTCAGAAAACTGGACCGTTGAAGAAAAATAATTGCCTAAAGATTTTAAATACACTCTTTAAAAATATATATATATATATATATATATATATATATATATATATTACATTACGCTCTTCAGAATTTCAAATTTAAAATCAAATACAAATGAAAATAAAAAAAAATACTTAAATAATTGATTACTTAAATGACTAAACACACTTGAATTTCGCGACACAATCTAGCTAGAAGCCGTGTGTTATAAGCTGCCAAGAAGTATTCTTAAATAAATTCCTCAGCAGAAAAAAAAGTATTCATAACTGTTGAGTTTTTTTTCAACGATTATAATATAATTTTCAGGATGTTGTCAGCAAAGAGCTGAAGATTAAACAAATTACTTGAGTAGGTTTATCTAACCTGTTCTTAGCTGAGTTTGAAGCGCTAACGTTTTTGGGCATATACTTCCAAGATATAATCTTTAAAATTTGAAACAATACCTTAAAGTTTTAAATAAAGGAACTCTGTTCCTTTTACAGCAATTAAGTATAATTCAGTATTTTTTTCTTTGCGACACATCTTAATAAATCATCTGTTTGCTAATATTTGACTAATGCTTGGCTCGAACAAATTAATATTCGTTAATTGAATATCCGTAGAATACTGTTAAGTTATCTGCTGAAATAGAAAATCCTAGAAGATAAACAGTATATTTAACCAGAATGGAGCCCCGAATAATGGTGAGATTAGAATACCATTAGTAATTTAAGCATGTAGGACGATGCTTGGATACCTGGAAAATTTGTCAATGCTTTTCTTTCGTTGATATATTCTAGTTATTTAAAAAATAGTCCATTGAAAGAATTAAAACATGGTCTAATTAATAAGTAATATTTTTGGGCTTTAAAGTCACCTGTATTATTTATAAAAGGAATTGGAAAATTTAACATTTGATATAAATTACACAAAAATATTTTTGAAGTATTTGTGCATTCAATGCCAATGGCACTGAAACGTAATTAACAAAACTGCAAGAAGATAATGCATAAGCAAGTATTTTTATTTTTAATAAAAAGCTTGAATGATAGTTTTTATGCTTCTAAATTTAGCAAGTCTTAAGACAGGTTTTAAAAGTAATGAGACCCCTTTTTGACCCTCCTAAGTGTACAATATCTGGAAATCCTTTTTTAATGAGTGTCTGCATTATATAAATAATATTGCCTTCCAATTTCATGACTCTAGCTTAGCTAGCTTTATTTTAGCGTTTTTCTTCGCAAATGTTTTTGGCTGGATTTTATATTTGACTTTTCGTAGAATGAGTATAGTGTTATACACATCAGAAATCAGGTCAATTACTTTGAACATTTTCTCTGAATATAGAATTTTATGGCTTCTAAAAACAGTTTTTGTTCAAAAATAGGTTAATATTTACGTATGTATGATATGTGCCAGTGTAAAATGTGTATGTAATAAATTTAGAATTAAATAATGAAATACTTATGAGTATGGCAAGTGAAACAATTATTAGTTACTTCTTGACTAACCACTGGTTTTGTTGTAGATAAACATTATTCGTACATCATTGATGAATTGACTCACTAAGCTCATCTGCTGTTGAATAACCTTTGCATGTGCAAGATGTTGCGGCTAGAAAGGCGACAACAGCAGCCTAACTATCCAGAGAAGCAGAGAGCAAATGCGACGCTTGCAAGTTGAAGCCCTTATTTAGAATAATTTGGTTTAGATTTATTGATTGACTAACCTAAGTGAAGCCTAAGTGCCTTCGTCATTAGCGTTATGGAAGAATAATATGACATCGATTAATAGTGAAAAGACTCAATGGAAATATTTATTAAAAGCAATTACCATTTTTAATACAGGATGGAAACACAAGCAAATAGAGAGTTAACATCCTTTTGAGGTTTAATGTTAGTTCTTATATATTTTTTGTGTCACGTACGCATGTAATGAAAAAATATGTACTTAATTCTTATAATTATATCTGTGTGCATTATAATTTTGAAGAGAAGACGGAAATACTTGTAGTCACTAATTGTACAGCTTAATTTTAATGCAGAAGACTCCGGAAAATGGAACCGGTAATATCGTAAACAAGCTACTCTAGAAGACTTTCAGTTTGTCATTATTTTAAATGCCTTCATATCATACAGACACACTACATCTATAAAAATCTATATTTTCTAGAATAATCATGGCTGATAGAATATTTCTTATTTCTTCACAAACCTTTCCTATTATTGTAGATGAGAATTTTGACGTATCACTGATAAATTAGGACTGCACTTGTCCGCTCTTTAATGTAATTTTTGAATTTTTAATACCTGAAAGCAGAAATTGAAGTAGCAGACAGAATGTCTGGAAAAGCAGCGAAGTTAAATGCCTAAATTGAAAACTAATTAAGAAAAATGGAGACATATTTTAACTCATTAGATTTAAATTTAATTCACAAATTGAAAATTATAATTGAAGCTTTATGTCATTGCTTTATGTCTGCGTCATTAGTCACCGAAAATAAATTTTCACTTAACTTACTATGTTTCTTTAGAAAAGTTTTGAAAAGTCTTCAAACTTATTGTCTGTGTTCCTGCATATTATATAACGCACTCATTTTTTCTTCTAGCTAGCGTTGAATAAGTGTACTACTATCAAAAATTCATGAATTTTAAGAACATCAATTTTGGCATTTAAAATAGTTTTGCATAGTAAAAAATGATAATTTATATGAGCGTAGAATTAAATTTATTCTGTTTAGTGGTTTGCATTGGTGAAATATATACTTTTGTTTTTGGAAAAAATGCGAGAAATTTATTAAACGAGTTAATTTTAGATGAATTCAAACAATGAGTGTGAAACGATAAAAGCGTTCATCAAGGTGTCGTTTGCTCGTCCTGTTCACGTATGCATGAAGCTGTTTAGACAACAACAAATGTTTAATCATGATGAAAGGTCTAATTAAATAGATAACTAATGGTGACGAATTCACATTGAAAATTAGAGAATTCCTACTACCCTTTCTCTTGTCATGATAAAATTGCCTAGAAATAAATCGTCCGGAAATCATCTAGCGTCTGATAAAATGTTTCTTCGCGGGTTAAAAAAAAGGTACATTTTTCGTTTCATTGCAAGTCTTTTATGACTGCACACCGAAGCAGTCACTCTTACGATACTCACATTGACTGATATATTTCACGATGAGTTAATGCTGTAATATTTTAAAATTTGTCATAACAAATAAAAGGTGGCTTCCATCTTTATGGAATTGTGCACTTACCGCTTCCAGCCGTTAACTACACATTTACGAGAGGCAATATACTCCAGCTTCACTTTCGCTGAGTTTTTGGGGACGATGATGAGCTCATTTACAGTTCTTCGTGGACGTAGGTCGTCTCCTGGACGTTGCATCAAATTAAAAGTGAAGTGGTAGCTCTCACCCATGAAAATCTGCGCAACAAATTCCCTTATGGAGAATGAAATATGTCCCGGCCCACCGCTGATGAAAACTCCCTAGATATTTTGCGCGGTGTTCTCACATTGAGTTAACGTGCGACGAGAGTGATACATTTTTCAGAGGCAATTATGTGACAGACACGGATCGTTTCTTATGGTGAAATCCCCTACGAATATAGCCTGAAAACATACTATCCTACCCTAATCCGGAGTGAAGACTTTTAGAATAAAGTTAGACGTCTAGAAAAATTATACTTCTGCAAGGAACGCGTTCGTCTGATGAAATGGACTTTGGTTATTACGACGACAGAATCAGCACTATAACCGAAAGAGAGTGTAAAAATTAACGGAATTTTCAACGCAAGAAATCACATTTGGAAGATGAGATACTGGAGAATCCCAAGAAAAACTAGTTGAATCGGTATTACAAATCATCACGAAGTGATAAATTATTGATCGTTGAAATGGATGTAATATCTTTCCATCGTTGTGGGTAAAAATAATAACGTTCGAATTCATATAAAGATTGCGGAAAAGAACAATTTCAACTACAGTGCTTCCCTTGAAGGTTCGACTATGACCCTGCGACGTGGTATGATTTCATGAACAAATTATCACTCTTTAATTTCAAGTATTCCATAGCCAACAATCTGTTGATGGTATTTTGCACAAACGCACAATGTGCTCTTCATCAAATTTTTAAAAGCATAAAAGTGGATTCTCCCTCGCCAGATCATTTTGAATTAGAGTCATATCAAACCGATAAGCGTTTAGATTTATACAGTGAAATAACATAGATTATCCAAACTGCTCCATTTCGCAATCTCTCATCTCAGAGACAAGAAAACGGCGATCGAGATGCCAGCTGACTGTTCATTAACTATGTATTAACTGATGTATGCAGAAAATTAACAGTTCAATTTACGAGGAGTATTTAACAAGTCTTATTAAGGTATTCATCAGCGAGGGATGTGCAACGGATCATCCAAGCCAGCGCCATCACCTTTGTATAATGGAGGTTACTCGAGAAAAATCTATAAATAATACTGACAAAGCGATATTATCAGGGAACGTTATTAGACTTGCTCAAAAACTTTATGTAGACACCTGCAGTTGCATTTATGACAATGATTACTTTTAAAGACTATTTCATTGTCACCTTTACGAGATCAAGTAGAAAATTTGCAAACAAAAATTATTTCAGTAAGTACATGTATTAGTAAAAAGAATTTATTGCATTGAAATCTATACTTATTTGTATATAATAATAAAATTCTAATGCTCTACATTGATTATTTTGTATTTAGTTCTTAATATAACATTAAGAAATTAGTCTAACATCGGTAATCTGTACTAAGGTAAGACGAAGTGCAATATAGGAAAGTCTAAATCTTTCACTTGAAGTTTTCATCCAGAAAACAGCAGCATTTAGCCTTAATAGTTATGTTATAGTCTTCGAAAATGTGTAGAAGGTTCCTATTATACACACTTATATTTATAATTACGAAAAACGTGAACATTAATGACACTTATTACTGAAAATACTTATTTTGTGTAACGGTATGTATGTGTTTAAAAGAATTTCATTCATAAGAAACAGCATCTGCAATTATATTAATGGAAATTTACATTCAAGAATGAAAATCATGTCTTATTTCAGATAAAAAGAATATTCTAAGTCTATGCGTTTAAGCATATTTAGCACATAATGGTATTATTAACATAATAACCTAATTAAAAAATCTTCGTAATAGCAGGATATCACCTCTAAACAGAGTACAATTGCGAAGTCAAATTCCTAATAATTTTTCAAAACTTTTGAAATATGCACTAAAATTCGGAAATCCCGAAGGATATTTACAAATAAGTAATAATAGCTCTTCCTTTTTCTAAATATGTTATACCTTAGGATATGTTTAGACAGAAGTGTTGCGTTTGCAAATTCCATTCTGAAACGACTAATAAGAAAATATAAACTTTTTAATTCATAAGAATAGTAGTATGAGAAATTATCAAGTAAATTCTAAGTGAACTTGTATTGTGCATTAGGTTGGTACTGAACTTCGTCCGAATAAAATGATTAAAATTATATTTTAGAATTAAAAGTTAAAACAATTAAAAAATTAAAATGATGACATGGTAGAGTTAAAAAAGTGTTAAAATAAAATTTAAAGAGAGGCAACTGTGCAAAACCATTGAGCAGTGATAATTTCCTCTTCGAAGGTATTCATGAAGGCAGATACAACCGTGGTTATTTATCTTATGAAAAACACAGTAAGGGAAAATTAGTATAGCAAGTTAGCCTAACATGTAAAAATAACTGCAAGATTAGTGAAAATAAAAAAAAAATGTTGAATTAAGATGTTTTAAATGTTAGAAATAGTGAGAAAAATTTGCATATGAGTGCATGAAACAGTCAATGTGATTCTAAAATTACGTATGAAAAGTGAAACTCCATTTTAAAAATTCGGAATATATCAAGTTGGTTTGGAGATTGCTGAGGCTCGAAACTAAACATTGATTACACCCAAGAGTTTGAAAACATGTATTCAAATATAAATTATATTAAAAATTATAAGGAAATAATATAAGGGAAATTACGAGGGCTAAAATCGAATGAATTAATAACGGTGTAAAATGCTAGAATTGGTAACGGAAATACTATTAAAGAATGAAAAATTGTGAAGCATGTCTACTATAACAGAACTGCGAAATATAGGCTAAGAAAGAACATTCAATATAAAACTTGGGAATTAATCATTGACAGCCTTAAAATAAAATGTTTAAATAAAAAAAAATCTCGATATGTTTAAAAAATTGAAACATCTGAAAATATTATGAAAAATGAAGTAATGTAGAAAAATAAGTAAAATAGAAAGTGTGAAGAAAACGTCGTTATGAACAGAAGATATAAGAAATAAATTGAAATTCAGAATATAAAGAAAACTAGAAAGATAAAAAAATATAAAAAATTTTAAAATAATGTTTCAAATTAAACAATGAGTTATATAAAAAGAGTGCATTTGAATAATTACACTCGTAAGATATATTAAATAAGTTAAATTTAAAATATGCTGAAAATTACAAAAAGTTAAAAGCGTGAAAGAAGCTAAAATTTACATCTAAACGTAAGTAAAATCATGCATCTGATCAGAAAATATAAGAAATCTCAAGTTAAAATTAATTGTATGCTGAAAATAACTAAAACGTATTCAGAGACGTGCACTGAATAGTTTAAACAATAAAACGCCAACAAAAAGTTTAAGTATATAGCTTTCATGTTCTTCAACAGGGGGCACCATTAACATTTCCTCTGCAATTAAGATGTGCCAGTACCAAAATCCTATTTAGCCGTCTATCCATTGCCAATTTTGAAAAATTAAATTGAAATGTTAAACCTAAAATATACGAAGCAGCATACCAGCCTCTATTTCTCGTCCAGCATAAAACCAACTACTCTACTCCACAAGCCCCGCCCCTTCCGGTGATGTTACGGATAAAGTTGCCTTTCAGTTATCACTTCCAGTGATGTAAGTGCCCACACTACGCGCCACCACTGAGAGTTGGCTCCGCTGGGACCGCACTGCGACAAATCGCCATTTTATACCTACTTTAGTAAAAATCTTTGCTGCATTTAAAGAAGAGATGAGAGCTGACAAAGAAATGTTGGAGGGGGCCGACAAGTCCGTTAAATACATGATGAAGTAGGCAAAGAAGCGATGAAAGTAAGCCAAGAAAAGCTGGAGAAGCCATCAAGTCCTTTAGAAGAAATGAAAAAGGTAAGAAGGTGACTGAACCAGGTCAAGAGGAAATTCAAAGAGAAATTTCTACCATAATACAAAACAGATTCGTGGCTCTGGAAGGCAGAATAGATACGGTGGAATATAAAGCTGGAGAAATTGAAGAAAAACTTTCCACTACCGAAAAACAAATCGAAGGAATAGTTTCTTAACAAATCGAAAACAGAGTTTCTTCTATCTCCAAAGAAGTCGACAGCTTGAAGGAATCCATAGTGATTGATGAAGACAATTCTGACACTTGAAATTCTTACTATAAACTATCTCTAAATCTATACATGTATGAGGGAAGTTCTCCTGACAAATGTACACGATTTACTTCTCTATAGTAGCGGGTACAAATGGATGTGATTACTCTGTATCCTCGTAGAGTCTAACATCACAGTTTCTGAAGAAAGCACAGCTAGACAATGAAGAGAGGAGTGGTATAAGTACCATTCCTTAATTTCAAGATGTTTTCGCTCACACTGTTTCTGACGTAGGTCCAGCCAGTTTGACACAGCTTAAAACTGATACGACGGATAATCCAGAAATCAAATAATATCCAAGATATTTTCCAGTTGCTAAACAGGAAGAGGTAGAAAAACTTCTAAAGAACATGTAAGAAAGCAGCGTGCCTTCAGCAATCCTTACGCCTTCTTCATCGTCCTAATCAGAACTTAGTATTGTTCAACTACATTTTGCATGAATTCTTCTAGGTTGAACAACATCACGGAGAACGACAGCAACTGTCTTCCTAGAATTGAAGACATTCTGTACACTATCTTTTGGCTTCCTAAAAAAGCCCACTAAAGGTATTACCAGTTCAAGATGATGCCGTTTGGACTATGCAAATCGCTAACAATCTGCGAACATGTTATAGAGACCGAGTTGAGACGAAGCCTGTCTGATATACCTGCCTATGAAGTCTGTCTGATATACCTTCTGACATCTTCATCGTTGAGAAAAGTTTTGAACATCTTTAAGAAAATATAGGAAGGTGCTTTTCTTTAGACATGACGTGAGTACTTCGGATATGATCTGTATGGTATATGTACGGATCCAGAAAATTGTTGGCAGTGAAAGACTGGTGACGCTTCGTAAATGCTTAGCGTCTGAGAAGTTTACTGGGGCTTTTCGCCTATTACAGGGGATTTCTAATGGAAGTTTTTCCTTTCAGGTCCCCTTCACAGACTAACAAAGCAAATGTTCTTGCAAAAAAGTGAATATGAGAATATTTACAAACTTAAGGAGGCTAAAAAATCCGCTATGATCCTAACGTATCATCATTTCGACAAACCATTTATCTTGACACGGTTGACAGCAAGGAGAATGCCTTCACTGTTTTGTCTCAAGGAGAACAATAATGGTACTGGAATAAGTGTATATCAAAATCGCAGAGGAATTGCAGTGTTACCAGAAGAAGAGTTGATCGGCATAGTTAAAACCTTAGAACATTTCCACCTTTACCTCTATAGCAGAAAATTCCTACTCCGGAGAGATCATGCGCCATTGACCTAGCTATTCAATTTCAAGAATCCCGATGGCCAAATAGCCAGACGGATATAGAGACATCAGGAATACCATAAAACTATCTGCCCATAAGAAGGATAGTCGCACGGAAATCCCGATGTCCTGTCCAGAAGACCGTTCCCAGAAGGCTGCAGATATTGTTCCAAAGTCGAAGCAACATACGAACTGGTTAATACGGCTGCACGTCAAATTACAACTTCAACATCGTCTAACGCAGACTCTTGGCGTGAGGAAGATGTCAGAAAAAACCACCTGGACATTAATCTACAGATGACTGAATGGAATCTTCAAATAGGAAACCCACCTGGCAGGAAATTTCGAGCTACAGACCTAAGACGAAATATTGGGTTCTATGGAAGTCGCTCCATATTCGAAAGGACGTCTTGTACCGGATGATGGAAAATCATATGATACCTGTGCGGGTCCGAAAGGACAGGAGAAACGCAGCATAAGCAAAACTGCAATGGTGCAACGTAATTTTGGAAGGAGGAGGAACGCAAGGAGCTAATTTTGAACGCATCACCTGTCACAAGCTGGAGCTCCGTCACGAATTACTTAACAACAACTTTTTATCGTCATTAATAAAATTATTGCCATTGATTATCTTACAAAGTTGCCTAAAGAGTAATTCTAATTAATCTATCTCTAATTAAGAGTCTGTGGCAGAAACAGAGATCATCATACAGCTTTGGATTTCCAGAATTGGAGTCTCTACTCAGTTACATTCCGATCAAACTAGGAATTTTACCTCGACTTTAATTAAAGAATTCTGAAAGCTAATTGATATAAACAAAACCCAAAGACAACTTTATAGCCACAGTCAGACAGCATAGTAGAGGGTTTTAGTCAAGCCATCCTTAATGACCTCTCGCTGATGGTTTTCAGAAATAAAGAGGATTGGGACCAGATGTTACCTCTGTTCTAATTGGCCTATCACAGCGCTGTCAGAGACATCAGTTCAGACAGTATCGCAGTGCTCTAAATGAGACTAACGGCTACTCCTCATCCCAGATATTCTTCGGTCGTGACCATCGTCTGCTTTGTGTTGTTGTTTGTTCGCCCTCCGGATGCTCTTTCATCTCATGAGGAGTGCTTTCAGGCTCTCCAGGCAAGATTTGAAGTGTGCACAATTTGACTCGAGAGCGAGATAAAATACAAGAACAAAGGCAAGATAAAATACAAGAATTATAGGACATCCATCCAAAGTAGGTAACAAGTAGTGGTTATGGAATCCGTTTCGGAGGAAAGGACTTTAGCCTAAACTACAGGTGACCTGGGACGGTCCATACCTAGTCCAAAGGAGGATGAAATACGTCGTAGTTGGGATCCATTCGTCATCAAATTATAATACTATGGCCATAGTACGTGGCTCCATATTGTATATAATGAAAATAGTACACAAAGGTCACGGTCCTATTTTTATAGAAATTTGTAAATTCCTGCATTTATTGATTTAGTATTTTATTAATTGTATTTATTCAAATTATTATCTTAAGTGATCAGCTATTGATTTTCCTTAGTTGCAAATATATTTTCCTGTCTATGTGCAGTATTGCCCGTGACGTGCAGTCCTTGGGAAAGGGATAATTTTATAATTTTTAATATATACAACTAATTTTAGCTAAATATTATGTAAATTATAGTACATCTTGCGTAATGTAACATGAAATGCCGCAGGATGAGAAGTATTGCCGGACAAATAAAGTTGATAAGATTGTGCCAAGTTTGCGAATTTTAGCGAGAAATCAACTTGATGGCATTCCGGTCCGTGCGTAACTGTAACTGATCCAATCCCTACACATTAGTAATTATAACTGTGTATACCTTCTAGTAGTTTTCAAGAATAGAAGATATTGAAAATTTCTCGGCGGACCGGGAAAACTATAAAAGACCTTCGAAAGTATCAAATTTCAGGTCAGCTCCAGAGTATTGAGCTACTATTGTGCTAGTTTACTCTTTTGTGGCTTTATGTTCTAACTTAGGCTCAACGTTCTTAGTGGTTTAAAGCGAGTATTTATTGTGCTTTGTCATGCCAAGAGGAGCTGCGGGAATAATTTTGGTGGAAAGGAGAAGAACTGTAAAATGTTTTTGGAAAATTAAAATTCGTCAAGCATTTATCAGTTCTGTGTGAATTCAGTTAATTACGAACCTGTATGTACGTAAGAGTATTTTAGAAGTACATCATTATCTTTGGTTCGAAATGTATTTAAAATTTACTTAGCTCATTGGTTTTAATTTACCCAATGGTTTTTCTAGTTTCTTACTTCGAAAATTTTTTACGTGCTGTTCATTTTTACAGTAATTATTTTTGGGGGTGTTAAGTAGGAGCAATTTGTTTCTTAATGATTAATTAAAATTAAAAATTTCAAAAAATACTTTACTTTATTGCAATTGTCAAGGATTTTAATTAATAATTTTATTTAATTAATAATTTAGTTAACTTTTATTTTCCACTTACTTATGATTTATTTGAAGAATTTATATTCATCCTGATTTAAGTTTAACTCAGAAACATGTATATGTTGAAAATTCTTCGATTTCTTGAAAAGGGTCAAGACATTTTCAAGAATTGGTTATATTATTTTTATAAATTGAATTTTATTTTATTATTTTATTGAATTTTTTCCAGTTTTAATGCATGTACATTCTGACAGGCTGTTGATCCCTTTCACGATTTAATTTTTAATTCACTTATTATCTCTTATATACATATATATATATATATAAGAGAGAGAGAGAGAGAGATAGAGTGTCTTCGGATGCCAGAAATTAAGATACAGGATTCCTTCATCTACGCACTAAAACGTGACATTTATACATATAATTTAAGATTGGTGGCATCTTGAAGGTAAAATATGTATATATATATATAAGCCGTAACCGTAGCCGTAAAACCGCAGCTACACGTAGCCGTAAATTCCACACATACGTTATTTCTGGATAATTAATTCTGAGGACACATTCATCAGAGTGGGTGCGCTATGCGCCCAACGATTTTATAGAGATTATACTTTAGAACAATGGACAGTAATGGAAGTAAGTGGCAAAGGCTAAGGAAACGAAAAAGCGTCTTAACCGGAAGAGATCTGAAATAAAAGTGCGCAGTTATCCAGCATGGAAGTTTACAAGAGATGGTTTCGGTTTAAGGTGGTTATTAAAAAAAAGTTTCAGCTCTCGAAATTTTGAGCTCGAATTCCGAATAAACTACGTCATTAAATTTACGCAAATCATACGATATGGACTGATATATATATATAAATATATATATATATATAAGATAAATAACAGGTAAATCAAAATTATAATTCAAACTAATCCCTTAATTCTCCCTCTCTATTCTAAAACTGCAATAACTTCTCTGGATTTCAGTCATTTTGAGAACTGAAACCTTTCTAAACTAAGCCTAAACTTTCCTCTTGGCGAACTTCTATACTGGATAAATGCGTCACTTTTAGCTTCTGTGCTATTTAGAGGCTGTATCCTTCGTTCTCTTCCTTTTGCAGCAGTATTAATTAATGTAAATGTTCTGGAAAGGCGCAACTAGAGTGTCAAATGAACTGTGGCCACAAATGTCAATTGCAAATAAAAATGCAATTAAAACTGCTTCAACTGCCAAGTTGCTTAGATATTACTACGAAGTCAACATATTAGCATATTATAAAATCAGAAATCTTCGTCTTTAATATGGATCTACGATCTATCCTATCTAGGTATTACGCATTAACACTGCTCCATCTTTTTCTTGTTTTCATTACATGAATTTATATATATATAATCTTCATGCTCAGTCAGAATTCATTTTATCTCTTTATTTTACTGTGATGAAATCGTGTCAGAAATGTTTTCGTAAATGTATAATAGTTCAATTCATTGGTTAGTGTTACTTATTTTTCAAGCAAATATTTTCCCATTTCAATTCATACATGCCAGCATTTTATTTCAAAGACAGTAACATTCTGCTTTGCAATTTTCTCCTGTTTCATCACGTAAGCCGTAAAATTTAAAACAATTTTTAATAAATTTAGCACACTTAGTTATTGCATTTATATTCAAATACATGCTCGAGTTACAAAAACGAGTTTTATTTGAAAATATTTATGTCTGAAGAATATTTTCGCTCGTTTTCAAAAAAAGCGAATAAAAATTTTCGGAAAATAAAATTTTGTGATTTACAGTGCGTTTCATTTTTCATCCTGGAAATTGTGAGCGACAAAACTTCTCCCCATGATATCTCTAGTTTCTTTGGTCGGTGTTCATGTTCACGTAACTCTAAGTTTTCCATCCTCTTTAAGGCATCCAGCTCCTTTTCATCCGAAACGCCAATAAGTTGCGGGCGCAAGCACCTCTCATAGACATTTAAGACGTAAACGTGGCTATAAATTCGCTCTGAATAGGACTTCGGCCTCAAGGGAAGGCCCAGTAGGCCATGGCCAGCTTCTCATCCGAGAAATCACCCTAGCCTGTGTAATAACCTGCCGTTTCCTTCAGCAGCTGCCTCAATAGAAGAAGATTATGCTAGATTTGGGGACAATGGGTCGGTGTCTACCGAAATGCTATTATGGTTCTTCCACATTTGGCTTCCTAGAAATGTTTCCCTGTATTGCAGTTTTCAAGTGATGATATTGTTATTCATTTGTTTTGTTTCCGTCTTGATGATACAAAAGAAAATCTTGAAGTAGCGCATGAAGCAATGAAAGTCTTAATGCTCGCTATTCGGCAATTCCTCGTCTTGCGTGGTTCACAGCTTTAAGAGTTATTTTTTGGAAAGTGTAACTACAATGGTATATGTTTGAATTATGAAATACAAGAAATGAAAATGTGATTCCTTCAGCTGATTATGCGACATAATTTTACAAATAAATTCATTTTCGAAAACTAACGTAATTACCTTTATTTTAACAAATTTGAGACTGTAGTTTATAAAGATTTTGAATACTATTACACGTATTATCTGCGTAGAAATGTTCACACCTTTCCTGAATCGTCTTATCTAAAAATATAAAAGACATTCATTAATCCGTAGCTTCAATGTGCATGTTCTAACACATTGTAGACACATTAGGATTTTTGATTGATTGACGGGAAAAATCAGTAATGCCCTCAACGGGACTCGAACCTCTAATACGCGCTGAGTGTGCTGGTCATTGCACCAGGAAGGCATGCTAAGAAGGCGTGAGAAATACCTTATATACCCCCTTATAAAGGGAGACTAGGGATTAGGGGACCCAATCACCAAATCCTGGTGGTGGAGAATCATTATCCGCCATCTTTTTTTAGTTCGGGCGCCACTGTAGAGTTATTAGGGTATTTTGAACCAGGAGACATGACAAATTAGCAATGCCCTTGCCGGGACTCGAACCTCGGACCTCTTGAATACGCGCCCATTGTACTGACCACCACCTTTTTTCAGTTCGGGCACCACTGTAGAGACATTAGGATTTTTGATGCTAAGTGAAAAATGAGCAATGCTTTCGCCGGGACTTGAACTTATAATTCCATTTCATTAATAACTATTAACAATATAAATGTTTGCAAAAGTTGTACCTTATATTTCCGTATGAGCCAATATTTTCCGAGTTGGCTTATACACGAGTTTAAAATAGCTTTCGTAATCCATTACCTTAATAAAATTGCCATTACAGTTACCATCCTCAGCTCTGTCCATAGCATTACTAATTTAAGGGTTTTTAAATCATCGATCCATAGTTTTTTTGGATTATTTTTAAATGACTGAAGACTTGACATTGATTTTAAACATTTATAGTCTTTAACCTTTATAGTCTTATTCAGCGTTTGATTTCAATTCTGACTGTTCTATTGATTTGAATTACCACGAGTTGTTGTTTTCGTAGAGCGCAAGAGAGTACCTTAATGTTCTAAATTCTACTTAAACAGAAGGGTTAGGATAACCATTTTAAAACTTTGCCGTTTTTCTTAGACATAATACTAAATCGCTTCACATCTATTAAGAGTATAAGTCTTAAATAGCATAATCAGATTAGTGAAAGCCAACATTATAATAAACTTTTTATAATATAATAATCAATTAAGAGTGTTTTTTAAAATCAATTAAACTCCTTTATATGTATTTATAGTCTTTCTTAAAGTAAGAGTTCATTATTAAAAAAGAAAAGTTTCTAAATGGCTCATTATTTAACATTTGTAAGTACTGCATTGTTATTTTTGAAGATACATTCAAATGCAATATTAATTACACAGCTTTTACTAGAAGCAGAATTATTACTGAAATGATTACACGGCTTTCTGCATGGAGCTAATATGAAACAAACAATTTAACGTTTTGTGTGTTATCCATTCCTTACAAAAGAAGATAATTAAAAGTAGATTTCGGAACAATCTTTCGTGCAAGAAATCTCTTTTTAGTGTTTCATAATTTGCGCACAACCTATTTTAGACTAAATTTTAGTGTTACTTGCTTGAAGTACTTCCTATAAGATAGTACATTGCAAAAAAGTAGATATGATTCACTTATATTACTTAATTTGTACGAAATTAATTCCGCCAAAATTGAAAAGGCTTAGATAAAACAAATTTCAAAGAATAAAGCAAAAATGTGTTATTTTTTTCTTTTTTTTGTACATGTTCGCTATGAAAAGAGTTCATAATATTTTTTCTTGTTTGCTGTCATAAAAAAATTTACACGCACTGCATAAAATGCTTAAATTATTCAGGTTTTTTGCCCTGGAGACAAGAAGTAGTTTTTTAGCATTAAATTGCAGAAAATCTGACGAGAAGGCGATTTCATGTATGAATAGTTAAACAGATGCTGCTAAAAATTATGTAATTAGTACAGAAGAAAACTAAAAACAATTTTAACCGAAAAAATGCAATATACTTTAATTATAGGGAGAGATGCACGTTATGCTATGTAACGGATCTTAAAATCGAACAGCACTCTGCAAAGGGATGTATACAAAAGTATGTACTTAAATATTTTTATTTTGCGGAGAAGAATTACATGTTTATATATATGTTTGAAAACATATTCACAAACGATAAGTAAATATACGTGATTTCGATATTTAGGACTCCAAGAATTTACATAAAATAAATCTCTTCTTTCGGTACAGCAATTTTCACAGGTTTTATTTTGAATTCCGTAAACATACGAGTTTTGTGGATGCTTTCTTGAATATACCATTTAGTGAAAGAGAAAATTTAAAACTTTAACATATTTTAAAATAATACGCACGATATATTTTAAACTTAATAGCAAAGCATAACTGTATTACAGTGATACCGACAGGAAATGCTTCGCAAAACCTGAAACATAAATTTTAATATTTCTTCTAGAATGCATTTTGTTACGAAATCGAAGAACTCTAGCGCTTCTCCGTAAACGGTTGTTTAGGAACTGTCTGTGTTGTCTCTCGAACTAAAATGTGCTGAAATGTCCAGGTCCAACGTCCAACCAGCTGGAAAGATCCGAAATGCATAAACGAGTTTTCATAATTTCTGCCTTCTCAAAAGTTAATGATTTCTACATTCTTGAGGAAATAATGCCCTCAGAAATGCACATTGAAACTGAAATTTATGAAAAAAGACGATAAAACTTCCTCCAGAATTGCAACTGAACACGATATAACAAATCTCGAAGTGAATTCAGGAAACTATGAACGTTAATTGGGTTTCAAATTTTCTTATGATACTGACACAGAAGGTCTTTCTTGGAAAGTTACATGCTTTGGTTTTATAAATTGTAAAGTCTCGTTCAAATATTATGAGAAAAAGAAGAATATTTTAAATGTTTCACTTGTTTTCTTCTCGATTTTTCAGAAAAAGTGTTCCTACGACACATTTTTAATCCGAAGTACCATTAAACAATTTCCATTAATTAAGGGTAAACATTTTGTGAATTATTAGCTTTTCATAAACATAAAAATTCTGTCCAGGAAATTATATTAAAGTAACATAAAAGTTTCAAAACACTGGTAAAAGCAAAATGAGGTCTCAGATCCACAAAGTCAAAATAATGCTTTAATGTAGTACTTTTGTTCTCCACCAATAGGAAAGACACTAAATCTGCGCTGTAGGCGCCATGCAGCACTGCTGTGCAAGTGAGTAGTAAGTACACACTTGCATGGGAGATGCTAGTTCTGTTTACTCTGCTTGCTTATCCTAGCGACAAAACTGATTATTGACTGCCTTGATACTTGTAATTATTCTCTCTGGTTTAGGCCGCGATTTTTTTCAACATCAGAGATTTATTGGGCGGCATTTTGTCTCTGGTTTGTCGTCTCCCTGCAGCTAACCGAGTGACTCTCGCTGAGTGACATAAGCAATGTACTGCTTTCATTAAGGTTTATAGAAGGTTTCACTAGGTTTACGAATTAACACTAGAACGTCCAACGAAGTCCTTTCGAGTCCTCACGTTAAATAAACACCCACATCTTTCCTAATTGTTCACTTCAGTTGTTTTCCTTCCTTGAATTTTAATGGATTATTGATGTCTGTGACTTGAGAAAACCGGAAATATTTAACTTAATTTAAAAAATATTTATGGGCCTATATCCCTAGAACGCCCGATGGAGTCGTATCGACTCCGTGGGAAAAAACCACAGTTTTATCATTTCCTTCCTGTTTAGGAGTCATGATTTTGCACTGTACTTTCTTTCTGAAAGAGCGATGTATCAGTTATTGTGACCTTCGTCTTTCCCCCACCAAGTTGAAAAAATGGTCAGTTCTTTGCACCTGCTGATCTAGCTGCCTTACTAACTGGGATGACATCTTTCGCAGATATTTCGTTGCTATTTGTGTTATAATTTTCACAAATGTTCATGCTACTCAGTGTATTTGAATGTATTGCAAAAGATGGCTCGTGAAAAACGATTAACGTCAGAGGAAATAGAAAATCCTTTACGTGAGCTATCATATAATGAACCTGAAGGGGTAAACGGTCAGACATTGAAGACGAAGAGACTATTCATCAGATTCTGATGGAGGTGAGAACAAGGGAATTTCGGAAGATGCGTCAGGTGATACTGAAGCTTTCACTGCTTCTGATGGCACAGAATCGGGAGAAAACAAAATATTATACGGCAAGATAGTGGACCAACAAATCATGCCAACAGAAACGTGAGATTATAGTGTGTTGAGCGTTTAGTTTTTATTTGTAGACAGCACAATTTAGAAGAATATAATGAAATGTACAGAAGTAGAGTTAAGGCGCATCCTTGAGAATGATACTTGGTCTCTTTCTATAGACGAGTTACTTGCGTTTATTGGAATACTGTATGCTCGAGGTGTGACACGAGATCTATTCCTTGTGGTCTAAAACCTGGGGCTTGAATATTTGCAGATACCATAAGAAGAAACAAGTTTTGTGAAATTCTACTATTTTTAAGAACTGACTTGAAATCTACACGTTCTGCACGCTTGCAAACAGATACATTTGGAATGACATTTGAAATTTAGAATCATTTCATTGACAATTGTATTTTAAAACGTGTTGAAAATATAACAATAGACGAACAACTGTTTCCAAGCAAAACACAAGCAAAACCTGTAATGAAGGATTCGGGTTTGAATCCTAGAGAAGACATGGATGTTTGTAAATGTATAGTGTCCATGCGGCATGGGGGTACTCTAATATTCCGCTAGTCGAAAGCCATTTCGAAAGCTTTGTGGTACCGGAAGAGGGGGTGAGAGACCTTTGGAGAGGTTCTCCCGGGTGCTTTTCATCGAAATTGGGGGGTGGAGGGAACTGAGCGAAGTCGTATTGTCGCCTGTATGGTGCTCAAGGCTCTTGCCAATGACAGGTGCATTCTTGCACTCCTTGCCAAGATGAATTTCGTAGGCTTGTTCTGATGTTACTGACAGACAAGTAAGATAAGTCACAAGTTGCACTTAATGCGTAAGTGCATTTTTTTAGCACATTAATGCATATACAGATATATATTTTCCGGTTTTAAGTAATATTTCTATACAGATTATTAAAATATTTTAGTACAACAGAAACCTAAGTAACTTACACTTAAAATACTGAGTCAAATTTATTCCAATAATTCATCAGATTAATTAAAATTACATTCCTTGGAGATGATATATAAAAAAAACTCTTCTAATAATGAAATATATACATAAATGTATGCATATATAGAGAATAAAAAGAAACTCAAAATACAAGACAAAAAATATATTACAAGACATAATTGACTTTAAAACGCCCATAAAACTGCGAATATATAAAATGCTTGATAAAAATCTGAATTTGCTTGTAAAACAGAATATTTAATAATGTGAGCTTCACTCACTTAAAACCAGGTTAACAAATCTAAAACTCATGAAAATAGAAATTAAACAGTAAAAATATAAGAGAATACGAATAAAAAGTAAAATACACGATAAAAATCAGAAATTTTAAAGACGAATACGGGATAAAATAAAATATTTACAGTAAAGTTTTCCAAAATTGGTAATGCTGAAATAAACAATAATGTTGAAAAAACGAGAAGAGAAAATAAGTTTCACAAATATACTTAGAGCTCTTCATTTTTTATTTTTTAAAATAAAGGGCATTTTTGAATGTTTTCGTTTATTATTTATTTTGTAGTACTGGTGTTCATTTCAACATTCAAACTTTGCAATTTAATTGTAAATATTTGATTTTGTTTATTATTTTACATTCTCAAATATTTCTAGCTTATCAAGCATTTCCCTTTGCATTCACATGTTTATACACTTTTTTTTTTCTATTTTCTCTTTACAGTACTTCAACTGACAAAGTGGCTTTGATCGCATAACTAAACATTTCCTTTTAGCTTAAGTAAGCAAATTTAAACATCTTCGCGTTTTCAAAGTATTCTCTGTATGTACATTTTTTTTTAAAGTTAGACAATTCTAGTTAAATGCACTAAACTATAAAGAAAGAAATTTTTTAGCAATAATAAAATTTTGGACATGTGCTACCAAAAATAAAATCATAATTTTACTGAATGTCTTTATTTTGCCTTTAATATAATTTTAAAGACTAATAGCAGCGACAGTATATAAATAACATAAAAAGAAACTATTGAATTCAGTTCATTTAAATATTTCTATTTGAAAAGATAAATTTAAAGTCCGGACATTTTAGTAGCTTCACGATTTTATTTATTTATTAGCTCAAAGGGCAATTTGCTCAGAAGGGCTATTAATTTCATTGTGTCATTTGGCGTCGTCCACTATAATACAGTGTTTCATTTCTCATATCGTTGCCACTAAATATTAGAACTCTGCATTATACTTAAATAACGAAGAATCTGCATGAAGGTAGGTATGTTTCTCGCATTGTTAAAAAACAACGGAACCCATAGGCCTGAAATTTTGAATAACGTAGTCCTCCTCTCGAATATGTGCATCTGGAAGCAGAAATTTTGAATTTGTTTTATTACCTGTTTCATATTTTGTAAAACTTTAACGAATGTTTGATTAACAAACTCAACGATTTCAAAGCCAGCAATGGCAACACTCTACTAAAAAATATCCCCAGAGCGCGAGACTGTGTATCGGAAATTCTAAAGATATGCTCTTTTAAATGCTTAGCGATACTGCCGTTCAATTGAATTTTATGGTTTAAATGCGAAGAACATGATATTTAATAAATAAAGGTAACACACAAAACATTAAATAAACTCCCCTTTGGACATAATATAAAACCTGATAACAAAAAACATTTTTATCTCCAGCGGGCGAGACTGTGTATCGAAAATTCTAAAGATATGCTTTTTTAAAAATATTTTTTATATTTCTGTTGAACTGAATTTTATGTTTGAAGTGCGGGGATTTAATAAATAAAGGTAACACTCAAAACATTAAAAACGTATTATAAAATCTGAAAGCTATCAGACGTTTTCTTTTCTTTTCTTTTTTTTTTGCCGTATATGATCAAGACTGTAGTTTATTTAATACATGACATTTCCAGATATGCTTTTCATGAACTCTTTCAAATAAGATAATGTTGTCTGTATGCTTTGAAAAATGATTGTACAATGTAGTGAAATATTTTACCCTTTTCTTTAGCTACAGGCCGTGTTAATATATATTTGACAGTTGCTGAATGGTTAACATTTTGAATGATAAATAGATAGTCGTGGTTTTATTTTTACAGTGACTATTACTTAAATAACAACAAAAACATATTTTTCATAACTTAGCCCTCTCTTTGAGCAGCAGGGGAATGCATCTCTTTTCTGTATTTGTATGGAAGTTAATAAATAATTTATAGTAACGTACCTATTCATATAAACTACGTTGCTCCTTTTTATTGGAAACCGAAAGCATTCAGATCTGGTTATTTGATGCATTTTCGGGATTATACCAATACCGCCTTAATTCTTGGCGGAGATAACAAACTCTTATTTTTAAAATAGTTTTCAATACCATCTTAGGCATTTCATTTAAGTTGGAACTTTGAGGCTATTTCAGCATACACTGGTTATTTGGTTTTAATCTATAAGATGTCCATTGTTTGTCAGAATTCTGGAAAGGGGCTTCTGCTTGAAATAATTTACTCTTATTTGATAACTCTATTATTCACACAGTAAAACTTCACTATATCCTTAATATGTTGAATACTTGTTTAATACTGCCGTCCAGATGGTATAGTGATTAAGGCAGCCTACTGCATGAGCGAAGGGCCTGGGTTCGAATTCTGGAGAAGGCATGGATGTTGGTAAATGTATAGTGTCTTTTCAGCATGAGGGGGCAATCTAAATATATGGCGAGCCGAAAATCCTCTCGTGTGGTTTGGTGGTAAGGTTTGGTCGTGTGGTTTGTGTGGTTTGGTCTCGTGTAGTTTGGTCTCGTGTGGTTCCGGAGAAGGCATGGATGTTGGTAAATGTATAGTGTCTTTGCAGCATGAGGGGGCAATCTAAATATATGACGAGCCGAAAATCCTCTCGTGTGGTTTGGTGGTAAGGGAGAGGGGTGGAAAATTCTTTGACCACCCCCTGTGGTGTTCTTACGCTTTACAATTCTAGAACGTTCCTCAAAAATACTCGTACAGCTCTTCTCATTATCGCGGAATGCAATCAGTACTTACACTTCAAACTACTAAAGACGTTAAACACAGTGCATCTAAAAGGCGAATCTCGCAGTTTTCTCAATATTCTGAAGTCAGCTCCGAACTAAAAACTGAGAAACTGATGATCTCTCACGGACGCCAAGAAATCTCTGTTATCTCCTACTTCTCGAAATTATTGAAAGGCCGTATATAAGGGCCGGATACGGTTACAGATATATATATATAAGGATAAAGTACAGATATTCAATTGCAATACTAATAATAGTTACACGGGGACTGGGCCAAAAATGTCACCAAGTTGTCGCCAAGTTTAGCGACAAAAATTACTCGCTAAAGCCAATGCTAGCTTGAAGATGTCTCGACAATTTAGCGAGATAACCATTTACTCAATGTTAAACAGACTTGCCCGTGTTTTTTCCGGCACAGCTTCGTCTCTTTCAAGCATTTCACGTTATGCTTTGTTGCATGTCATAAAGAAAGTAAAGAATACCGCAGAGAATGAATGAAAGAAAACATTGTCGTTTGAGTTTTTATGAATGCATACATCCGCATTCTTAGATACATTCAAGATATTTGATTATTCACATGAGATCCACCTGAACTTAAAGCGTAACTGAAGGTTATTTGTATTATTTTTTATAAATGTTTAGTTGAAATATTGAAAAGATTGTAATTGCATTTTGTTCGAATAAAACTGAAAAAAAAAATATTTCCGATCATGCATTTGTAAAACATCAGTTTTTGATGCGAATAAAATCCCTAAGTAATCATTTCGAAAAAACGTTTGCACAGTTTTGATAAGATCTTCCAAATAACATTCAGTCAGCTCTATTATCACAGGTAGAGCTTAAACTGCACAAAAGTCCATCGGGACCAGGCTCCAGCACGCCTTTACTTTTAAATTAATCATAATTCTAGCTGGGAAGCCCCGTGCCCTAAATAAAAGTGCCTCGCTAATTCTTTTATGTAAGTGAATCACAATTTCAGCAGAAAAATTTTATTTTAATAATAAATATATCTAAAAACCGTTTCTAACTTATGAAGGTATGACACTATTTCCCTGGCGAGCAAACACTTTGATGGATATTGAGACTTTTAAGGACATAAAAACTGTTATCCACATACCAAAGGGTTTTTTCCCCAGGAAATGCAATGGCTTTATAACATGGGATAAATATTTCGTTCCCAAAAATATTAAAAGTGATCATCCTAGTCATGCATGATGTCCTCGACAGACATCCTGCAGGCTCACGGGAAGAAAATTTCACTTGTATAGAGCCTTGCGTTTGTTCTCACTTTGTATCCGTCACTTTGTATAGAAGTCCGGGATCTTTCTTTAGTCTCATTCTGATTGACACCTAGAATTATATTGGTAGGGTACTGAGCTCAGATCGTTTTGGACTGTTCACTATTTTGTTATGAAACTATACTTCTCCGCTAAAATTTCTTTCCAGACTCTCGCAATTTTCAAGCATTCTGTCTATTCTCATGAATGATTCTTTAATCCTTTTACCTGTTTTCATTGGCATTCTGGAAAAAGAATGGTTTTTGTTTCTATCGTTCTTCCAAACAGCACATTACACCATATATTCAGGATTTAAATTCTGCTAGCTGAGGTATTTTTTAGTTTTCGAGTGAAACTGTAAGTTCAATCGCAGCAAAAAAGAAGAGGTCTGAAGTTTTTTTATTTAAAATTTTATCATTAATGAAATAATTTATTAAACTTTATGTACCTCTTAACATTTTATTTGAATTTCATTTAATTATTTTAATTATTAATTTCATTATCATTTTATTAGTTATTTTAATTTTTTATTTTTTCCCTCCTTCCTGACCACCTTCCATAAGGCTTCCGAACTTCTAAATTTTAGAAATTAAACCCTGTTGTTGTTGCTAATCCTCGACTCCAGCATCTACTAGACGAGATCCACAGGTTTATTCAAAAAGTCATAGACCAGCATAGGAAACTTTAATAGGTCATCGTAGAAGAAACGCAGATACCTAAGAATATGTGTCGAAGAAGCCTGCTCATTGTTACATTTCGGACAAATCGGATGGGTTTTTTGACCACCCACAGTAGTAGGTTACGTAACTCATGGATTGAGGTTAAAAGACAGCCTCTGTTAGTCTGAAGACCTGAGCACCAGAGGTAGAGGACTGATTCAGCTCACTTGCCTGTAGGTGTTTAGCTGGTTATAGTGGAATGGCCTTGACGGCTTGAATGACCCTACCAGGAAAATACTCTCCAGACGGGCTTCACCCATTCCACCCAGTGACCACTCGCCACGATGAGGCAACCTACAGAACCAGAGAGAGAAAAATTAAACTCTGGTTACAGGTAATAAATCTACATAAATTTTACTAAAAACAATTGCTGCATTCTTGATATCCAGGAAATAGTAAAACTATTTTTGATAAAATTGTGCAATAAACGTAGAGGAATATCTATCACTTCACTAAAACCTCTATTGTGGAAATTCACAATAAAAATGAGAAAAGGCTTATTATTCTTGAGATTCAATAAAAAACGAATTTATGTTTTTATGTTTTCTTTACTCTCTGTCAACTTTAATATACATATGCCTGTATTCAAAAATAAAGGAGAATCTTTGATAAAAGAGAGAAATATATCTTAATTTTAAAGTCGTGATTAACAATCCAAAACAAACCCCAGGTCATTGACACAGCCCCAGAATTTTTTTGTGGCTTTTAATTTTTATGGGATTTAGGATAACAGACAAAAGTGTTGAATAAAATGAGATGCAAGTTATATATCTGGTGATAAAAATAATTAACAGTAAATCATACCAATTTTATAGAAATAAAAGTAAATTTATTAGAACTCTATCATTTTCTTGTAGTTAGAGTATTTTATAAATGAACACACAATGTGGTTTAATTGACATTTTTTTAAAATTTTATAATATTTGAGAGCCTGAGCAATACCAAACCGTACAAAAACGTACATAAGATACATTTGCGGAGTTCCAAAACTCCGCAAATGTACTTTATGTACGCAAATGTACCTTGCAGACTGCTTAGCTCTCTACAGAAATTAGAGGAAGGAAATAAGGAAACAACACTTACAGAAAAAAATATCTGCAAATGAAATGAAAAAACGAAAGAAAGGAACTAACATAAGTTGCTTGAAAGAAAAATGCCTAGCAAAAGAGAGAAAATTATTAGGAACGGAAATAAAGGTATAAAAATGCTTTGTAGAAATAGAGTCGATGTAAAATGTTAATTCACAAATTTATTAAAAACGAAAGAAGAAGTAGAAGACGAAAAGTAAAGAAATTGTAAAGTAGAAGAAACACAATGATAAAAATCAAGAAAAATTCATAAGAAAAGGAGAATAAAACAAGAAATACGGAATTAAATGTAACGAAATAAGACTGAGAAAACAAAGTAAAATGTATCAAAATGCGCATATAAAAGCACAGCGAAAGAAAATAAAGCAATGATAAAAGCAGAGGGGAAAAGTTGTTATATTACAAAACATAAAATAAAGTGTAAAGCTTATTTGCAAGTTTCTTCGCTACTCTAAATGTCACATCCTATAGACAGCCGTAAAGATAGACAGACAACTTATTCTAAAGTATGGTAAGTACAAATTAAAATTAAGGTTTAAAATAAATCTTTTTATTAACACGTCAGTCTGACGATTTGTCAAAATTGCAATCAGAAAAAACTGAATAGCTGCTACATGCGAAAAATTGTAAGACAAGTATTCCAGTGAATTAAAATGTTAAATACAAAGTAAGATGCACCAGATGTTATAGGTGAAGCAAAAAAAAATAAGCTAACTGAATTGATTTACATAAAACTCTACATATTGCAGCATGATATTGAACCAAATGAAGTAGAATGATAATGAATGTACAGACACACACAGATATATATATGCATGTATATGAATACATGTACAGACTTATATATAGAGAGAGTAAAGTAAGAAATTTATAACTAATTTTACACAAAGACACGACAGAAGTGAAATTCAATACCAATAAATTTCAAAATATCCTATAAACATGCAAAATAAAATTTAAAGAAACGTGAAACTAAAACCTAAAAATTATAGAAACCTGAAAAAATACACCAAAACTAGAGAAAATATAAAAAGGGGAGGACTTCAAATTTTCAGATGAACTGCTATAATTAACTACTTTAGAATAGTTCATCAGCTAATTTTGGATACAGAAACGCAGTGGTTTTCAAGTGGAGGAGAGATATTAAATGAGTCTAATTATCTTCCTCTTCATAACGTTACATTTTTTCCTTTATTTATACTTTTTTAGGTTTATTATTATTTTTAGGCTTTAGTTTCACATTTCTTTTATTCTTATTTTTCATATTTATACGATATTCTAAAATTTATTGGTATTGAATTTCATTCCTTTTGAATCTTTGTGTAAAACTGGTTCAAAATTTTTTACTTTTAGTCTATGCTGATCAATTTTCAGCAGCATTTATGCAGAAATACTTGGAATAATTATGCTATATCTGTGTGTTATTAATGATGTTATGTGAGTGATACTATAGTATGCATAATGAATAAATAAGTAAAAAGCATTTCGAAAGGAATGAGTAAATTGAATAAATAATACTAAACATATCGAATATATTTTTTCTAAACTTTCATTTCTCCATTTTTTTTTTCATTTCAAAACTTTTGTTCCTCTAATATTATATATTTTAACAATAACTCCTCTTTTTATATTTTATTTTATATTTTTAGATCAAAATTATTTTTCATATGATGGATTGCTGTTTTACATGTTCTTTAGATTGTGCTGTTTTACATGTTCTTTAGATTGGTACGCTTAAATCGAAAATTAATATTATTAGCAGATTTTTAAGCTTCTTTTGTTTGTTTATTATTTTGATGCTATAAAGTTTAAAACAAGGTGCTTAACCCGGTTGGTTGGGTTTAAAAATTTACATATGCTTTTGTTCATATGCTGGATTGCTTTTATTTGCAAATTTTGTTTTCTAAACAAACTTATTATTTGTGCTTACTTTTACATATGAGCTCAAAATATATTATTTTTTTGTTTTCAATGCTATAATTTTGCTGTCCTTTACACTGCTTTATTCCTCATGTAAGGACTGGATTGATAAAGACACAAGTTGACATTTTCTCCAAGATTATTTTAAGTTTTAAACTATAATTTGTATGTTTGCTGGTTCAGAAACGGACTGCTTTATTTACATATTTCGTTGTACAAATCCTCTGATGACGATGCCGCGAAAGGCGTAAATTTCTTATTTCATTATTAGTTTTGGCGTATTTGCCCCTTTTTCTTGCAGTTTGCCACTGTGCCTCTGGTATTTGGCTTTTCGCTTATACCTATTCCGCATTGAATATGGAATAACTCTTAAAGGTGTTCATTTTAAGTTATATATGTATATATACAAGAACGGATATGAGCAGATATTGATAACAACATTTAAAATGTCCTGTAAGTTTTCATACGAATGTCAGTATACTCTTATCAATATTCACATTATTATCACACGAAGCCAGTATGCTCTCATCAGCAGTCACATCATTATGACTTCTTGACTGCAGCTAAAAAACATAGTGACGTGAACTGGCAATTTGTAACATTCTTTAGGATTTTTGTTATATAAGCCATATTAGAACACTCTCTGTCTTCATCTCCGTGACTGAGAGTAACACTTTGATGCATATTACTGGCATTAACCGGATAATGCTTCCGCATGACTTCAAGCTAATTTACAAGGATGAAAAAAAAAATACAAATTACTATAGTGCCTTTTCTTTAGGGGATTTCTTTTAAAATGCAGATTACACTATGATTTATATTACCTTCGGCTTTGCTACATAATTATTTTAATTATTGCAGAAAAACATTATGCGCTATAAGCATCCACTTCAAATTTACACTGTGAACGAAGCCTTGAATGCTTGCAATGGGCACGAAAAATTCAAAGATGGACTAAAAATTTGAGTTTGAAAATCTTTAAATTTCTTTTAGAATAAAATGCTAAGCTGCATGAATGTGGTAAGGCTTACTAGGTACACCTGTGTAAAATACAGGATGCCTTCTCTGGGAACTTTCTAAGAGAAATTGGCTCAAATTTACGTTACACAAGAGGGAAACCACAAAAACCGACCAAAGCCAGCCCCGTCCACCTGTGATTGAACACAGGCGAACTGAAACGAATAAAATAAAGTTTTGCATCATGTAATTTAGGCAGATAGCATAAGGGATGTGGCTAAAATCATGTTTTGACCCATGATTTCGCTAAGGATGAAGAGTGGTGGTGACTGGCGACGGAGGGATGTTTAGCATAAGTAAATAGGTGTATGCCTCATGTCCTCTGCAATCTAGAGAAACAATTCCCAGGAAAAACAAAAGAGCCGCCCTGGGAGTTTATTATTTTAAGTACAAGCTCTTGCATAGCTGTTGGTTTTTACATTGGTATAGTAACGTCGGTAGTAAGGAGTGGCGTACCCGGGTTTCACACCATAATTATAAAACATAGCCTATACACATAATACCATAAACAACTTCTGTTGGACCGATTACGAAATTCGAATTGCGCTTTTCAGGTCTGGAAAGCACGACTTAAGATATGTATTTAGGATATGTATAGCATTGTTCTAGCATAGGTATTTTGACACAAAATAGATCTTTTTATAAAACAACATACCAATTCTTTCCATATTTCGATTTTACGACTCAAATGATGCCTAAATATTAAATTTTGTAAACTTTGGGGCGAAACTTACGGAGGAATTGACAAATTTAACTTGGCAAATTTCTTTTCAGTTTGCGTCAAGAATAATTTACTTAGCGCAATTGCTAATACATGGCAACATATTTCCCTATCCCTGCCATTGTGCAGGAGCGGAAAAAAATCACATCGTTCCTCATTTCAAATATTTTAGCAAAGTGCGTAAACCACATTAGATGTTATTATCGCTTTCAACAAATATGCCAAATTTCAAAACGCGCCAACATATAAATTCACGTATATCTTCGAAAATTTCGAATAAAATGCTCTAATTTTTTGTAGATATACTTAGAAATACAACTACTTTAAGTTGATGGTAAACGTGTTATAGGTTATAATTTACATACTTTTCCAAAAATTTATAAAAATTATTAAAAAATACAAATTTTAAAAATAAATCACAACAAATAGGTGAATTTTATTTGGAGTGAACCTAGTTCGAATTCTGAAAGAAAGAATCAAGTAAGTGTAATAAAAAACAGGTAATAATAAATGTATACCAAATTGAATTAACATTGAGGAGCTAAAATTTTGAGAGCTAATGTTTTAAAAACTACTCTAACGATTTTTACAACATTTGGCAGTTTGATGTAATTTGAGTCGTGGAATCGAAATATGGAAAAAATTGGCATGTCATTTCAGAAAATGTCCGATATTGTGTCAAAATACCTACATTAGAAGCTATATATAAATCTAATAATATCCTAAGTCGCGCTTTCAAGACATGAAAAACGCAATTTGAATTTCGTCAATCGGCCCTGTAGAACGGGAGATATAGAAGTGTCAAGTGTCTATTTTTTTTCGTAGAGTACACAAACAACATGGACTTACAAAACATACATGCACGTAATATACAACACAGAAGTAAGCACATTGGAAAAAAAGAATTAAGCAAAAAAGACTGAAAAATTAAAAGAGAAAATGAAAAATCCTAAGATAAATGAAGATAACCTATGTGGATTAATTTTGAGCCTATGTTATAAGCGCGGCATTAGGTATTTATATCTTCAAGTTACTAGTTGAGCATTTATCAGAAAATGGATCCAATTGCACGTTTCCTGAACTACATTTAAGCAAGCTCTGCTACATATGTAACGCTTTTAAAAAATTTTAAATTTTTGCTTTGGTTACCCAATAAAATAAATCAAAAAAGCTGATTTTTGAATAATTATTATAATTCTGATTTCTGTTTAGGTTGTGGGGTTCCAACCTTTTGTTTAACAGCTAAATGTGAGGAACCTCGTGCACAGATAACCGAATAATCGCTTGAGTGCGTGAACAGAGACGTAAGACTCAAGAAGGGTTAATAACCCTCTATTTCTTAAAATAAGGATTAACACAGTGGGCTCCTGTCTCAGAGCGTACAACAAAGCCTCCACTTGAACTTGAACTCAAAGTAATAGGAACTAAAGCTTAACTAATACTTAACTAAAAAGACATAGCCGAAGCTATCAAGATTCTAAGTAGTTGTCCCCTAAATCTCAATTAAGTTGGCGAAGCTATCAAAGACCTGAAGTACGGCCGAGCGTAGTAATAGCTCAGAGAGAGACGTAAACAAAAGAGGTAGTGAGAAACCATGGCTTTCTAACGAAGTCAGTAAAACTTCGAATTAAATATTTACTCATTTGAATTAAATGCGATTCTGAAAACACATTCTGGTAGGAAACTGTAAACTGAAAATAGAGAGGATAGGAACGTAGCTTTAACTAAAGATAATTGTATAAAACTTAGGATATAACTTACAAAGTAAATATTTGTATTACTTCCTAATGGTTTGAAAGAAATGCCTTAAACTTATCTAAAAACTTCGGTCTTTTAAGCTTTAATCAATAAAATTTAACACTTCAGTCTTTTGGAAAATGATTTCATCCATTAAATCTCATCGAGTAGCGCTAGGTATCTAGCACTGCTCCTCAAAACCAGAGGAAAATCTGAAAAACATAGCTTCAGGAAATACAGTTTCAACTAATATCCTATGGTTTATTTCTTTTAATTGTTTATGCTAATCAACAACAACTGAACACAAGGATTAGTGCCATGAAATATCCATATGAAGCGACTGATTGTTTTGAAATGCGCTATATTAGAATTCGGGTAGGTAACGTTCGCAGGAGAGTGCAAAGTGTTATCGAACGTCACGGACGGGCATACGACCTACAGGATCACTATCCAACAGACGAATGTGTGATGTTACTTAATACGAATGTGGTGTTTGAGAGTCCTATTCATTAGATACGACTTAAAGCCATTATTTTAGTAAAGGGCAGAAGTGGCATTTATTTAGTAGATTCCAAAAAGAGGATGCACAAAAATGGAGACTTTCAAGATATGAATATCCCTCAAAGTGTAATATTAAAAACTTCTTTTTAAGCAGTGAACCAGTTAAGTCATAGCAGTTGTTCAAGGACTGTCCGACGAAAACATCCTGGAGAAAACAATACAAGCAGACAAGATCGCCGTATCAAACATTGTCGGAGAAAAGAAAGCAAGAAGAAAACATCACAATTCTGAACCACCGTCGTATAAAACATTATTACAAAGGTTTCCCGACTTTTAAATGTTTTAAATGCATATTCGCACCACCAAGCCAACTTTATAAAAATATTATTAGTACTCCAGCTTTATAAAAAAGATTACGTAAATGCTGAACTTAATTACATAAGTTCTTTTTAACTACTTTAGCATTAATTTTCTACTCATTTTCAACTTTTAAATACTTAGGTTTCCTCCTTGTTTTTAAGTTAAAATTTTGAAACCATCAAAGAGACAAGTAAAAATATTCCTTATTCCTTTTTGCTCTCACTTCTAGCAAATCATTATGTGAACGTGCATTTGTTTCTGTTTGTATATTCCATGTTCACGTTATGATTTTAAAATCTGAATGCATGTCTGCGATTTTATCTTCTTGAAATAATTTGTAGATGTTTTATATTTTCTTCCTTATTTTCTACTAGAGTGTTTTAAAACTGCGAAGTTTTTGAGCAGCTTTATTTCCTGCGATAATGTTTTCTTCTTTCTATCTTCTCTCACAATGTTTTGTACAACGATTTGCGTTGTTTGCTCCTCGTTCCGCGTGAAACGGTTTAAAACTAGAATTACGAGAACTGTCATTTTGACTGTATCTTCATTTTAATTAGTCATAACAGTTTTAATTCTTAATTTAAAACTTTGATATTTTTTGACTTTTTCTAAAAACTTACAAGTATTACATAATATTTTTTGTTCGTTTTAAGTAATTATTTCCTACAGTATTATTGTTTATAGCTAGAATTATGGCTTTCGGTTATTTTGACTGTATCCAGAAAATTATAGATTTCCCATATTTTTATAACTTCTCTGAATTCAATATTAAACTGGCAAACAAGGCAGTTATGCTAAATAATGTTTCTGTACAACTAATTATTAGCCCAAATGGCGTTAGCTCAGAAGGGCTATTAATTTCGCTTTGGCATTTTGCATCGATTCACTATAAACGGCGAATCACTTTTGAAATTGTTGCCACCAAATATTAGAGTTCTGTATTATATTTTAAGAAATAAAATAATGAATAATATTCACAAACGTATGTACGTTTCGCGCATTGTGATAAAACAACAGTACCTAGAGCCATCCAATTTTGTGTAACGTGCGTCTCCACCCGAATACAGGCGTCTGGAAGACTGAATTTGGAATTTGGGATTTGCTTTATTACCTATTTCATATTTTGTAAAGCATTTAGGAGTTTTTCATTAAGAAACTCAACAATTTCCAAGAGAACAATGGCAATACTGTACAAAAAAAAACATGTTTATTTTGAGGGCGCAAGACTGTGTATCGAAAATTCTAAAGATATGTTCTTAAATTTTTAGTGATATTGCTGTTGAATTGGATTTTATGATTTAATTGCTAAGAACATGATATTTAATAATTAAAGTTAACACACGAAAAATTAAGCCTTACATAACCCTTTAGACGTAAAAGCAAGCCCTTTAGACGTAATGTAAAATTTGAAAGCTTTCAGATTTTTTTTCAGGAAGTTCTGTTTTGTTTTTCTCAATATCCTATAATTGTGACAAGAAGTATAACGCAAACGACTTTCAGAACTGCGATGTAAATACAATTATGGATCAAACGAAACTAATATCAACTAAGAATATACAATTTTCAGTGGTTTCTGAATAATTAGACACAATTTCCTTACATTTACAGAACTCGTTTTAGAGGATGAATTGAGAAATGATAGGTTACTGTGTTGAGTCAAGCCATTGAGACAAAAAATAAATAAAGAAAAATCAAATTAAACAGTACAGATGGTTTTGTCAGCGTAAAGATCAGGTATTCTGAATGCAACTGAAAGGCATTGATAAAAAGGCCAACCTTGAGGACTAGAAAAATAGAATTATTAAGTTGTAAAATTAAACAATCAATAACTGTAAAATAGTTAATGGTACAATAATCGGGGTCAACAGCAAATGTATCATAAGATCGAACTTTCGCCATTTTCAGAGTGTTCTTAATTAAAAATAAGGATTATAACCTAGAGGTTTTGTACAAAAATTGCAGAATTTTGAACATTATGTAACCAATTAAATAAAAGTAAAAAGGGGTTGGATATACATATTAACACACAACAAAGAAAAGTCTGAAATAAAAGGGATACGCCTAAAAATCTGATAAAAGGCAAGCTATGGGAGCGACAGATATGAGAATGATGTACAAGTGAAATATGATATCATAAATCTCTTCTATATCATAAATATAGAACTTTTATTAGTGCTTTATTATTAAAGGACAATAAAGAAAAATTAGAATATTTCACATCATAAGCGCATTACGAATAATTCCCAGCCAGAAATCTATTATAATCCTATATGCTTCTTCTCCATAAAAACTGGCTGTTACGGATCTTTCGTTACAGATCTTATCACCGTCCTATAAATCACTGCGACGTCGACATACATCGGAACAAAGTACGTGATTGATAATCGGAGTCCAAGACATCGATTCCCCTTGTGTATGCAATGGCTAGCATATCCATAGAAAAGGAAAATCAGTCTTCTTCGCAAGCGACTTGTTTTGATATGTGTAGTAAATGTGGTGGCAAACCTTTCAGAGGTTTTGTAAGTGATGAATATACTGCTTTTGGTATTTTGATTGTATAGAATAAGCCATAGAAGTCATCGAGTGGCGTATTCTTCTGCCTGTATATTAATTCGTAAAAATGAAATCACTCTTTTAAATGAAGAACTGAAACCTGCCTACGCCTTGTTGGCCATTCTAAGAAAATCAGTGTTAAGTTAAAATAAAAAAAAAATATACCCTGAGTTTTAATTTCATTTGATGTTTATTTAATATTTTCTTTTGTAAACAGTGTCTTTTACAAACATAAATTTGAAGTCTATATACTACTAAAATTAATAAGACTCTATATACTACTTACTAATACTAAATGATTAATACAACTACAATCTAACACTCTTTATCTATCGTTAGCATTGCAGTAGGCAATTAAATTTGTTAATTATTTCATAACAATTTATGAAAATTAGTTTTGGGAAGATGGATCACTTTCAAAAACTAATTTTCTTAAATTATTATTTCTACGCCAGTTTCCTATATCCTTAATCAGGTAGGATTAACTGTAAAGCCCCTGTATCTTTGTCAACTGTCTTTTGGGCCTTAAATTGCCGCAAATTTTATTTTTGTTTAGATTACAAGCAGCAAGCAATATAGCGCATGATATAACTTGTTTTTCTACTGCTTTAAACGAAATAACGTAAATTAGATTTTGGGTTAAAAGAAATAATTGTCTAAAAAATAAATTTCTAATTTTCTACCTATCAAAATATTATTAACTAATATAAATTCTAGGTATTCATTTTACATAATTTACAATTTATTTGAATTTTTCTCGCAACATTCTAATGCTGGTCTTCATACCTTTCAGGTTCGAAAGAATGACTATGTTGATTTATCATTTTTGAATGTTAAAAAGTGCGGGAATAAGCGCGTTGCATTTTTGTAACTTTGTCTGCCTAAAATCAATATACCACGCTGTTTTGTTTAAAATGAGAATAATTCATATTCTGCTTTTGAGCATAAGTCCTTCTGAAAGTCTGGAATAGAAACTATGTAAGCTAATAATTTTGAAACGGCAAATCATAAACATTTTGCAACATCTGCTTAACTGTATTTCATTGTGATTTAAATAAATTTAAGAAAAGGGAAAAAATTAATGTTAGATTATTAAATTTTGCATTTTTTCGAAGATCCGTTTGAATACCCTACGTTATCATAATAAGTTTATATATAACTTTATATAATATAAATTTGCCATATAGACATTGGAAAACACATAAAGTAAAATCAAATTTATTTCGTATACAAAAAAAATTTTGTTTTAACTTAAATATGCTTTTAGATTAGCATTTCTTACTAGACATCCGTTGTGAATCTACATTAGTAGTAAGAGAAATATGAAACAAATAATGTAAACATAAGGGAAAAGTAACATTTTATGACTTTCAGATGTATGCAAAATATCATAATTCTGTACGAGGAAATGCTGTAAATAATTATTTAATTGCAAACCAAAATTAAAATTTGGTTGAAAATGATGTAAGCTTTGTAAACGAAGGTGCAAAAATAAATCGATGATTTTTCTTGAGAAAAGGCTGTAGTATATTGCATAGGAGTGCAAGCTATATAACGCATATACGTGATACAAAATTATCAGAAATTTTTATTTTTATAAATTTAAATTAATATTCGAAATGAATACATAGAAGCAAGTATCATATCATAATTTTTTTGCGTTTATTTTAGATTTTTAATAATATATATATATATATTTAAATAAGCACAGACAAAATCACGTCTATTTTTAAAAACGTATGCTGTTTGCAAAGTTTTCATTATAATCGAAGCTTAAATTTCTGAGTACTTCAATCAAGAAACAAATAGTTATCTGATCCCTATTCCTGAGCTTTCGAAGCTGTAGTTACGGTAATAGTTGCCTGATTGCCTTTATCCAAGCTTCTTGCCTGAAGGTACAGGTTAACAGCAGATTCTTAAGTTTCTTCGGAAGGTCCTCGATCTGTGTATACGCGTGGAAACTCCAGAAGTTTTGTCCAAAAAAGCAGCGAAATCAGTTCCTTTATATTCAAATCCTTTCTATTCACATAATGCAGAGACATTTTTGAAAATGCTTTATGGAAGAATGAACGCGTCTTTAATTAACACCTGCAGAAACTTACATTGAAAAGCTTTTTTATTTAAAATATCGCTATTCAAAGATTGCTCTTCTTCATGATAAGTCGTAAAATTTTCATTTGTAATTTGTAAAAGGGAGAAAAATGTTGTTAATGATGGAGCTGCATCCACATTTCGCACATTGCACTAAAAAGTATCTTATTGCACGGCTTAATGTCTAAAATTAGTGCCGGAGCCCTATGGAAGACCGTCAGCAAAGAGGAACAGCAGCGAACAAATAAGTAAAATGACTATTCAAATCATTAATAATTTAAAAATTAAATAGTTATTGTTATCAAATTAATTAATAATTATTTAAGTAATATTAATAATAAATATTTAGCGATTAAATCAAATAAAATGTAAAGAGATAAATTAAATTTAATAAGCAATTTTAATATGATTTTGTTACAAAACATAAAATTTTCGAGATCAAATTTCTACATAAATTTGTATTTAGTTACATAAAAGAAGTATCGGATCCTTGTTATTTAGGGCTCCGGTACACTCTGGCTAGAATTACGATTTTTCCCAAAAACTAAGAGGTACCGGAGCCGGAGGCGCAATTTAAGCTCTTTCTTATTGCATGATAACCGAAGTAGCCTTGGATAAGATACGTTAGTGTGTAATATAAAATATTTTAGCTCTCGGTTCCTAAACTTTTAATGAATTTCATATTCAATTCTATAGGAAACTCGTTTTCTGTGCTGTGACGAAATGATATTCGTTTGATTTACAGTGAACACGACTGGCTTACGGAATAAAAACTATAAAATAGAGGGTGATATAGTAATGCGCTTAATGGAAAATGATTTAAATCCCTTTTAGCGAATTTAAATAGACACGTTTTAAGCATTATAGTCATTCCTCCGTCTTTAAGAGAAAATGGAATAATTTCAAATTTATTGGGTGATTCGTAAGATAATTTTAATAAAGGTCTTTAAACGAGTTTTTTTTATATTCAAATAACTTTCGAATAAATGAACAAAAAGGAAATTTACCCTTTATAACGAACGGTGTTGTATTATGCAACAGCGGTAATATGTATTTGTAATCCCAATATCGCTTCGAAAGAAAACGTAATATACGAGAAGCACCAAAAATAGACAATGTACTTGTAGCTCTATATCTTTGAAGAATAAAGTGTACTGGTATGTTGAATGGCAGAATAAGCATTCATTGCTGAAGTATCCAACTTTAAAATATACAAGCTTTCTCGAGAGCTGACACACGTTTTTGAAGGCATAGAATATGTCACTTTTGTTCACAGCGCTAAGCAACGAGTCCTATCTTTAATAGAAAATTTAATTTTAAGTAAACTTCATCATTTGAAGTCACTGCCAAGTGACATTTTACAACACAGTATTTAAGATAATATCACAATATGCCATTTACGTTTCCAGAATGTAAGTGGTCGAATTAGAAGAACCGCAGTTAGAATACCGAAGAAGGCATAGGAATTTCTCATGCTTCCTGTCCGAATTAAAAATTGTCAAGGTTCGATAGTTTAACATCCATTTGATTGAAAGTATCTGGTGCCGCTTCGCAGTCGCCCTTCAAGAGAGGGATATGGTTAGAATTATCGCATCCTCCGTGCGTGTTTATGTGGTGTAAGTATGTAACACGATTAGTTTAGCAAGTGGTAGATCAAGAATTCGAATCTCGGCGAGTGTACAATAGATTTTCTTGTTTAATGTTTAAAAAAGACTTAGTACTCTTTGCAATTATACTACGCTGTAAAAGAAATTATTGGACATCAGTTATTATTAATAGTTGAAATTTAGGCAAACTCGTTTTGAAAAAAAAAAAATCTGATGTGTACCCCACATGAATTCCTTGTACGGAATATTGAATTATACGCATGTTTTCTTGCATTTCACTTAAACTTATTGGATTGAACTAAATCTACTTCGTTGATATCTCACAAATTGCAACGGAAAAAATGCATTTTTTAAAATTAACTATATGTGTTTGCCATAGCAACGCTCTGGCGCTGGTTTCACATAACAGCCTTACATCTCATACATTTTATAACTCAGAATGCACAAAAATTATACCATCTGAAGAATTATCCAAACGTTTCCACGTGTTCTATTCAAATACCATAATAAATCTAAAAGGAAATAAAAAAAAAGAAGCAGTTTTTCACAGACGATTCAATATTTCTGATTAAATTAATTCAGTCCTCACTTCCCGACAAGGCAAAAATACATAACTCAAAATATCTATATTAAAAATTATGAACTAAATCTTAAACACTTATTTCTTCGAATAAATTCCAGATTGGATTAAGCATGATTTAATTAGCACTAATAAAATAATGCATTATCTTTGTAGTTGCCAAGCTTGGCTTCTCTAGATTGCAGCAAATCCTCTATTTTGCTAAGTTTCAAGTGTAAACAAAAGTGGCTGCTATAGCCAAAAAAATTAGGCTTTAGCCGCACTTAAAACAACTTTTAAATTGCTGATAATTCCACAAATATAGCATGCAGATTTACTAAAGGCAAAAGATGCTTAACCGGAAGATAAGAACAACATATTTTAATCATTTTTAAAGCGAAAAATGCACAATTTACAAACATATAAGAATAAAGAAGCTAAGCTTACTGAGCGGAGTAACAGAGTGGATATATATAAACATAGATTTATATACTTTTGGTGCGGTGGATTGCAACCAAAATAGAAGGTACACATCTACATGTTATACTAGTCCTATATACAGAATTTCAACGTTCTGCTTGTACTCGTTTTTGAGTTATGCGAGACACATTCATACGTACGTACTTAAGCACAGCGCCAGAAAAATATCTCTTCGAAATCTATTTTAAATCAGTTTTATAATTTCTTTGGAAAAAGGAGTCCTTTAATGATACCCGAAATTTTTGGCGATTACTATGCTTCCTTTTTACTTCGTGCAGGGAAGTAAAAAGAAAACACTATAATTTACTTGATGTATATCATAATTAATAGGTTAAGAATAGGAAGAATACTAAATTAATTAGGTTAAGACTATTAAATTAATGTTTATACAATATGTCATGTTGTTCAGAGATGTGTTTTTTGAGAATTAAATGCATTGTGCTCGATAACCTGTCAGAAATTGACTTATAAAATCACTTGATCTTACATGATGCAACATTTCATATTGGAAATATATTTAAAAGATTATGCCACATGTGCCCATTGCCTTCATATTTTAAGTAACCGCATTATTACTGTAGTAACATTAAATAACAATGCATTACAGGGAGATGGTTGCAAGATTATTCTGGTCATGTAAGTAAAGAAAGTCATATTAAATGTTTTGAAACTGAAATTAAGGCATTTTCCCCATTTATTTCATTTATTACCCCCATTTTGTGCTTGTTAATTTTAAAAACGAAATCCAAGAAATAGATTCAGTCTTTAAGAATAATACTTCATTAAAAACTATGCAAAAAATTATTTATGCTGTTACGTTTAAAAAGTAATACGAGAACTGTTGTAAATAGAATAACTATTGATAAATTTATTGATTTATACTTGTTTAATTCTTATTGTTTAATAATAATAAGTAAGTGCAAATAAAAGCAATCAATTTTGCTAATAATTTACTTTTTTATTGGATACTTCAAAAAGAAAATTTTTAACAGAGCAAAGAATTATTTATATTAATTAGTCATTAATAATTTCGCATTTTAATTTCAATAAGTACCCTTGTTTTGAAGTGGCACTTTATTTCTCTCTTTACATCAAAGTTTAGGTGTAGAAAAGTAAAAATATACACGGGAAATAGTACTCAACTATAATGGCAATTTCACTGATGTATTCTTTCTTTCAACATAACTGAGAAAAATTCCTTATGTTTTCTTCCTGTTAAATTGCTAGAATAATTTAATTAGTGCTTAATTTCTTTTACATTATCGCTATTATTTGAAAAATTTAATTTCAAGTGGTATAACTTTATATGCCACCGTTTTTTACTATGCTACTACTATTGCTTTTTTATAAAACTTTAAAGTAGACGGAAGCGTAACAAATAGGAAGAATTTATAATAAATAAACGTTTACATTAATAAAACTCATAGCATAGAGAGTTTCCTGTCGCTACGGTCTTGGAGGATTAATTAGCACTCTGATGAAAGAATAATCTTGGTTTAAAAAAACTTAGCTCGTCTTTTAATCATATACTAGACATGCGTGGTTTTGTTATTGGCACTGGAGTAGCTGGCGGCTGAAAAGTTAAAGTTCATGAATATCCCCCATCTCCTGTTCTGCGTGTCTTCTCAACGCGTTTTATTAACACATTTATAGTAAATATGGTATAAAAACACATTTATAAAGGAGAAAAAGATGTGTCATTCAAAAGTCATTTTATACACGTATGGTTATCAGTAAAGCTCATAATGCAGGGATGTTTAAAAATCGCGTTGTGATTTCGAACAGCAAATGAGTCTAATATGGGGTATGGTCCACCTGATAGCAAAACATACCGCGTAGTCTGACGGCATATTGGACAAGAGGTAGTTGAGAAGTCCCTGAGGAAGCTTATGTACGGTAAATTTCAACTCCAAGATGGATCAGAATGGCGAGATGAAATTACCCTCTCAAGAACATCAAAGACATTCTCTATACGGTAAAGTCAGGAGATCTGGCTGGCCAATTGATGCGACGAATATATCCACTTTCCAGGTAATGTCGACCAACTAAGCTCCGTGTGGGCGAGTGTGTCATCTATTAACAGAAACACAGAACCGAATGGGGTCCTGAAAAGTCGAACATAGAGTTATAAGATCTCCTTTCTATCTTTCATAGCAATCAGGAAGCCTTTGTAAAACACATGCAACGGTATGCAGCCGTTCAACTTAGTGCCTGATGAAATCATTATACCATCACCGTCGTAATCATCCTTTTCCTTGATGAGGGAGGGATGCTATCAAATATCATCCTTTTCCTTGATGAGGGGCGTAAATAGTTCCAGGCTCTCTCTAGATACAGGCATGCCAAGAATCAAGTGCCCAAAATGAAACACCAATGCCGAAAATCAAAACCCAAACTGAAATTTCAAAATTTCATCTGTAAAAAAGCCCGGCGCTGCACTGAAGTTTGGCATAAGACATATGTCGTCTGAACCATGATACATGAGCTCGCTTGTGCTACACGCATTTTCCCTTCACTCAGTAATCATCGTTTCGTCGACTGCAGAGTACACATAGATTCACAGCAAGTCATTAAATCTAGGCGGAAGAGGAAATTCATTAATCTCTGCTATTTCGGCAATCCTCTAGTTCCACATGTGCAAAGCCTGGTAGCACAGTGCAACAACTGCAATAAACGGATTAGAGTTAAAGGAATTCCATGATAGTCTTATAAGTATCATGAACTTAATGTGTTACCATGTTTAGTGAGCGGGGCGAAATCATTAGGTCTTTCATACAGCCCGCACACATGAAGCCTTCGGGGAACTGTAGACCGTAAAAGGGTGGCAGTTGCAGCATACATCTCACATGAAAGCTGTGAATCTGTATCAGCTCAGCTTCGCCACACTGAAAGTGCCAAATAGAAAATTTCATACCTCGTTCTGGATCTTGTTCGACTTTTTTACAGGTCTTCTCCATATGAGACCAGTGTCTTTAAAATATTTTCAGAAACTGCTAAGCGTTACATTGAGATTTGTAGCCATCTGCGCTTGTGATTGGCCTACCTCCAACCTACCGACAATTCTCCATCTAACTCCGTCATCCATACATTCGTGGCTGCTCATTTTATCCGATAACTTGATTAAACTGCCTTTTCACTAAACGTCTTCTTACATACTTCTCAAATATGAGGTTTCATTCCTGTGTGAATAACCATATGGTTGTTTTAACATAAAGCTTTCCAGCTGTTGCTAGAAACACGTGGAATATTTCAAGGAGTACAAGCTCACAATTCGCCTAAAACCCCTCACGCGTTTATGTCACCTCCACAATCACAGCTTCGCAGAGACGTGTGTATGCGGTTAAATATTCGACTCTGACGCTACGATTTATTGCCAAAAATTTATTCAAATACTGAATATTTGCATAATTTTTTGGTGGCGTAAATAGTAATTTGGACTCAATACCTTTCGTAAAAATAAACATAGTTTTCAAATTATTTAATTTTTGGCCACGAGTGTACTTGTGGCTTACTCTAGTGTTCACCGGTTGTGTCTTCACCAATAATGTAGCTTCACCGGTTGAAGACTCCACTATTAAACTTACCATGGAACGCAAAAAGCAGTTGCTCATCTTCTTAAATTAATAATACAGAGAAATCTGCAAGGATATCAAGCTGCAACGAAGAGTGCTGCCCAAATTATTTTGGAAGATTATTTTCACATAGGTCTGCTACAACAATATTATACCATAAATGGAAGCTCACTAAAAACCTACCACGCGTCTAGCAGTTTAGCGGCTACTATGTATAACGACTGGACCCTCACGGCTAATCGTGGGGTGTATATACATTGCTCAAAACAATTAGGGTATACCGTGAGTTCGGTATGAAATAAACATATAATCGAAAACTTTATAATAAATTTGAAATAAAACAAATTAAAGAGAAAAATTATAACATTTACAAAATTGGAAATATTCAAATTTTGTACGCGATATCGAAAACTACGCGTTTTAGATACGAATTGGAAAGCAACCTGCATCATTCCTTCTGTAGGAGGAGATTAAAGACACCTAACACGAGCTGAATGTTTTGTAACAGTGAATACGATGGCTCAGGAAGATGACTTAGCTGGATCTGTAGCCCAGACCATAAGTCGCTTAGAGGGAGATCAAACTCAATGCGTTGTGCGGAAGCGTTAGGAGTTTCTCAAAGTGTCATTTTCAGGCTATGGAATGTGTTTTTTGGAAGCTCGAAATGTTCGCCTAAGATCCGGATAAGGTCGTACGCCTGAAATAACACATAATAAGGATCGGTATTTAAGATTAACTGCCAGAAGAAACTACACTATGAACTCCACATTCTCGCAGCAGCACCTTGAGAGAGCTATTGGTACCAATGTGCGCACAGAAGTATTTGAGATAGGAACAAGAAGAGTGCAGCAGAGTTCCTTTTACGGATGCATCCCGCTTTACGGTACAAACTGACAGCAGGAAGGTTCTCATTTTGAGAGAACTTGATGCACGGAACACCCTGCAATTGTGCATGGAAATGTCCGACTTTGCGGAGCCAGAGTGATGGTCTGAGTCGGTATATCTATCAGCGGCCGTATCGACTTGCACATCATCCGAAATGGAGCACTAACGTGTTAGCGATATAGGGTTGAAATTCTCAGACTTGTTGTGATTCGTTACGCTGCAGCAATTGGTGTCGAATTCATTCCCATGGATGATAACGCCATTCAACATCGTGCTCCTAAAAAGGGTAACTTCGTTTTCGACGAAGGAATCCTTCGAATGGACTGAGCAGGATGCTACCCAGATATGAACACAAAAGAAAATGTTTGGGACATTCTAATAAGTGTTGCTATTCGCTTATCACCCTCAGAAACAATTCAGCAGTATGAAAGCTGTCTTCTGCACAAAGGGTAGAGAACACTCAGTCCCTGATTGATAACCTCATGGATTCCATGGCTCGTAAGTGTGCGACATTGCTTTCGGTCGGGAGAAACCATACTGCTTATTGCAACTCCTAAAACTCACATTTTTTTTATTTGTATAATATACACAAATTAGGGATTTTTTGTTCAGCAACAAAAATAGTCAATGAAATTTCATTATTTCTTTTTTGTTGCTTCTTTTTATTTTCTCAGATCTTAAAACATCTATACAGTATATATCAGTTACCGAAGCATTTCTTCATCCGCAGTTTATATAAAAAATCATAATATTCGCTCATTGTTTGAGCAGGGCATATTGCCCCATCTCATGAGTTCACGTCAGCATTCACAGATCTTTGACATTTTCCATAAATGATAAGGCAATTGTAGATGACTTTAACGCTACCAGCCCGCTTTGGGTAACCCCAGCAGAAAATCAATGATTAATGCAATTGCTTGAATTTATATCATCGAATAAATACAATAATTATAATTAATTGAAACCCTAATCCCCCAGCCTTCTCGACTATCGAGGCCTAACTTTAGCTACCTCTAGTATTTATTTTTCAATTCATGATTCACAGTTAATCAATATTCTTCGCTCACTAAGCACCGTTTCATCGAGTGCAGAGTATACATAGTATCAAAACAAGTCCTAAAATAGGAGGAAGAGGAAATTCATTAATCTGCGCCGTTTCGACAATCCTTTACTTCCACATATGGAAAGCACAGTTCAACAACTGTGGTATGAGCACAGTTATTGTTTGAGTTAGACAAACTGTTAGAATTAGAGTTAGACAAACTGCAGGATAGTCTTATACCTTGCACATAATGTGTGACCAAGCAAATAGCTTGCACATAATGTGTGACCAAGTTTTAAAACGACATAATAATATAATCCGCAGTAAAACACCCTGGTAGTACAATCAGCTGACAGCCCAACGTAGCAATTAACGAGCGCTAAAGCTTCAAATGCTAAATTGCTTCATTTTGGACGAAAGGACTGTTCTGTTGATAATTTGTAAGAAGCATAGGGCTGCCTATAAATTCAAGCAAAACTTACGTCATGGCAAAACTACTGTGCTACAATACTTGAAAAATACAGTGTCGTCTTTCACAATCGTGCGTCACAAAGTGTTCATACCAACGATCTTTGGCTTTACTAATAAGTTTGGTGCAAATTCCATCATGCAATTATTTGCACATATCCTGAAGGAACGTCTTCAAACCGAAACCCGACACGATTCGAAATTAAAATTAGTATTTAACAATATCTTCTGTACAATTTACCACATTGAGAGCCATTTCCGAAAACCAAGGAGATCAGCATTGTAATTAAAGCTCTGAATGCAATCATTGATCCATTTCCAGATGGTATGGAGAATAGTATCGTTGCAGACCTTCTGAAGAGTTTTCGATATGCTGAGGGTATTTCACTGATTTGTGTACTCGAATTCACAACATTCGCAGTTATTCTCGCAAGAGCTGGGTAAATTTTATGAACTACCTTGCAAATTGAAGATCCGCGAACGTAAGGATGACTGAATGAGACGAATAGAGCTCCGTTTCACGCTTGTTCGTAGGTCCAAACTTCCGTGTAAAAATGTCGTCCGCAATTTGTGGAAACATTTTCAAGACTCTGGATCCATATCAAGAAGGCCTGGCCAAGGTCAATTGAGACCCACAATGGCGAATGAATATCCTTTTTTTGCACTTTCAGTTCGGCAACGCAGAACTGCTTCAGATTCACAGCTCTCACGTGAGTTGCATGCTGCCACTGAAATCCGTGTTTCGCTTCTACGGGGCTTCAAAAGATAGAATTGTATGCCAGAAGACCCTGTGTTTGGTTCCTGCTCAAAGTAGCCCACAACACAGAGTACATAGCATTGTGCAGACAACATATACCTTAGAGCAGACTTTACTGGAGTACCACAGTTTTTATATGTGAGTTGTGATTCAGTCTAGACATAAATTCTCCGTGTACCTGTATCTGCAGAAAGCCTAGGACACTATACTATTCCTCCTTCATAAGGAAAAACGAAAATTACTAATGAGGAAAATTACCGTATTGGATGTGCAATGATTTAGGAAGTCTTTATGTTCTACAGCTTAACACCCGTGCATGTGTTTGATAAAGGCTTCCTGACTAGCATAAAGTATAGAAAGGATAACTTAGAATCCTATATTCAACTTTCCAGGGGCGCAACTTGTGTTGCGTTCCCGTTAATAAATAGTAATACTCGTCCACATAGGGCTCACAGATTGACGGTTACTGTGAAGTGAGGATATTCGTTGCAAGAATTGGCCAACCAGATCTCCGGATCTTAACTCTGAAGAGGATGCCTGGGGCGTTCTTGAATAGCAATTTCATCTGACAATGCTACGCCGAGAACCATACAGAAATTGAAACAACCTTGTTGTAGGAGCGGAATCGACTGCCACAGGAACTCTTCAATTGTTTCCTGTCCAGCATGCCATCACCCTGTGCGACCTTTCTGCCTGTGAGAAGAGAATATTTTCCATAAATAATCTCATTTTCAGTTTGATATCACAATGTGAACTTTGAATATGATTCCGCTATGAGCTGCCCTGGTAATCATGCGTACATATAATGACTTTTGAATGATATATCTCTTTCTTTGTTATAAATATACCTTCATATCTAATTTCATTAAAATCTGCGCTTCGGAGATTAAGAAGACAATGAGGAAGATAATGCTGAAATATGACAAAAAGAATATCTTCAAAAACTTAGCGTAAAGCAAGAAATTCATTGGAAGGAAAATAACAAGGAAAAATATTGTATAAGAAAGAATAAAACAATTACACTGAAAAATATTCCATCGAATATTAAAAAAGGTTTAAACAAAGTTTGTAAAAAACAGAAGTCCTAACATTTATTTGACTAAATCAGTATTTAGCTATGTCTAACGCACTGTTGTGTCTTAATGTATAGTCAGGGTTTAGTTAGTCAATACTGAATTTAGCCTTTATATATCTCTAAGTTAATGCCTTTATAATTTTCTAGTACATTTTAACGCATCGAAATGCTTATATTGCATGATATAATTGAACGGTTTTCAGTTATAATTCTTAAAAAACTTCTACAAAGAAACTACATATTGATATATTAATTCCGAAAATCTACAGTACAGAAACTCTCTATACATGTTAACACATTTAAAGTTGCATATTTGAAATTGTTTCTAAATGTATTATTTGCTTAAATATAGCATAACTAGATTTTTATCTGATTACTAATTAGTAATATATGTTTGATAAACATTTTTACTCTTCCAAATATTTATAATTGCGTATAGATATTAAAACAACTCACGGGCATATTGTAAGCAGCCGTATCTGCAATCACGTTGTGATTGATGAAGGGTTAAAGAGGAGGTTGAGTCGCAACAATTGTTACAGATATGATGTTATTTGAATTGGAAACAGAGAAATGCGTGTTTTCACTACACTCGTTCAAAATCCTGCATATTATTATTGCATTTCAGCTGTACTGATACCGTCTGTTTGCTCAGCTAAACAGAAACTTCTGACTTACGGCATGATTGAAAGGCAAATCAACCTCTAACTCCCCCTATCATTTATGGCTCGTCAACACATTCCTCATGCATAATTTCCCCTCGAAATGCGATTTCAGTTAACTGCAGGATTGATTGGCAGACGTTCGCATTTGTTAAACAGATTCCTTTTGCACCGTTAGACGTCATATACAGGTAGCAAGCAACCAATGACACCCAGGACCGGAGTCAATTGAAAGCGACTGCAATCTCCTCGCAGTTCGTCCACCAAATTAATTATGCATTCATTTAATGCTCCCGGACTTATTCGCCACGCCTCATATGATCCACGGTCCAAAGTTACTGTGCGTGAGAGTATACTTTATGCAGATTTATGCCTGTCACTTGTAGTTCGTGTGATACAGAACGTGGATTTTCGAGAGTTATTTCTGATATCAAATACAGCGTCTTTCGTGTCGTACCTTCGCCTCACTAGGCTTCAAGTGGAAGTGGCAGAGATAAGTTTATTGAAACTCGTAATTTATCAACAGGGGTGTGCTTCTTATGAATATCAAGCTATTTGGTTACGGCTCTTGGCACAGTTATTAGAATGATATGCCCATCATTCATCATTTTCATATCGATGCAGAAGTCGGAATTTGCGATGAGATTTACGCTCATTAGTTTTTAATTAGTCTTTTAATTGAATAACTTTGTAATTTACAAAGAGAAATTTGCAGTTTTGAGTAATCGCAGAAAGTTATTTCTGCAAATTTTCTAGAGTTGTTACGTCAAATCTCCTAAATATATTTTGAAAAGGGAAATTTAAATACATTGAAATTTATGCAATGGAATGTTTTTTCTTAGTTAATGTATTTACGAATGCAATATATCTAAACTTATTTCACAATTATATAAAAGTCTAGAAAGGAAGTAGACGCTTACTACTTTAATTAAAGTTGTAAGACCCACTTGTCTATCTTCTAATATGACAGCTGAATTACGTGTAGAAATCACACAGGAGAAGGGTAAAAACAACCCTTTATTAACTCTTTAAAAATTCAAAATGCAAAGTAATAGCTGTTACGCCACGTTAACCAGTATTAAATACAGAATAGAAGCTTACGCTATAAAAATACAGCGCTTGCCCAACTTCTTTAACTTTTCCTTCTAGAACTCGGCATTTAAGTCTTTTCTCCTCAAGGTAGAATTTGCATTACTACACACGCGCTACCAAATTTAAATATTCTGGCATTGACAATTATAGAAATGATGGCTTGTAGGAAAGTAAGCGTAGAATTAAACTTAACTCGTTAGTTAAAATAGATATAAATCTGTAGAAAGTATTTATTAAATAACAAATTATAGCATATCGCTGGAATTTTACCTTATATAGAAATATATGCTGTCATCAACATACTGTGCAGCTGCAACTGAATAATTCTTTTATACCTTAAAAAGAAGACGAAGTATGAAAGTCTTACAACATTAACCCTGGAAACTAAGGAAGGACCAAACTACCATAATTTCCTTCACATGAAAGTAAGAATGGCTTAAGATCAACATTGTCATATATTTTAGATCTAAATTAAAATAACCAAGGTTGATTCATATGTATGTTTCAGAGACGCTGTTGCCTTAAAATAAATTCAATTTCATCTCAATTGTTAAGTAAATTATGAGATGTAATATCTGTATGAGAATTTAAAAAAAAATTGGAAAAAGGAACTGGAGGCCAAAAGTAAAATCCCTTCAGGTGGACGATGACGGGATTATCATCTACCCTGAAAAAAAAAGTGAATTATTGTTTTAAATTAGAAGTACATTTTCTGTTCTTAGGAAGAGAAACAAATCACGAATTATATTCCTATAATACTCTCTAGTAAATTATACGCTTTATGAAACTGTCTGCTGCTTGAAAATGCTTTTGAGGAACACATAAAAATTCAGTCGTATTAAATTCACAATTAATCAATTTACGTGGAACTGGAAACTTTCTGTTTTTAAGATATTACAAACTTTAATTCACACAAATTATTTTATTATCTTTATTCTAAATTATTCTAATGTAAAATTTATCTAATTTATATTCTAATCTTTAAAAATTATATACCAGATGAAACTGTCTACTTGTTTTTTACAAAATGTCTTTAATTTTGCGCCCGGCGTTTAATTTCTCAGTCAGTGGTTGTGTAAATATACTTCCAATCACAAAAATGTTTTAAATACGTAGATATTTGTATTTTGGCATTTTTAAACATAAAACTTTGCAACAGTTATAAAAGCGAAATTTTTTTTACATTCACTTCTGTATATACAATTAGCCGTTTCTCTAAACTTACATTTAGATAAATATTATTCTCATTACATAAAATGAGATAAAAAATGTATCTCACTTGCTACAAAAATTAATCAAGATGCTTAATTTGAAGCTTGAAATCTCAGTAATGTAAATTAAAGAAAACGATATTTACATTTTTATGTAAATTAAAGAAGAACGCTTTTTTTAATAACCAGTATATCAATAATCAAACATAGTATTTTCAAAATTAATAAAAATAACCTTCTTAGTGAGTATCTGACCAGATATCAAAGCAAAATCTTACAGTACTGCATGTTTGACAGTCTGCAATACCAAACAAAAAAATCTAATGTATACACCGCAAGACGTCCTTGTACGAAATACATATTTATAAGCATTTTTCTTACATTTCATTTAAACTTATTGAACTGAATTAAACCATTTAAATTTATTGAATTATTTCATTTAAACTTATTGAATTGAATTGAATATTCTTTACTGAATTGCATTAAATCTACTTCCTCCATAGCGAATAAACCACAATAGAATAAATGATTTCGTTAAAATTCACTATATTTATTTCCATGGTGAAACTATGGAGCTAGGTTCATTTAACAGCGTTACATCTCATTCATTTTATAGCTCAGAATGTACAAAAATTTTATCATCTGAAGGGTTATCTAATCGTTGCCACATGTTGTATTCAAATAATTTAATAAATCTAAAAAATCTGTAAAACACATTAATCAAAAAAAAAAGAAACAGGTTTTTACAGACGATTCAGCGCCGCTTACCTAATGCGCATGAACTACTCATAAGTATTCTCATCTGTTCGAGAGAGACTGGCGACGATATTTGCTTCTAATACGAAACATTTATTTCCTCGAATTTCATTAGAGATATATTTCTCATTCAGTTGATTCTGTTCTCAATTCGCGACAAGGCAAAAATACATAAAATTTCAAAATTACGAAAAAGTGCCAACGAAACACTCATAACCACGCATAACGAAAACTGCTGGCGTTAAACATTTACAAACAAAAGCATTGTAAAAAACCAATGATGGCAAAAAATATTGGAACTATAAATGTGCAACTTGTATAACGCTTCAAATTAGAGTCAACTTCCGTAAATTTTCAGTTTCGTGGCCACCGCGATCCCCCGACCTCGATCCTATGGATTTCCAGTTCTGAAATCCATAGGTCTGAGTTATCTGAAATCTAAGATGCATATATATATATATCAGGTCCTTGGGACTTATCAGAATGGAAACTGACGGGCATAAAATGTGAAGTTATGCAAATTCCTCCTGCGATGCTCGTTCCTCATTGTTGGCAACAATCTCCCTCATGCAATGCATTATCGTCAACGAAAATTTATAATTCCAGTAAAAGTATTTTTTTCCTCTCCTCTCTTGTATTCTCATTGTCCCTTTACAATACTCCTCTTTCGAAAGGTTTTACGTCGGCAGTTTTCGTCATAGGTGCGTTGATTCAACGCCAAAATGGTTTTTCAGTGCACTGATAAATTTGCGCAGGAAAAAGTGGCTGTTACATTCAAAAATTTCGAATTTTTTTCACTGTAATCGTAAACGTGAGAGCTCTATTTTTTTTAAATCATCACAAACTCGAACGCATGTCTTCAAATAACAATATCTGAAATTTTATTTCGATTGTTTTAGAGGATAGGCCGCTGGAGATTCTATATAGGGAATA